>BSBK01009036.1:0-360974 GCA_027943335.1 Chamaecyparis obtusa | reverse complement strand
ATATATATATACATATATATATATACACATATATCTATATATATGTGTATATAAATATATGTATATATATATGTATATATATATATGTGTATATATATATGTATATATACATATATATATATATACATATATATATATATATACACATATATATATATACATATATATATACACACATATATATATACATATATATATATAGATATATATATATATATATACATATATATGTATATATATACATATGTATATATATAGATAGATATAGATATATATATGTATAGATATACATATATATATATATATATATATACATATACATATATATATATATACATATACATATATATATATATACATATGTATATATATACATATGTATACATATACATATCTATACATATACATATACATATATATATACATATATATATACATATATATATATATATATATATATATATATACATATATATATACATATATATATATGTATATATATAGACATATCTATATATATACATATATATATGTATATATACATATACATATATATATATATACATATCTATATATATATATGTATATATATATGTTTATATATCTATATATATATATATATACACATATATATATATGTATATATACATATATATGTATCTATATATATATATGTATATGTATATATATATACATATCTATATATATATGTATATGTATATACATACATATATATATACATACATATATATATATACATATATATATATATACATATATATATACATATATATATATGTGTATATATATATACATATATATATGTATGTATGTATATACATATACATATAGATATAGATATAGATATGTATATATATATATATACACATATATATTAATTAATATTATTTAATATGTTAATATGCATATATATAAAGTTAATATATATCTATTCTTATAATAACTATATAGTTAAGCTGACGCTGGAGTCAAACCAAAAACCCCAAGAAAGAAGAGGGCCAGCCAGATCAGGCAAGAAGAAGCCTGGAAGAATGTTGCGGATGTGACATAGAAGACCATCCAAGCTATCTGCTTCCCCAATAAGAAATGAAAGTCATCTCCTGGAACATACATGGGCTAAATAGCTCACACAAGAAAGATGTCATCAGAAACATGATAAGGGATCACAGACCTGATATTTTCTTAATCTACGAAACTAAGATGTAGAAGGATAAGCTAGAGTGTCTCAGATTTTGTAGAGCTATGGAAAACAAAGCTACGAGTTTGGATGGAACCTTTGGAGGTCTCATGACTTTATGGAATTCAAATCACCTCAGAGTTCATGTTATCTTCGAAGGAGGTAACCTTCTTCTTATGCAATTCACTAAAATTCAAGATAATGAAAGTTGGTTTATTTTCAACATTTATGCTCCTAACTCCAAAAAAGATAAAAAGGTCTATCGGAACAAGATTAGAATGACCCTGGCTTCCTTTAATATGTCTAAGGGCTTTATCATGGGGGACTTCAATACTCCCCTAAAAGAAGGAGAAAAAAAGGGAGGGATTTCCCCTGACATGGAAAGTAGACAAGACTTAATGGACTTCATCAATAACCAGGCTCTTCTTGACATGGACCTCCAAGGAGCTAACTTCACCTGGTCCAATAGGCATATTGGTAAGGATTGTATCCAAGTCCGATTGGACCGTGCCCTGATTTCTCCAAATTGGTTGAACCTCTACACTCTCAACCTTTCGGTCTTGGCTCACACTGGATCAGATCACTCCCCTATCTCTCTTTCCTTGGACCATATAGCTAAGAAAAAGGAACTTCCCCTTCAGATTTGAAAAAATGTAGATTTCTCTCCCCAATTTGCTAAACAAAATCAAGGAGTGGTGGAACATAGATGTTGAGGGAAATGCTATGTTTAGAGTGGCAAAAAAGTTAAGGAATGTCAAATTCAATGTCAAAATATGGAACAAAGAAGAATTTGGTCATATCTTTACCTCAAAAGACAAGACTCTTAAAGACCTAAATCTTATTCAAGATGAAATCCAAAAGTAGGGATACGATGAAGAAAGATTGAACAAGGAGAAATATATCCTTTCTAAATATCATAACATCATTGGGTAGGAGGAAAATTTTTGGAAGTAGAGATCGAGGTCCATATGGCTCAGGGAAGGAGACCAAAACACTCAGTTTTTTCACCTCTCCACTATGAGGCACAGAGATGCCAACATGATAAGAAGCATAAAGAAGGGAGATCAAGCCCTCAAGGAGGATACAGATATTGCTAAAGAAGCTATTACCTTTTTTTCTTCCCTCCTTACCAAAGATGAGGAGCTATCCAAGGAAGCCCAGGTCAGACTCCTCAATAATATTCTGAAACTTATCACAGATAGCCAAAATAAATCCTTATGCTCCATCCTGGACATGAGAGAAGTCAAGAGAGCCTTGAACTCTCTTGTTGGAGACAAAGCCCCTGGCCCTGATGGCTTTCCTATGCTCTTCTTTCATCAATTCTAGGAAGTGGTGAAAGAAGATGTGGTCAAGGCGGTGCAAGAATTTTTTGGTTAGATAAAAACCTCCTTAAAGAGCTCAATGCCACATTCTTGGTGCTGATGCCTAAGTCTTCTGGGGTGGATTCTTTCAAGCAATTCAGACCCATCAATCTCTGCAATTATCTCTTAAATATTATTTCCAAGGTTATTACTTCTAGGATTCTCAATGTCCTTCCTTATCTGATCTCATAGTAGCAATTAGGTTTTGTGCCAGGTAGATAGATTCTAGACTCCATTATGATGGTGCATGAAGTAATCCACTCCTTAGAAGATGGGAAAAGGGAAGGTTTTCTTCTCAAGCTTGACCTCTCTAAGGCTTATGACTGGGTAGACTAGTAGCTTCTCCTCTTTGTTCTCAAAGCCTTTGGTTTCAATGCCCAAACACACAAGATTCTTCAACAAATTATCTCTACCCCTTCTCTGGAAATAATGATTAATGACTCCCCATCTTCCTTTTTCAAGCCTACTAGGGGCCTAAGGCAAGGGGACCCCCTTTCCCTGATTCTCTTCATAATCCTTGCTAAGTGCCTGGGTAGACTCATTTCTGCTTCTAAAATAGAGGGGAACCTGAAAGGCATCAACCCCTCTTCCGGTACCTATGTGTTTACACACCAGCAATTAGTGGATGACACCATCCTTGGCGGAGAAGCTTCAATTGGAGAAGCTAAAGTGGTTAAGGATCTTCTAAATGATTACATCAGAGCCATTGGTCAATTCATTAACCGGAATAAAAGCTCCACCTTTTTCATCAATACCCCAGAGGAAAGATAGAGGAAAATTGCTAATATTCTAGGTTTCAGTATTAATGCCTTTCTATCCTCTTACCTAGGTCTGCCCTTAGGAGTCAAACCTCTGGAAGCCTTCTAGAGTAAAATTATTGATAGGTTCAATCAGAAGCTCACTGGTTGAAAAGGGGTCTCTCTTAGCCAGGCTAGAAAGATTCAGCTGGTCAAATCTACTTTGCAAAATCTCCCCACCTATGCTCTCAGCCTTTTCTCCTTTCCTGCTAAAGTTGCAGAGATCTAGGAAAGAATACATAAAATATTTCTTTGGTTAGGCACTGAGGAACAAAAGCGCATCCCTCTCATAGCTTGGGAGAAAGTTTTCTGCCCCAAAAAAGCTGGTGGTCTTGGAGTAAGGAATTTAAGACTATTTAACAAAGCTCTTCAAGCCAAACAGATTTGGAGAATCTTCAATAGAAAAGGTGAGTGGCGGGACACCATTGAAGGTAAATATCTCACGCATAATTCAATCAATTTCTTCTTTGATGAGATAGACCCCCCAAAAGGTTATGTTATTTGGAATGGTTTCCTTAGAGCCAAGGATTTGGCCAAGTCCAAAGCCAAATGGAAGATTGGGAACGGTCAATCTGTCAACTTTTGGAACAATAATTGGCTCCAGATGGGTTGTTTGAGAGATTTTGAGACCTTCTTTGCTTGGAGAGATGTCTTCTCCCAGATCTATGGAACTTAAGTCAACAACTATAGAAGGGATGGTAAATGGGTGGATCTTTCATAGATCTCTCAAGATTTGAAACCTTTGATGAAAGCCCTCAACATGGTCTCCCTCTCCCTTGCTCAGGACGAGTTCATATGGGAAGACTCTTCTGATTTTATTTTCACTATTGCCTCCACCTATTCCATGTAGATACCACAAATCCAGGATGTCAATTTGATTTGGGCCAAAGCTTGGATTCCTGGTCTCATGCCCAAAATCAATGTTTTTTTTCTGGATCCTGCTCTAGAACCAAATCCTCACTATTGACAATCTCATCAAGCATGGTTTCCAAATTCCAGATAGGTGTGTTCTCTATAAATGTTAGGAAGAATTGGTGGATCACTTATTTATTCACTTCTCTTTTGTTTGTAACATTTGGAAACATCTTTTCTCAACTCTGGACTTAACCTGGTGCTTTCCCCTGTCTTTCCAAGACCTCTTCTCTCAATGGACTTTCAAAATGTTTAGTTTGGACTTCCAGACCTATTGTACTTGGATCCTTCCTCACCTCTGTTGGGGTTTCTGGAAAGAGTAAAACAATTGCATCTTCTGAGACTATTCCTCTCCCCCCAAAATCATCTTTGATAAAATCCAACATGCTGTTAAGGAAAAAAATTTCTATTGCGGGAGAACTAACCATCTTGTAGGAAGGACTCTGGCCGCGACCCAAGAGAAAAGATTGAATTGCATCTGGAGCAGCCCCTTGACTAGCTGGGAGAAATCTAATTTTGATGGAGCTACCAAAGGGAACCCTGGCCTTGGAAGTAGCGGAGGTACTATCAAAAACTATTTTGGTTCTAGTCTGGCGGCAGTCATCTTACCTCTAGGCTCTCAATCCAACCACTATGCTGAAGACTGTGCAGCTCTCCAAGTCAACAAACTGGCCTAGGAAATTGGGGTTAAGAAGCTCTGGCTCGAAGGTGATTCAATGAACATTATCAACTGCTTCAATCTCACTCACCCCCCATCCTGGTCAATATCCAACATCATAGCAGAAACTCACGCTATCCTCAATTCTTTTGAGAAGGTGTATATCTCTCATGTGTACAGAGAAGGCAATAGCACTACTAATTGGTTTGCCAATCTGGCTGTTACAAAGGATGCCGAGATGATATGGTGACATGGAGAAGACATCCCAAGTGAAGTAAAGATTATCCTTGACAAGGAAAGACTCCAAAGTACCGAGGGAACCATAAATATCTGATTGGTTCAGTTCTGGCTTTGGCATCTCTACCTTCGGCTAGCTAGTGGTTTGCTTCTTGTTTGTTTTGCTTTAGTTATGTTCCCTTTTTGTTGTCTGTCTCTTTATTTCAACTGTGGGTTTTAGGCACCCTGTAAAACTTGTTTTACTTAATCAAAAACTATAAAGTTAAATTAATAAATTAGATTAATGAATAGACATGTCCCATGAAGGGACATGTCTCTTCTTTTCTTTGCCTTGTAAATGCACAAGATATCAATGCATTTGAAAAATACATAATATGCATTAGTGTATTATATTTTCAAATGATCTCTATAGAATCAAGACATGAAATATATATATATATATATATATATATATATATATATATATATATATATAGCATAGTGTGATTATATTTGCAATTGATCTCTAGAGAATCAAGACATGGCATATATATAGATTGCAAATATAATCATGCTATTACAATATGTTATGTATTTTCCAAATGCATCGATCTCTTGTATATATACAAGACAAAGACAAGAAGAGACATGTCCCTTCATGAGACATGTAACTATATAATTATTATAAGAATAGATATAGATTAACTATATATGCATAATAATATATATATATATATATATATATATATATATTTGTGTGTGTGTTTAATAAATCATTTCTCATAATAATCATATATTTTGTTGGCAAAATGCATTGCAGTTCGGTTAACTGCTCACCTCTGTACCTGTAAGTATTTAACAGTTATGGTTAATTGTTTACAACATTATATAATTGTATTGAATGATCAGAACATTAATCAAGTTTTTTATCGAATGCTTATCTTCTAATTCTCTCATGTGGTATCAGAGCCATGACAATCCCAATTTTAAATATTGGTCTTTCTTATTCAACACACGATTCCTTTAGAATCTGAGTATTCACACTTGCAATAGTGAAACAATTTTTTTTCAAGAACCGTTACTCTATCAATGCGCTAGTTTCAAATCTTGAAATATAGTTATTGAATAATTGGTAAGTTTGGTTTATGCTATATGAAGCTGGGAGATAATTGATTTGATAGAGAATCTACTACAGAGTTATTGGTATTTGATGCAATCAAATGTATTAAGCAGCCACAACCAAGATCACGTTATTATATACTTGATATCTGTATCGAAGAAATGTAAATCTGGTGAGCGCATGTTTAAATACATGCTCGAGATTGGAACCTGATCCACATAGTAAAGATCTCAATTACGGTCTAAGGAAGGTAGGATGCAATCACACTCTATGTAGGAGCCGTGAGACATGTATTAAACAACAAAGGTAAATCTATTATCAAAGGCTTACACGAATCTCTTATCCTGCAAGTTTTCTTTTAATGTTGTAAAGATCTTTCATAGCAGAATGTATCTTTTAATATTGAAGAGATATTTCATAGTGGTATGAGCAGAGAATAGATGTTTTCTTGGAGTTGTTATGTAATTGGATTAGCCGCCTTTGATATGCTGGATAAATATAAGAGAAATGAGAGTGATTGCAATGAGGTTCCAAGGGCACATTGTCGTTTGAGTTTAATTGAAATACTTAGGGTTTCTTGAAGATAAGAGTATTTGAGAGTTTATTTGTTGTTGAGTTTTGTGAAGTCTTGGAGTCATAAGGGTAGCTTATGTGGTTGGAAGTTTGGACCTTTTCACATCAAAATATGATTTAAACATGTTATGGAGATACAAGATTTGAAAATAATTGTAGCTAGGATTGAAGTTCGTATCATTGTCATGGGGACAACATTCAACCTGATTAAGGATGTTCATGATAACCATGGTAAAGAGCTTGTCCAGCAATATTTCAATTCGACTCTCAAGGGTTGTATTTCATCCTCTAGTGCTACTTTGGGAGGGTACTATGTAACCTACATATATGGAGGTTGGCGGCATCGGAGGATGGAGGAATTTCCATCATCTCAAGTCAGCTTCTTGCTTTGAGATGGTGTTCTGCATGAGAAGCATTTTTAGCTTTCTTGTTTCTATTTTTTTTGTTTAGCTTTATAATGCTGACAAGTTTATAGAATGCATGTTTGTTGAAGATTCCTTTTGGAGACAAGGTTTAGGACTTGATATTGTGCTCAATATGGATTGTTGTCTAGCAAGCTTCAGAGTATATGATCGAGAATTATACCCTTTCGCGGTCACTAGACAATGATAGAGATATGTCGCATCTCTTAGGGATCATTGTTGAATAATTCAAGATTGTGATTCGAGAGTTCAGGATTCAGAGCTTTAGAACACAACTCAAAGCTACACATTTTTGAGGGTCACAAGACAACTTGATGGAGCCTTTCTTGGTTTAGGATCTACTACTTCAAAAGAATATTTTCTCAAAATATGTATTTGTATTATTTAAATAGCATGTTTTGTTATGTAAGCCTTAAGGGGGGGTTCCTAGGGCAATGTGAGTATGATCATTCAGAATCAATGTATTAAGGGGGGGGAATGTTGGCAAAATACATTGCAGTTCGGTTAACTGCTCACCTCTGTACCTGTAAGTAGTTAATAGTTATGATTAATTATTTAGAACGTTATATAATTGTATTGAATGATCAGAACATTAATCAAGTTTTTTATTGAATGCTTATCTTCTAATTCTCTCAAAGTTATTGTAAGATCATCACCTTTCAATACAAGTGATAAACATTATGTATTATAATCATTTCATGCTATACTATTGTGCACAGTATTAGATCATTTCATGATCCTTAATATAGATGATATATGATCATTACTTGATCTGTAGAATGTAGCCGCCAATGTTCATTGCTCAATACATGGCAAGAGAAGATGAAAGGAATTTGATTACATGGATTATTATACTTGTATAGTATTTTGATCATATACAAGGATGATGGTAGAACATTTAGAATGATTGTGCTTATAAGCACAAGTAATGTGTATGTGTGTATCTATGTTAGTTCACATTGTGAACTGACATACATATATACATACTCATATTTAAATAATCAAGGTAATCATTCTTATATTTGACCAAAGCTACTATGCATGAATAAAGGATTTTATAATTCTTAATCTTGTAATATTTAGTTAAATCTTTAATTGAATATTAAAATAGATTATTTTTATAGTAAATTATGTTCAGTAAATTTCTTACATCATTTAATGTGTTTTTTAAAATAAAATTATAATTTATTCAATAATAGAAAATGTCACATAAAAATATTTGAATGACAAAAGTACCAAAAAATCTAGTTTAAAAAGGGGCTAAAAAAGCTAAAGAAGATCTTGTAAATACTTGATGTTGGGGTTTCTACCTTGGACACTCAAGAAAATAGTTGTTGAATTCATACATAAATTTATACTAAAGGTAGTTCAAAATGTAATTTATTATCTCTTGATGTTACTTTTCTTTTATATTGGACTATACATTGTGGAGACAATGACTTTGTTATTTAGGTTGGCAACTCTCAATGAAAAGGGAATTCATCATAAGAAATTGATAGGCGTCATTTTAAAAGGGTGTTAGTTATAGCTAGTATTATTTTGTCTCAAAACCTTACTATTACATCTCATCAATCTCATAGTCCAATGTTTGTGAGACACAAAGGTGGGTTTGTATCAAGGAGAAGAAAAATGTTTTTAGTGGATTTTGGTCCCTATTATAGAAATACTTCTAGAGTGAATTTTTTAATAATTAATATAGATCTTTTGATGATATTAATGATAATGTGTAGTTATCACTCATATTGTTAACTATTTCCCCATCATGATGTTTCTATAATTGTATTAATATTATGCTGAGTTGATTATGATATGATGTAATTATATAATAAATAGAAGCCTTTTTGGATTACATGTCCTCAATGGTCATGAAATTATACTTCAAATAGGATATTTCTTGTTAGATTTCATGCTTCACTTGAGAATGTATGGTATATACACATGTTTGACCAATGGATGAATGTGGATGAGAACAACATGAATTGAATTGACCTTATCACTACAAATAGTTCCTGTGGTTGAGTAAGTGACCCAGTGTCTTTTGTGTTATCTCTAGTGTCTTAAGTATCATGTCTAGTTACAAATGAAAAGGATGTTGTGGTTACATATTCTTTGTAATCTGCATTACAAATGATTCTAGATCTTTTTTTATTATTGATTAATAAAAAAAAATGTTTTTTCTTTTATATATTTTCATTTCATTTATTTTTTTCTTACAATTTATTAGGTTTTTAAAATGTTTGAAGAATAATCCTAAATTCTTAGTCAAAGAGTTATTATTTTAATTATCTTTAGAAAAAATTCATGCATTTCAATATAAAAATATTTTCAATATAAAAATAATTTCAAAAGATATATTATATAAATTATTTAATTAAATATATTAGTTAATTTGATAAATTATTATGGTATCCATCCAAAGCAAATTCCTATGTACATTACTTAATTTTAGTGAAATAGCTATTTTAGTAATTAAAAAGTATTTTTGTATATGCATTTATTTTAAATGATTAGTAAAATATGAAAACAATAATATCTATTTAAAAATGTATAATTAAAGCAATATTTTTCAAAATAACTTGTTGAGTATGAAATGGGAAAAGAAGGTTTTAAAAGGAATTTAGATAATGAAGAGGGAAAAGAGTTTCTATATATAGATAGAGTGTTTGTGTGTATGTGTGATTATTTTATTAAGCTGCTTGATTGATGGTTTCTTTTGAATTGCTAAACTAGTGGAGATGATGGACCTTAAAAGTTGTATTGTCTATGAAAGAAAGGAAGAAATCCTTCAACTTATGTAAGACTTTTAGTATAAAATATAGAACTATTCCATCTTTAATTTCATGTATTCTCTTATCTCTTTCTTTTAGTCGTGCTTACTATAAGATATTGCAAATAGTTTCTCATTCCTTGAAATGAAATTAAAATTAAAATTAAAATTCATAAAATAGAACGCAATTATTTTTTATATGTTTTGTTCTATTTTTAAGACATCCATTTATAAAGGGAATATAAGCTCCTGAAGAATCAAAAGACAATGAACGAGACCCTCCCATAATTTGACATATCATTTGACGAACGCCAAAAAAAGAACTAATCAATACCAGCATTAGGTAAAGGATTTCAACCTTATTACTTTATTTTAAAAGATTAAAAAAAATACGACATTCTCAAAGTTCTACCACAATTGATAAGATTAAGAATTTTTGTGCTTTCAATTGTTAATAACTTATTTGGATTTATCGATAATAATCACCTCTAGAACTCCTCCAATGATCATATTCCTTTCCCCGAAAAAATACAATTTAGTTTGAAAACTACCGACTTGAATCCTCATAAAACAGAAAACGTCTCTACTTGATAATGAAACAATTCTATTATAAACACCATCCTTTCTCACATAGGTATATTATTCTGAAGCTTCTCTTGCCGCGTTCAACAGGAGAATATGCCGTTTTACAATGTCGACACGGTGGAGAATCAGGGACGTCGATTTCCCAAATCCCATTTAAGTACAACATATTTGGACCAAGAGCATTCACAGCATTCAATTTTTCCTTTTTTTCGTTTGAAAGGTTTCAGGGCATTCAAAGTTATTATATTATGATCTGTTATTAGTTGTAACAGTATCAATTTTTCTGATATAGTAGTGGGTAGAGTAGTAGGATGTATACTGTTGGTGTTGGTCATAATCATATTGTTTTAGACCTAACCAAATCAACAATATTTGTGTAGGACTTCATACGATAATAAAACTAATGAAAAAAAAAATCATATTTTAAAGAATTATACTGTACCAGAATTTGTCTAGCTTGCTTGGTGGCTTAGTTTTCTTTTATTTGTCAACATCAACATCATGCCAGTATTTGAGTGTTCACAATTTGCTGACAAATAAATCATCCATACTAGGTTTACAATTACAGACACGTTCTCATTCAGGCTTATAGCGAAAAAGTTATTAGATTGTTAAATTTATAAACGTTCTCTCAAATTTACCTTAATTCATTGTGATGAACCTCTTTGCTTTAAAGCTCACCATAGATGGACGATTTATCCAAAGAATGCATTCAAAGAGACTCGTGATGGCCCCGCAAATGTCACGGCATATAAAGCAAGAATATCAATTTAAATCACTAAAAGAGCTCCTAGTATTGTTGGCTAGGTCAAGTTAGATCAACGACTATTGTAAAGTACTGTTGGAAGATCAATGGTTTACGTACATCGATTGAAATGCACAATGTTCTCTCATACCCACGTTGGATGTTGTGTTGATATTTGATTGGTTTATGTTTTAAATTATATAGGGTTAACGGGCACAACCAATAGTATTGACAAAAGGTTTTATTACCGACTACAAAAAGCTTACCTTCAAGGTTTTTGATCCATTCTTATCCCATTATTGTGTTTACTGAGAAGCATGAAGCCCGTGAAGCCCTCCCTCAGGAGGACAGGAGTTGCTCAATATGTCTTGAGGATTACAAATGTAATGAACAACTGCGTATGATAATGGACTTTAGGCATGTTTATCATGTTCATTGCATAGATGAATGACTGACAAGGCACCCAAGCTGGCCCATTTGCAGGAAGGATTCGATATATGCTGATTTTTTAAGAAGTTTTTTTATTTGTAACTTATTCTATATTTTTCTGTATTATCTTTCTTTAAAATTTAAAATTTAAGACCATATATCATTAAATTAAAAAACATAAACAATATGAACTACGATATTAATGTTAACTCTTAAAAATATGTTATTACCATGCAAATTGTATGCCACAACATATGGTTATTACAACATTTTATTTGTTAAGAAAAAAATCTCAAAATTTAGATTCAATAATTATTTAATGATATTATTTTTAAGAACTACTCAAATCTTAGGATGGAAGGTGTCTTCATAATAGAACATTTTTTTAGTCTCTCACCATTCGCATATTTGTATAAATCGATATTTTTAATTTGAGTTGATAAAAAACATGTAGATGTTTTGATTGATTAAAGTTTTTTGTTTATTGGGAAGAGTTTATTATTTATTTTTTAATGGAGGATTTTGTATCATCTACAAAGTTGTGCAGTTATTTAATAAGGAGTATGAGCTTTTGGTTGAAACATCTTTGACTAAGAGCCAAAGATTGTGGGTATCCATTCGCTCTAATTCATATAGAGTACAATCCTGAACTCACCCTTATATTTATTTTGAAACTTACGATATATGTTGATTTTTAAGAAGTTTTTTTAACTTGTAACTTAAATTCTATATTTTACTATACCATCTCTCTTTAAAATTTAAAACCACATAGAATTAAATTAGAAAACATAAATAACATGAACTATAGTATTAATGTTTCTTAGAATGCAGATTGTATGCTGCAAGAAATGATTATTACAACATTTTACTTGTTAAGAAAAAAAATCTTAAAGAATTTTGATATTTTAGGCATCTTTTTAAAAGTACATATTTAGATTCAATAACTATTTAATAATATTATTTTTAAGAACTATTCAAATCTTAGGATGGAAGGTGTATTCATAATAGAGCAATTTTTAGCTTCTCATCATTTGGATATTTGTATAAATTGACAGTTTTAGTTTGAGTTGATAAAAAACATAAATATTTTGATTGAGTAATTTTTAGTGTACATGTAGTATACATAAATCTATTCAATGTTTTTTTATTGGTATTTAAGCATGTGTTGTAATTATTTATTTGTGTTGTAAATAATATTAAATTGTTTTTCTAATGGTTTACAAATGAGGAGAAATTTATTGTAGTAGGAACTAAAGAGTTGAATTCAAAATGGGCCAAT
Source organism: Chamaecyparis obtusa (assembly GCA_027943335.1). Taxonomy (NCBI): domain Eukaryota; kingdom Viridiplantae; phylum Streptophyta; class Pinopsida; order Cupressales; family Cupressaceae; genus Chamaecyparis; species Chamaecyparis obtusa. Next base: position 347,912 of record BSBK01009036.1, on the reverse strand, counting down.
TATACTAAATGTTCCTCAATGATTCCTAATATCTCAATCTTTGTTCTTTATATGTAAATAATAAATCAAAATCATCCTTATTACCTATATAATATTCAAAATAATCTCAATTTTGTCACTTGTATAATTTATTATTTACAATAAATAATCATGATAAAGTAAAAAAAAAACAATTTTTTGAGACTAAATCATTTAGTAAAAAATCATGTTTTCATCATCTATATATCTCAAGATAATCACAAAACATAATTCATCTAAGGTTTGACAATAGCTCTCATAAAAATAAGTAAAACTTTTGTGCCCTCGAAAAACATGGATAAATAGATGATGTGTAACATGGATTATGAGGGCCTCCCTTTTTGATGTTGTTGGTGTTTCTTTATTGGTCACCTGGAAACTAATCGTTCTCTCTTGTGGATTAAAGGCATTTCCACTTGGTGGAAAGATGTTAATGGTGAACATTTGATTATCCTAGCTTCTTATTCTTCCTCTAACAATGTAAGACAGGTTGGCAATGACTCCCCTTTGGATGAAACTCCTACTAAAAATTTGGATGATGCTTCTAAGTAGGCCTCTAAATTCCCTGTGGATCCTACTCATCTAGCTATTGTTAGTGCGACCCCTTCTGGCCGTGTAGATCCTGCTATGTCTAGTGCTTTAGCTATACTCCAATCTTTGGCTGACGATGTACAACTTTCTCATAAATCTATCCCTGGTGTTGATAGTTTATCAAATAGAGTTTTTCCACTTTCTACCCCTTGTTGTGAAGATCCTAGTGATAATATCGCTTGGATAGTTATCTGATGATGTAAGAAAAATAGTTCTTTAGACCCTAATTTTTATCTCCACACTATGGGTGATTTGTGTACCCATTCTTGAGGTGGACTACTAGCTTTTCTGCTAGTGTGATTTTAATGGTCTATACTTTTAATAGCTAGCACCTTTTCGATTATTATTTTGGTGATCTTTATTAATTCCTATGGTTTTTTGTTGTGTCATGGGGGATTTAGTTAGTGAAGTTGAATCATAGCATGTTCTTTCATGACATACTAAATAATCCCCCTATTTTCAAAAAATAATGCCCCAAACTCCTTTTTTGTCATTCCCGTCCAATACCCACCCAATAATCCTCAAACCAAATTTTCTATATAAAACCCCACCCCTCATCCCCAAAAAACCCTCATGCCCCCTATTTAGGCAATATATTGCCCCCTTTGTATGCCCATTATAAATACCCCAATATGAATGCGTGTGGTCATGTATTGCCCCATCAGTGAAGACCTTATGGGTTTTGTAAGGGTCAACACCCTTATTTTTTCTATTGATTTTAATAAAAAAACATGAAACTTCTAAATGATAAATAAATAATATCTTCTTTCAAGGATTGTATAAATCCTAATCTTGTAATATTTAATCAAATTTTTAATTTAATATGTAAAATAGATTAAATTTTAATAATAAATTATGTTTAGTAATTTTTCTTCACATGTTTAAATGTATATTTTTAATAAAAAAATATATTTTATTTGACCAAGAGAAAATGTTACATAAAATTTTGTGAATAATAAAAGTAGCAAAAAATCTAGTTTAAGAGATGCTAACAAAGCTAGAGAAGATCTTCAAAATTATTAAAAGAAGTTTCTTAGGTTTAAAATTAGATGACATATGTTGAACATGGATGAATATCACGTCTGCATTGTATTTTTTGTTATCAAGATAACTAGAATTTTTAGGAATATATTTTCATTTGATCTATTCAAAAATTTAAATTATCTTTAATACTTAATTTTACAAAATACAATGCTGGATAAATTTAATTACATGTATACTTGAAAAGCATTAGGTTATCAACTTAAAATATCCATAAAGCTTAACTTCTTGAGTTTTTTCTTGTCTACAAGAAGGAGAAAAAACTTGCAACCTAAGTTTATAAATGTTTCTAAAGACTTATTTAACATATATGCAAAATTTTGAGTAGTACACACCCTACCACTACCACAAAATACCATAATTCACTTTTGAGTCAATATAAAAATATATGATAATTGACATAAATTTTTTAATTGAGACAATAAGCTAAAATTCTCTTGATAAACCTCAAAAGCTTCTATTTTTTTATAAGATGAAGCTCAAAGCTAAATAACACTGTCATAATTTATTTTTTCTTGAATTGAAATTTGATATTTTTCACTATAGATAAATGAATTTCATATATCAACTTCTGTTCTTTCATATATATATATATATATATATATATATATTTGTGTGTGTGTACATACATACATACATACATACATATACATATACATATACATATACATATACATATACATGTCACTTTATTGTCCCTAAATTATTTATATTATTTATTGCAAGTTTTATTAGATCACTTGTCTTCAATTGTGAACTTTATTTTTGTTTCTTTTAATGACTACATATCATTCTATTTCTACACTTGATATTTGGGTTGCTAGCTTGGAAACTCAAGAAAATGTATCCTAAATGCCACCATAAATTCATATGAAAAGTAGTTCACAAGGTAATTTTATTTTTCCCTTGATGTCATTTTACTTGTTTATGATTTTGAGAATGCCTACAAATGACTTAAAATTATACTCTTATTAGTTAATTTATGGAAAAAACCATCTAAAATCATTCTTCAAAGCTTGGTCAATTCTACCATGTCTTGCATGAGGAACATCTAGAGCCCATTTAAAATATTTATAATTGCTAAATTTTTGTTTTCACTTTTTTGGTGTTTTTTCTAAATAAATTGGCCTTTAGAAAGACCTAATCAAATTCAAACTATATCCCTCTTTAAGACCAATACAATTAAACAACAGTTGAGAGAACTTGTAAATGAATCCTCTTTGAATTTTCTTATGAAGGTTCAACTCCCTCCATTGGATGTAGTTTTAATTTTTTATATTATAAAAATATAAGGGGGTATGATTTTGACCCGAAGGTAGTAAAGGAACTAAAAATTACCCATCATCCGGAAGCAATTGTGAAGAGAAAAATCTTTTAAACTCTCACACTAACTAAAAGATCAGTATTCAAAATATAGATAACTACTTTTGAAAAAATAATTTATTCAAAGATATAATACTTATTCTAGATTCAATTTTAGTGACAAGTGAAATCTATGCCAATCACTTAGCACAATAAACACCCATATAAACCCTTGCACCACAAAGATTGCTAGAATTCAAAATCTAAAATCAAAGTTCCAAATTCATATTGGCATACACGAGATACACAAAGATATCTTAAGAACCCTTAAATTGGTACTTTCATTCAAATTTAAATTAGACTTGTAATATCAAAATTGAGTCTCACTCATATGTCAAAGCATAAGGGGGATTCTAATTTTTTTGATCCCTTGTTATGTTTTATTTCGCATATTTAAAATCCTTCAATAATTATCCTATCAGTTACATAGAAAGCTTATTTTAAAAGGATCAACATGAAAAATAACCAAGTCTTTTAGAGCCAACTTAAAATAACAAGTGTCACCTAAGAAATGACCAAAAAAAGAAAAGAGAATTTCTTGAAGACTTCTCAACTTCTCTTGTTGATGTTGGTGGTTGTTGAGTGACTTGCTGTTGTTTGTATATTTACAAAGTTTTGGTAACAACTAAGTCATGATTTGTAATACCTACATTGTCATTTCTAATGGACCAACATATCTTTTTCTCCTTAATCTCTTCGGCTTAGGGAAGGAAGTTTTGGTTGCAGTTGATACACCGCATCAATATGATATCTATACAGGATAGCTTCTTGTATTTTTCTCTACATAAAATTGAGGGGTGGGATATATTATCAATATTCCTTTGGTACTCCATTTTTAACTCATTAGTAGTGACTAATCCCAAATTGCCCTTCCTTGTTAATTTGTATCCAATGTCTTTAAAATATTGCATTACTGGAATGGTAAGCCCTTGATCTTCAATTCATCATAAGATTTTATCAAATTATCAATGAATGGTAAGCCCTTGATCTTCAATTATGTAATCTATTCTCAAGTGATATTTCCAAACTAGATAGATATATCTACAACTATGCAAAATTAACTCTTTGTTATCAGATTTTGGATCTATTATTTTGGGAGGAGCATTGGTGGATTTTTACCGTATTTATAGTGGACCTAGAAAAGACCTTGATCATTTAGATAATATTTCAACCATGACTTCTAAATTGTCTTTTTCAAGCTTGGTATTTTCAACCTTGTCTATTACCCTATTGATTGATACCTACCAGTTATTCAAATTTGCATCTATCCTAGGGAGGCCTAGGTCTATCCATGCGATATAAAATCCATATGGATAGCTTTACTAGGATATTTCTGAGTATGTGGATGAGAAATATCAGGGAAAATGTTATCTGATTACTGGCTCTCAATTAGGTGTGATGTAGTTTTGCACTTCTTATTCTTAGAAGGGGGAGGAGATTGCAAAATTTTTGAATAAAATCTTTAGGTGGCTATTTATAATCTTTCCTTTTCCTTTTATTGGTTATGGTAGTCTGAAGCCATGAATTAGAAGAAAATCCTTCAGATGCACTTTTCATTGCGTTAGGGGAGAGAAATAGAGCCCTTTTGAGTAGGGGCATTTTACTAATATTTTGAACATAGAAGGGAAATGAGGACTCATCCTTATGAATTACTATGTCTTTCTATTGTGTATCTTGGGCCATTTATTTTTCTCTATCATCATCATTTGATTTTTGTGCCTCCTGATATATTTCTTAATTACCATGCCCATGCTCTTCGCTTGTTTATTTAACTCTAGTATTAGGAAGTGATCCATCTCCATGATTAGGTTTAGGACTAGGGTATCTTGCTCTATAAGTTTCCTATCCTAGCTTCCAGTTGGGCCAATTGTAAATAATGCTTGTGTGATGAGAACAATAGGGGATTTAGTAGAGGAGTGAAATTAATCTACTTTGGGGTTTGTTGACTTCCTATAGATGAAGATTTTTACTATCCCCTTTCTTTTTATCAAATCACACTCTGTAATCTTATTTATCACTGCAATCATTCTTTTGTTAAGATTATACTCCTTTGGAGCACTCCAGTCAATGGAATACAAGGGTTAAAATTGCACTTGTGCAATATGTATGGGGACAAATACATCTAATTCATCATTTGTAACATCAATGCAATCCATTGGGACATGATAATCTTTTATCTTATTTAAATTTAACCTTGACCAATCCCTCTTTGTTACTTCAAGCACATCAACACAATATGCCTATATATCTTCTAAATGTGGAATACAATGGTATGAGGACCTTAAGAATAAATTATTCTTAACAAAATCCTTTAGGTCAAAATGACCCCTTAAAGTATTATATATGTCCATTCTAAACTTTTCTACTGCTTTAACAATATTAATACCATTGGAAGATGATTGGAAACTATACACCCCCAAACGAATAGGGAATGAAATGCATTCTTTAAATGTCTTTCACTACACTTTTTAGTTACTTTTTATTTTCGTTTACATAACTCCACCATTATAAAATTATCATCTACATACCTGATAATTTTCCATGGGTATTCATCAAAAGCACCAACCCTAATATAGGTGAAAGTAGGAAACTGCAAGAAATAGTTGCCATAAGTTTTTATTAAGGTTGCAACTTTAGGGGGCGATCCTCTTTTCTAGACACCCTTCTAACTCCCTAACAAACATTATGGTAAATACATTGTTACTATTTTTTGGATTCAGCTCAAAATGGCTGAGTTGTGTTGTATTTCAGATTGATTAAGGTACATTTATGTTCATTTCATGTGTTTGGAAATGGCAAATATAGCATAGAAAACTAAGTATAGCTAAAAGATATAAAAATCAAAAGAATTTTTTATGTCTATTACAATTATATTATATGCTGAATACTTTACATATTTTTGCAAAATATACATTCTTTTAATATATAATAAGTACAAATACAAAAATATATCATTGATCATTTACAATAGAAGAGGAAAAGTGCAATGCAGATGAAATGCCACACAATCTGTGGCTACCACTAAAACATGTATCTTTTTAAAAGTGAAAACTACTGAAATAAAAGAGAAGTGAACTTGAAGATATAGAAGTCAAGATAATAGGAGTAAGGTTTCAGTTTTCTCATTGCTTGATGAGCGAGAACAATGAGAAAAGTTGAATTTGATGGAACCCGGGTCCTACATCCTGGATATACCTGCAAGAGAGAGAAAGGGAAAGACGCCAATGATTGGTGACTGAGAAATGAAAATACATAAGACTCATTCCTAACATGCTAATTGCTATGCATTCAAGAAAGGAATCAGATACGAGAGCAATACAAAGAGCAAGATGGAATGACACAACAAAAATTTGTTTTATGCTAACTAGTCCTTTTATGTGCAGATAGAGGTATGAAAGTAGTAAGTTGTCGAAGGGACTTGTTCACAAAACATGTAACCTTCCAACTGAAGCTATTTTGCAGAGCTGGTTGAAGACAACTGGTTGAAGGGACATACTTATTGAGTATGAAACTTTCCCGCTTACATATGGTTGCAGGTTAATAAAAGATTGATTTCGAGTCATTAAAGGGACATATACCTATTTTCAAACCATTTGATTCCACTTGGGAGCTGATGGAGGACTTGAGAGAATGTTGTAGGAACATAATATTTACATTGTGAAATCTTCTGGTCTACCACATTAATGGAAGTAACAAGACAACATCATTCAAAGTATTCATGCATGAGCAATCATTCAAAGTATTCATGCAACAAACAGAGGAGCTAAAGGATCATTTCAAAAATATGTTCAACAACAGTATCAAACATAATTGTGCTACAGGAAAATCAGTATGGCATCAATGTTACAGGAGGTATAAACAGAGAATTAATCCAGTAAAGCAACAATGTGCATTATACCAGATTGAGAAAATGAAAGCACCTACAGGAACACAGGAAAGAAGGCAATGATACAATACTTGCAATTGTGATATTCGATAAAAAGGTAATAGTACTATTGTTACAATATAAAATAGAGAATTTTACATTTATGTAAATAGTAGTGCAGTTACAAAGCATCATTCAACTACAACAGGAAGTGCACACAAATGCAATAAGAGCTTCAGGAATAGCCATAAAGTAGTGATACACAATTTTTACATGAGGTAGCGATATAAAGAAAAGACAACTATAAAAGATGTTTACATGCATGTTATTTTTAGAATGTGATCTCGGTGTAATAATGGCCTTCAAGACATCATCAATAGTTCATTACAGATAAAGTAGAACATCATATAGTAGAACTCATGACAATAAGGCGCAGACTGACAATTACGATAGAGTTTGGGCATAAAAGGTGTACAATTTAGAGAATCATCAGCTGTCAAGAAGATATCATTGCAAGTTAAAAGAAAATATTTTTCAGCAAATGGTGTTTCCAAAGGTCCTCATGTACTAAAAGCCTTCGGTTCATAACATGGTTGTGGAGTTAACAAATAGTTACAGGTAAAAACAAGCTAGTGTAAGCAATTACCAGAAAAACAAAGATATGGTCGTCACATAATGAGAATGAGGAAGTAAAACAAAGCCATTTATCTTTGAGAACTTAGAATAGTACATAAATTTACGTGGTACACTACTTCCAAGATACAGTGCAGAGAGCTAGAACCAGAGCCCAAGTTTTTTTATAAGAATATAGAGAAGAGTAATTCCTCTTGCAGAAATAATAAGGAAGAAATGATAATCCATATCAAATCTCTGAGACTGCAACATAGAGTAAAAGTACATGAAACTTTGAAGTAAACCCTCCAACATTACACCCAAGTTATATAAAAAGAAGAAAAGACGTCATGGGTTTGTATTCTTTCCATTTTATAAGCATCCAGGATACAAATGATGGAAGCTGTAAGGATTTGTAATGACACTTTCAGAACTGAAAGGTTGTAATGTTTTAATAATGCAGACGGATAGAAAGTATCAAAAGAAATGAAGGGTCCATAGATGTGAAAGTTAAAGAGCCATGGTTAGGCAAAGACCATTAGAAACATAAAGCCATGGTTAGGTACAAAGATCTCCAAGAAAAACCCTTAGTACAGAAAAAGTACCCAGATAAAAGAATGAAGGACACAAACGAGGCATGGCTACCATGAGGGTTTTTTCACCCAAATTGTGAAGTCTTCAGAACTAAAAACTTCATCTCCAACTTGTGATTATATGCAGATATGGAAGCAATAAATCTGATATAGAGCCTCAAAAGGATAAGTTAACACGGGAAATTGTTTTACATAAGTATTTATGAAGTGTTTGAACATAAAAGGTACCCGTGTTTGAAAGGAAACATTGTAACGAATCTATTGAAAATTGCCAGATTTTTTTCAATCAAAGTCCCAACTTGGAAACCCACATTCTTCATCATGGAGGCCAGTGATCAAAAGTTCTGAGAAACCCTACATTTTAGGCGTTGTCCAGACTCAAGAAATTTTTAATATTTAGTAAATAATATAATTTAATTAATATTAAAAAATATTTAAATAGAATAACACTATTCTATTTAAATATTTTTAATATTAAGTAAATTTTACTATTTACTAAATATTAAAAAATATTAAATGTAATTATGCTATTATGAATAAAAGTTCTTGCATAAATGTCTTGTGATAAAATATGGAGATTTAAGGAGGTTGTTTTTTGAGTTCACTTTGCACGGAAGGTGGTGTTTTATGACATAAAAGATTCTATTTTTGGTAAGGGGGAGTTTTATTTTATCATGCAGTGATGGACAGTTCATGGCTTATCCTTCAACAATTTAACTTCAGTTGGAGTTCTGTTGACAGCTCAGTTCATGGGTACATGCAATTGGAGGGTTTTGGGTACTTTTTCATGCAGATTTGAGGAGTTCGATATCTTTTTATGAATGCTTTTTTAGCTGTATTGGAGATGGAGTTTATTTTGAGACTTTGAGAGGTGGTTCATAGTTTGAGTTCACTATTAGTTATTTTTCAGGCTAACCTTTCTATAAGGTTCATGCCTTAGAGGTTTTTAATTAGTTCTTTATTCTTTCTCACAATTTTCACATTGCAAATTGCAAGCACATTGATTGTAGCTCATTATTTTCAAATTTTTTGTATCAGTGATTCCTTGGCTTTGTATTAGCCCATTTAAGCTCACACACTTAACATTGTAATACCCCAAAATTGGCACCTATTTAATTTCATCAATTTTGGTGCATTATCTCGATTTTACATCACCAAAGTCCTAGTTCCCTAGGCAATTTTCTCTCTCATATCTGACTTAATTTGACTTGATGTCAATTGCAAAGACCATAAATTGCAATAATCAAATGCTAAAATAATTCCTAAGTCCTAGACTTTATTTGGCTAAATAATCTCTATGATAAGTTAATTTAATTATGAAGTCCTAAGTACTTTTAATTAAATTAAACTCCACCCCCTTTAGCTAAATACCCTTGAAAGGAATTAATAAATATTTAGTTAATTGAATGGACACCTCTTTATTTGAATTTAATAATTCAAATTACTCGAAAGGTCACCTCCCCACATGTGGCAAATTCCATTCTTTTAATTAATAATTCATTGTCTTTTTGTCTCAATTAGGAATGAAGAGTCCACCGTTTCGAATCAAGAAACTCTTCATTCCTCTTCTGGCTTGGTCTATTTAATGAACCTCTTTTTCTCATTCAAGAGAGCAATTTTTGAGAGCATCCTTACTATAGCATTTTTTAGTCTCATATCTCATTATTTTCAAAGCTCTTTTATTGCATTATCTAGTTTAATTTCTCATATTAGTGTAATTGCATTTCACATTTAGATTAAATTTGCTTACTTGTTCTTAGTCTAATATCATCTTATTTTCAAAATCAAATAAAAATCTGCATATCATATTTCTTTCAAGTTCTTAGATTAAGTTGCATCTCATCTTTATTTTCAAGCTCTTAGATTAATTGCATCCTCATTCTTAGATTAAATTGCACTTCATCTTAGCTTAATTGCATTCTTGCTCATCTTTATTGCTTCTTGGAAATCCTCCATTGTTGAATTGGTCTCCCAGCTATTGGCTCTCGTTCTGAGAGTATTCAAACACCCCATTCACATAGGACGCAACAGGTCGCCTCACCATGGAATTGGATTGAGTTCTTCATACTCTCTCTTGAATTCTATCAAGTGAATAATGACCATGTTGTGTTGTGCCTGATTTAGAGGTCACATTCAGTCACATACAAACATCACTTCTTCATTTCATCTTCTATCTTTACTAACCATTTCTTTACTCAACACCACATATTTCAGATAGATATTGAAACTTGCATAAATTGGTAAGTCAATAGGCTTGACATCAATGAAAATATAACAATTGATCCAATACTTCTACATATAGGTTTCATTGCTCGCTTCATCATCAGTTTGGTTATCAATATTAGTTGGGGTAACAATCTCCCCCTTTGGCACTGATGGCAACACATTATATATATCTCATGTAACACATCTGAAATATATTATCAATATTAGTAATCTTCATTCTTCAACTATATTCTATTCTTTCTTCATTTCTCCCCCCTTCTTCTTTCATAGTTATCTCTCCTCATGAATATCTCTCAATCATTCTCTCCTTCATAGTTATCTCCTCATTAGTTATCTCTCCTCCTTTGACAACAATGCCAAAGGTACCTGGAAAACCTTAATTTGAAACTAACTATCCTTGTAGTTGTAACTTGTACCTTTCTTATACCAATTACTTATGTTTCCTCATATCTTTCTCACAACTTTAGGCTTCTCCCAAAGAGTGAACATCTGCATCAACTCAAAAATAGATAATCTGATACCATGAATTGATGCAACCTACATCTTTCTATAATGAACATTAGATAGGGGAATGACCCCTATTTTACTTCTTAGGTACTCTAAATTATCCCTAGGTAATGGTTTTGTGAATATATCATCAATCTGTTCCTTGGATTTTACATATTCCATCTATACTTATTTTTCCTATACCTATTCTCTCAAATAATGATACGTGATTGATCTATGCTTTGTCTTTGAGTGCATCACCAAATTCTTTGAAATGTTTATAGTGCTTGTATTATAACAAGACCATTTATTTCCTCTTGTATCCCTTCAAGTAGTTGTTTTATCCAAACAATGTTAGAACAATTGAATGCAGAAACAACATATTATTCCCCAACAGTTTACTGTGAAATGCAACTTTTCTTTTTGCTTATCCATGTCACTAATATTTCTCTTAAGAAGAAAGCTCCTCCACTTGTACTTTTCCTATCATCCACATTACCAGCCCAATCAGAATCAATATATACTTTTAATTAAAAATCTCCATCCCTTTTGTGCCATAGTCCATAGCCCTCAGTTCCTTTCAGCTATCTAAAGATTCTCTTCACAACAATCATATGTGTTTCTTTAAGATTAGAAGAAAATCTTGCCACAATAACAACAACATGTGCAATATCTAGTCTACTATGAACAACATATTGTAGCTTACCAATCATGGATCTATACAAAGTTTCATTCACCTCAGTAGAGTCATTTTCTTTTGACAATTTGTATCTAGTAATCATTGGTGTACCAACCGGTCTTGAGTCTTCCATCTCAAAAGTTTTTCAGGATCTCTTTTATGTATTTTGACTATGTTATGTATATGTCATCCTTTATCTATTGAATTTGCAATCCAATGAAGAATTTGATCTCTCCAATCATTTACATTTTAAATTCCTTCCTCATTTCATCAACAAATGATTTACATGTTGACTCATTTCCTCCAAATATGATATCATCGACAAAAATTTCAGCTATTAAAACCTTGTTCATAGATTCACTTTTAAAGTACACATTACTATTATCATTGTTTCTAATGAAACCTACTCTCATTAGATATGAGTGGCGTCTTTCATACCATGCTCGGGGTGCCTATTTCAAACCATAAAGTGCCTTGTTTAGTTTACATACCATGTTTTTCTAACTTTTGTCAATAAATCCTTTTGATTTCTCACTATACACTTCTTCGAGTATTCCATTAAAAAATGAAGAGTTTACATCCATTTGATAAACCTTCAAACCTTTATAAGCCACATATGCAAGTATAATTCTCTCACCTTCTAATCTAGCAATAGGATAAAATGTCTCACCATAGTCAATACCTTTCTCCTGAGCATATCCTTTGCATACAAGTCTAGCTTTATTCCTTATCACATCTCCATTTTTATTTAGTTCATTGTTAAAAATACACTTTGTACCAATAAAATTCTTATCCTTACATTTTGGTACCAGTGATCGAGTATTATTCTTTTCAATTTGATCAATCACTTATTTCATTGCATTAACCGAATCTTCATTTTTAAGTGCATCCTTGACTAATCCAGGATAAAATTCAGAAATCAAACATGCATTATCTCTCAACTTACTTCTTGTCATGACTCCTGCATTCCTATCTTGAATTATTTGAGTCACTGAGTGGTTTCTTTTGATATACTTTTCTAGTACTGGTTCGTTTCTCTTTTCTTTAGCATTTTCTTCTCTCAGTGGCGGTTCAAATAGTTCCTTTGTTTCTTCTTGCAGCTTGGGCAAAGTACCAGAAAGTCCTTCCTCTACATGTACAAATCTTTGATAATCTTCTGGTTTCTTTTTTCTATCTCCTTCATTTTTATCTACAAACTCATCAAACCTTACATTTTCACTTTCCATAATTTGTTAGTAGCCTTATTCTGACAATTATAAGCTTTGCTATTTGTGGAGTATCCTAGGAATATACCTTCATCTCCTTTAGAATCAAACTTTCTATTCCTAGCATCTTTCATAATGTAACACCTACTTCCAAATATTTTAAAGAAGCTAACATTAGGTCATGTATGCCCATACCAAAGTTCATGGGGAGTATTATTTGTACCTTTCTTTAGTTGTAATCGGTTAAGGGTGTAAAAAATAGTGCTAATGGCTTCTCTCCATAATGTTTGTGCATCCTCCTTCTCAATCAACAACATTCTTGCATAATCAACTATTGATATGTTCCTCCTTTCAGCTATGTCATTCTATTGTGGAGTTATCGGTGCAGAGATTTGTCTTTTGATTCTATTTTCATTATAGAAGATAGTAATTTCATTAGATAAATTCACCTCCTCTATGTGATATTAAGAACTTCAATTTCTTACCTATCTCCTTATCAACTCTTGCCTTGTACCATTTAAACATTTTTAATGCATCAGATGTTTCTTTTAGAAACATTACAAACATCATCCTTGAGTAGTCATCAACAAAAAAATGAAATATTGATCACCATAATAACTTTGTACTCTCATAGTTCCATAGAGATCAGTGGGTATGTGCAGGATCATGGTATGCCAAAAAGTGGTGATGTGAAAAAAAACTTATTTTCACTCATCCAAAAGCACACAAATGCATATGTTGACTTTTTAGTAGGTTTGGGTGTCAGTACACCTGGCCAAGCCAAAAGCCAAAGAAAAATGCTTAATCGGATATCCGATAATATCGGATATCCAAAAATATTAGATATCTGATATTTACCAGTAAATATATAACTCTATACCCAGCCACGTTCAACATTTTTTTATTGTGAAAACGTGAACGCAACTAGGGTTATCAAATATCAGCTTCAAATCCTCTATCTAATTTTTCTTAAATCCCTAGGTATGTGAAAGCTTCTAATTTTTATTGTTTTATTATTTTTAAATATAAATTTATAGTTTTTTATATAAAAATTAGGGTAGAAATGAGTTTTTTTATTGTTTTTTAAAATTCATTGTAATTATCTATTTGTTTTTTCATTGTTATCAGACATGGAATCAAAAAAACCTCCTAATGATCCTGCAAACAATCCAGAACCACCTCCCAACAATCCCCCACCTCCAAAAGATGTACCTGTCACAAACCCTCACCGTTTAGAAGATCTAATAGGAGATAATCTAAATGAACTTAGAGGATTTCAAACCACCTATGCCAATATCCCCACATTGCGCCCCATGTTTATGACATTGAACTCAATTATTGAAAACATGGAGAAACTTACACAGCATCATAGTGCTGCACTTCTTTGGCATGATTCCATGCATGCCCAGTTTGACGATGGGCTTGATTATGATCAAGTCATGAACCTAAATATAAAAAAACATGACATATCTAATCTTTTTGTGGATCCTAAAACCGGTCTAAAAGTAGACCATAAAAAAACCAAGTTGTCAATTAAATGGTGCACAAATAGTGCAATACGTAACAACTTTTGGGACCGTTTGTGGATGGTTTTTGATAGACCACCTCACAAAAATTTGGATGTCCCATTTTATTTTATTAAAAAATTGTATGCTGAATTTGTGCTTGGTCACAAGGTGAATTATTGGAGTATGAGACCGAACCAGGGTGTAGGTTTAGGTGCTCCTCAGGAAAGGCCATGGGCGCAATGGGTGAAATCCCACACATATGTCCCCCCTCCTGAGATTTCACCACATCCCACAGTACAACATCCTAACATTATTGCTGAGGCCAGCTTACAGAATATTTGAGCTATTCACACCTTGAGTGATCTGCTGGTTACGCGGAGCATGACATTGTTTCCTCTTTGTCCTGATGCTTCTGGCACTTCCACGTCCTCCATGAGCTCACATGTTTGTGTGCCCCACACTTACATTATATGCAAGAATCTGTGCTTAGGCCTCCTGACTGATAGTGATGCATATAATTTCACCTTCGATGTGGATGATTCTAGACAGCACACTACAGGCACTGAAGTAGCTAATGGAGATGTGCATTAGGAGCCTACAGAGCCATGGACTCCAACTGTTATGGTAAGGGTAAACAATTCACTTTTTACATTGTAGTTAAATTTTATTGTTCGTACTTTTAGTAGAATTTCCTTATAATAATTTCCCACTTATGTCTTTTTATGTGTTACATTTATGTTCATTTGATGACAGAGGAGGAGATTGCACAGGTGGAGGGGTCCATGCTTTCAACCATATCATTTGGTCTTGACACTTTCACGGTACATATGTTTTAATGTACTAATTGGTTTCCTTTTAAATTATGATAATAGTATATGTACATTGTTTTCTAATTATTATGATCATCTTTTACATACTAATGCAGGTGTGACCAGTTGCCACTGGGAGGCAATGTGAAGGGGTGCAGGTGTTAGCCATTGATAAAGGAAGGTAATTAAGTAATTTAGTTTGTTTATGCATACATGTATACTTGTCAGTTGTGCATACTCATTTTTAATTTACATGGTTTATTTGACAGAGAGTGGCATGTGATGATGCCGTGAGACCCTATCATCACGATAGAGTCACATGCATATCCATTCGCAGTGATAGCCCCATGGTACGTACATTTCTAAAGTTATTTGTGTGTATTTTACTATCAAGTATATATAAAATGGTCAAGTTATGATAGTATGAAGTATATGTTTGACTTTTTTAGGTCACTCCTAGTTTGAGGGAGCTAGAATACCAAGGGTTTCTATCGCTGATGACTTAGCCAAAAATCCCTGAAGAAAGTTCAACACAGGTAAGTTTTAATGTTAATTCAGTTATTTTGTAAACATATATTTGCTACCAAGTACTTAACATTAAATAGTATAACTTGTAGATCAATCTCATGTTCGCAAACATATACAGGTGGGAGTCGACATTGGTGGCACTATTCCTGCACTACCAAGGACATATATTAGGTCTCCTATTTGCTGGAGGAGACAGAGAGGTGAGGTATATGAGAGTTAAATTTTAGTTTAAATTTTATTTATTATTGTTGACTATGATTGTAAATTTTAATCTAACTTGGGGTTTCACTTTTGTGTTTGACTGGAGGATCCATTAGAGCCAAAGAGTACTTCAAAGAGGCTACATTTTGATGATCCACTAGTAGAATAGGATGTCCTAGAAACATTTGTAGTTGAACTTCTTATTTTAAGATGTCATATGACACATTTTGAGATGACATATGCCACATTGTATCTAGATATGTTGATATGTAAATATGTACAGAATTATTGTTCATTTTGATATATATGAAACTTGATAGTCGATCCAATTTGTTAATTATGTGTTCATTTATTCATTGTTAGTATGCAAATATGCTTGTGTGTATGTACTCATGTGTATGATTTATGCCTTAAGTATATTTATGTATATTAAAGTACATTCTTCATAACGTAAATTCACATGTATGGACTACATCATGACTTAAGTGAATTCATGTTGTATGATTTATAAAATATGTGCTACATGTATGCTTCATGACTTAATCAAATTTATCTGTACACTTTATGTGCTACATGTTTTCACATGTGTAATTCATCATTTAAGTGAATTCAAAATTTATGTGCTACATTATATTCATGTGTGCCTACAATGCCAGTCCTGTCCTCGACACTCAGTCAATTCTAATATCGGAATGATATTTCAAACAATGAAATAGTTACATAAACTTGTAAACAAACACAAGACATTGTTCCTATATCACAACCAAGCCAAGATCACATTAGATTTATTCTAATCAATTCACTGTTGCTTGGACTGTTCCACAGGATAGAGAAGTATAGAAATGTAGAGAACTTTATTTTCATTGATTGATTCGATTACAAACTTCAACCATTATTGTTCCCTAGCATTTAATCACCCAACCAGAGCTAATGGTGTAGTCCATTTGATGTCGGGACGAACGGTTTGGAAGAAATCCAATGGTGCAACTTTTAATTGATCCTCACTACAAGTTTTGGCATCAAGCGAGACTTGCATGCCAAATTCAAACAAATTTGAATCTTCTAGAATGGAGAGAGATTATTGTAGGCCTTAGAAATGTGGTCCTCTAAAATATCACAAATCATCGATACCTCTCACGGAGTTCAAGATACGAGCCTTGAAAGTTCGCTACCCAATCATGCTTAGTGCACCTTGGGGACACTTTGGTCTGACATGGTTCAGAACGTTCTATAGACTTAGTGGTCGAAATGGGGTTGTCCCTCATGTTTACCCACCCAACTGGAGCTAATGGCATAGTCCATTCGGTGTTGGGATGAACGGTTTGGAAAAAACCCATTGGTGCAACTTTCAATTGACCCTCACTGCAAATTTTGGCATCAAGCCAGACTGGTGTGCCAAATTCAAAATTTTTTGAATCTCCTAGAACAGAGAGATGTTATTGTAGGCCTCAGAAATGTGATCTTGTAGCATCTAATGGAATGCTGATACCTCTCATAGAGTTTGAGAACCGAGCCTCAAAAGTTTTCTGCCCAATCGTGCTTAGTGCACCTTGGGGACACTTTGGTCCGATATGGTCTGGAATGTTCTACTGACTCAGTGGTCGAAACATGGTTTTCCCTAGCGTTTACCCACCCAACCAGAGCTAATGAAACAATACATTCAGTGCTGGGACAAATGGTTTGGAAAAAATCCATTGGTGCAACTTTCAACTGACCCTCACTGTAAGTTTTGGCATTGAGCAAGACTGGCATGCCAAATTCAAAAAAATTTGAATCTCCCAGAATGGAGAGAGGTTATTGTAGGCCTAAAAAACATAGTCTTGTAGCATCTCACAGATCATTGATACCTCTCACGGAATCTGAGAACTAAGCCTTGAAAGTTCATTTCCCAATCATGCTTAGTGCACCTTGGGAACACTTTGGTCTGGCATGGTCTAGATAGTTCTACTGACTCAGTGGTCAAATCTATTGGTGCAACTTTCAACTAACCCTCACTGTAAGTTTTGGCATCGAGCAAGACTGGCGTGCCAAATTCAAAAAAATTTGAATCTCCCAGAATGGAGAGAGGTTATTGTAGGCCACAGAAATGTGGTCTTGTAGCATCTAATGGAATGCTGATACCTCTCACTGAGTCTGAAAATTGAGCCTTGAAAGTTCGCTGCCCAATCGTGCTTAGTGCACCTTGGGGACACTTTGGTCTGGTATGGTCCGCAATGTTCTACTAATTCAGTGGTCAAAATGTGGTTGTCCCTAGCATTTACCTACCCAACTAGAGCTAATGAAATAGTACATTCGGTGCTGGGACAAACGGTTTGGAAGAAATCCATTGGTGCAACTTTCAACTGACCCTCACTGCAAGTTTTGGCATCGAGCGACACTGGTGTGCCAAATTCAAACAAATTTGAATCTCCCAGAATGGAGAGAGGTTATTGTAGGCCTAAAAAATGTGGTCTTTTAGCATCTCACGGATCACTAATACCTCTCACAGAATCTGAGAACCAAGCCTTGAAAGTTCATTGCCCAATTGTGCTTAGTGCACCTTAGGGACATTTTGGTTCGGCATGGTCTGGAATGTTCTACTGACTCAGTGGTTGAAATGGGGTTGTCCCTAGCATTTACCCACCCAACTGGAGCTAATGGCACAGTCCATTTGGTGTCAGGATGAATGGTTTGGAAAAAATCTATTGGTGCAACTTTCAACTGACCCTCAATGTAAGTTTTGGCATCGAGTGAGACTGGCATGCCAAATTCAAACAAATTTGAATCTCCCAGAATGGAGAGAGGTTATTGTAGGCCTCAAAAATGCATTCTTCTAGCATCTCACAGATCATTGATACCTCTCATGAAGTCTAAGAACTGAGTCTTGAAAGTTCATTGCCCAATCGTGCTTAGTGCACCTTAGGGACACTTTGGTCCGGCATGGTCCAGAATGTTCTACTAACTCAGTGGTCAAAATGGGGTTGTTCCTAGCATTTACCCACCCAAATGGAGCTAATTGGATAGTCCATTTGGTGCCGAGATGAATGGTTTGGAAACAATCTATTGGTGTGGCTTTCAACTGACCCTCACTACAAGTTTTGGCATCGAGCGAGACTGGCGTGCCAAATTTAAACAAATTTGAATCTCTCAAAATGGAGAGAGGTTATGGTAGGCCTAAAAAATGTGGTCCTATAGCATCTCACTCATTGTTGATACCTCTCAAGGAGTCCAAGATATGAGCCTCGAAAGTTCATTGCCCAATTGTGCTTAGTGCACCTCGGGGACACTTTGGTCCGGTGTGGTCCAGAATGTTCTACTGACTCAGTGGTTGAAAAAGGGTTGTCCCTAGCATTTACCCACCCAAATAGAGCTAATGGCATAGTCCATTTAGTGTCAGGATGAACGGTTTGGAAGAAATCCATTGGTGCAACTTTCAACTGACCCTCACTGCAAGTTTTGGCATTGAGCAAGACTGGTGTACCAAATTCAAACAAATTTGAATCTCCTAGAAGGGAGAGAGGTTATTGTAGGCCTAAAAAACATGGCCCTATAGCATCTCATGGATCACCAATACCTCTCACAGAGTTTGAGAACTGAGCCTTGAAAGTTTTCTGCCCAATTATGCTTAGTGCACCTTGGGGACACATTGGTTCGGCATGGTCTGTAATGTCCTACTGACTCAGTGGTTGAAATGGGGTTGTTCCTAGCATTTACCCACCCAATTGAAGCTAATGACATAGTCCATTTGGTGCTGGGATGAATGTTTTGGAAGAAACCCATTAGTGCAACTTTCAACTGACCCTCACTACAAGTTTTGGCATCGAGTGAGACTCGCGCGCCAAATTCAAAAAAATTTGAATCTCCCAAAACAAAGAGAGGTTATTGTAGGCATAAAAAATGCAATCTTGTAGCATCTCATAGATCACCAATATCTCTCACGAAGTCCAAGAACCGAGCCTTGAAATTTTTCTGCCCAATCGTGTTTAGTGCACCTTGCGAACATTTTGGTCCAGTATGGTCTGGAATGCTCTACTGAATCAGTGGTTGAAATAGGGTTGTTCCTAGAGTTTACCTACCCAAATAGAGCTAATGGCACAGTCCATTCAATGCCAGGATGAACAGTTTGGAAGAAACCCATTGGTGCAACTTTCAACTGACCCCCACTACAAGTTTTAGCATTGAACGAGACTGGCGCGCCAAATTAAAAAAAATTGAATCTCCTAGAATGGAGAGAGGTGATTATAGGCCTTAGAAACATGTTCCTATAGCATCTCATGGATCGCTGATACCTCTCATGGAGTCTGAGAACTGAGCCTCAAAAGTTCATTGCCCAATCGTGCTTAGTGCACCTTGGGGACAGTTTGGTCTGCATGGTCTGGAATGTTCTACTGACTTAGTGGTCAAAATGGGGTTGTTCCTAGCATTTACCCACCCAACCAGAGCTAATGGCATAGTCCATTTAGTGCCAAGATGCAATCCTTGAACAATATCCCTTCACCCCAGGGAATCATCATTTTACTTTGGACACATTTGACCAATTTTGACTCAATGAATCCAACTATTACATCATTTGACGATAAAAATGTACATGGAATTAAGACCATACAAATGTAAGGATACAAAATTAAGATGATACAAATTATATAAGGATACAACATTCATAGTAAGGAAAAATATTTTTTGCACTTTACATGGCATTAAGACGATACAAATGTGGGCTTCTAACATTTGCAAATCAACCCCATGGGCTCTTTTATATTTCAAATTTTGCATCAAATTTTTTATATACAAAATTTGGCATCTAAATATGCACATTACATTTGATTGTTATTTTTATATACAAAATTTGGCATCTAAATATGCACGTTACATTCGATTGGTGTTTTTATATACAAAATTTGGCATCTAAATATGCACATTACATTCGATTGTTATTTTTATATACAAAATTTGGCATCTGACTATGCACATTACATTTGATTGTTGGTTTTATATACAAAAATTGGCATCTAAATATGCAAATTACACAACTATATGGGTAAAAGCACAAAGTTGTGTCACGTTTCAGGACAACTTATCAGCACAGCTGAATTTGAGTATTTCTAACAAATTATTTTTTGTCAAACATATGGTCTAGCTAGATTCATTCTAGCTAAGTTAGATAAGTTCTTCAACTTTTCCAATTGGAAATATCTATTAAATGCATGTTTTATAACAATTACTAAAGAAATAAAATTATTTCAGAAAAGCGATGTTTCAATAACTCTTACTCTTTTTAATGATATTTTTTTACAAATATAAAAATACCCTTTTTTAGAGCACAGAGTCAAGATTATCATCATATAATTTTTATAGTATTTTCATTAGATCTAATATATTATAATTTCAAAATACTACAAGTAGGTATTTTAACATTCGAGAACAAGATGCTTCAAAAATAGAAAAAAATAGTAAAGCTTATCAAAAAAATTGAAAATTTATATTTAACACTAGAGGAAAGAGTTATCTTCAAGAGTGTGTAATTTATTTTTTGAATGGTGTAGATTTGATAGGGGAAATTTGACGCGAGATGAAAATTGTCGATTTCAGGTATGTTTGACTTTGAGTAGTTATAACAGAGAAAATATACATTGAAAACTAATTTTTCTTCTTTTCTGCACTAGCTATACATTTTATCTATGACATATTTTGAAATCAAAGGAAAAAGAGATTATTTGCATATACTTTTTTGGTGCGGACAAGACCCTCATTTTTCAGCAAGAAAAAAATGGACTTAAAAAATTTAAAAACTATGTGAATTCTTGTTAAAAAAAATTAAAAAAATTATAGCCATAAACTTCATCCACTTTTACACATTTCATTAGTTTACATCATCTCCAAATTTTAAACATAAATGCCATTTTTATGTCGTTAAAGTTAAAATTTTTGTGTGTTGTTGACCTTTTCCTTTATAAAAGTGTGACACAGCTTTGTACTTTTACCCATATATAAAAAATAAGTGTCCTTTTTATTCGAATTTCTACATTCGGAAGGCAGAAGAAAAGTTAATAGAGAATATAAGAAGTTTATATAGGTTTGAGAAAAAGATTATGAACATGTATAAGTAACTAAATGAACCAAAGAACATGACTAGACAATGCATAATAAAGTTTACCATCATAAAAGATGGGCTAATCAAATGCACACCTCGATCTTCTATATCTATCACATATGTATCCAACTGCATTTACAATCCACATACAAAACCAAGTTTATTGGCTCAAACAAATAAAGAAAAAAACTACAATTCATTTATTGAACGTAATCGTAATAAATATGGAAAACCTTGCAACTTGAGTTGAACTTACCTACTGAAGTATGTCTGAAGGGTCATCTCTGTGCTTGAGAGTATTCAATATTGCTTCATGATTAGCAGTACTAATAGTCCAAAGTTCCTTTGTCTTTGGTTTTCCTTGATGTTTCAACAACTTAACATTGGCTGCTATAACAAGGTGTGAATACATGAGAATGGTTTTGTGCTTCTCATAGTCTTCAAACGCAGGTATGCCATTATTTCTAATCATATATGTGTGCAACCATGTTCCCGCAACAACATGTGATCATGTAGGATATGTGAACATATCATCATCTGTTGTTGGTTGTGCAAGTTTATGCTTTCCTCCTACATAATGTGCTAGCCATTAATCTAATCTCTCATCATTCCCTTGTGGTGCAACAAATGCAAAAACATGTCCTGACTGTAGAAGATCTGAAAGAAGGTCATAGTCAAGTGAACAATCCATGTCATCATTTATTATAGAGACTATGAGAGATAAAGGAGTAAGATAATGTGGAACCCATGTATCAACCCACTCACTTGACTCACACTGATCCCAATCACACTGAAGACAACTCGAACAATAACAAGCCAACTCTCATGTATAAATGGTCCATGTACTAGCATCTGAGCTTCGAAGTGAATGCATTTTTTAAGAATCTTTCATAGTTTGACAATCCAACCTATCTCCTATTGTGCCCAACTCAACCAACCAAAAGATCCATGCACCACTGAATCAAGAGTCCCCCCTGTGACAATGCTGAAGTACACCAATAAAAAATAGAACAGGCATCAATGATTTTTGCACCTGAAATCCTCAATTACTCCTTAACTAGAGCTCTCTTTATGCATGCACCTACTCCATCATGCTCCCCTTTTCCATGACCGGCCTAAAAAATCCTCCAAATATGAGGTACACCTCTCTCTACATGCATTCTACATAACCAATAAAACATATGAGCTTTTTTTAATTGACTTGTGCAGTTATCTTACCAAATGAGATGTCTATCCATAGCAATATCATTTTCCCGCACCCACTCAAGATAATTCTCAAAGAAATGTTGGACAAAATCAGATGAGTGCGATCTATCATTGCTCATATAAAAATGGTACTCTCTGATTATCTTCTGGTCATCTTTTGTACTATAAGGGGAATGTCTATATGTTATGTGCACAAAAATAGAAACCTGAATATAATTGTAATATTGAGCTTGCAACTCATTTTGGGGCTGCAATGTATAGTTCTTTGCAAAGTCAACAACCAATATAATAGTGCCTATTGGGAAAGTGTCCTTACACATCCTCAATTGTTGATCCAACCACTAAGACCTATGACTATTCCTTGCATACTCTTAAAAAAGATTCTTCCTGAAATCTGAAATAAAATCAGCTACATTGCATTCTTTAGTAACCAACTCATATCTAGAGCCTTCACCTCCACTTTTTAATGTATATTTAATGATTTCATATACCTTTTTGTGGATAATTGTCTTTCCAAAATCATGTTCACAGCTCTCATGAAAACATTCAACAAACTTCACTAGCCCACCACACTTTGAGCACTTGTCATTTAAGCAATCTTTTCTATAAAAGAAACATTGATCATCTCTAGGACATAAAAAATGATCTACCAAGTCTCTTGATGATTTTGGAAGAGCA
The DNA here is from genome assembly GCA_027943335.1 of Chamaecyparis obtusa. Lineage (NCBI taxonomy): Eukaryota > Viridiplantae > Streptophyta > Pinopsida > Cupressales > Cupressaceae > Chamaecyparis > Chamaecyparis obtusa. Next base: position 324,234 of record BSBK01009036.1, on the reverse strand, counting down.
CTTGCACCACAGTCCTCCAACATTTCACTACTATACAAAGTAGAATGAATGGATCATAACAATTCATGGTGCATTGAAAACTCCACATGATATTTGCAACAACAAGTATTTTGAATCTTAAGAGGCACACAAAAAAAGGCTTCAGGGCTTCAAAATCTCTTTGTGATATTTGCAATGTTGGATGTGTCTCACAAATTTTTTTGAGCAACATTATTTTTGATTAAGTAAAACAGGTTTTACAGGGACCCTGAAACCCATAGCAAATTAAAGTCTTGAGATAGTCATAAAAACCAAATAAGGTAAAGCATAACTAAGTAGCAAGAACAGGCCACCACAGGGCCGAGTAAGAAAAAATAGAAAAGAAACAACCAAGCCTATAGGAAAAAACTAGAATAGGTTAAGCCAAGCTCTTGAGCATGGCGACTGCATTATTTTCTAGGGCCTCCATCAGTTGAACATTATCTTTGACATTTTGCACCTGGGAGCCATCATCTTTCCCCCTATTCTTCCTAGTTTTTGCCCTGGTTCTTTTTCCTGGACCTCCCGTCCGCTTTGTGTCTTCTTTCTTGATCCCCTGCTCCATCTTGGGGTCCATTTTTTCCTCCATCTTTTTGATCAACAACTTTAAATTTTTATTGGAGTTTTTGATTATGTTATGATTTTTCTTAGCCACTCCCTTAAGGGTTTTTTCCAAACTTTTCATTTTGGTCTCAATGTTTAGGACCCTGGATTCCAGGCTGGGCAAGTTCTCTGTAGTCTTTTCCTTGTTGCCTTGAATTTTAACCTTGATTTCTTCGATATCATGGTGTAGCCATATAAATGACTAAAACTGGTCCAGCATGTTGTTTTTGGTTACCCACTTCATCATCTGATACCATATCTCCCTCCTTTTCATAATACTCATCCTCTGAGTTAGCCTCCTTCCTGTCCTACTTTTTGGGGGGAGGTTCACTCTTGATAGTTTTTAGAAGCCATTTCTTGGAAGGAGAACCCTTTCTCTGTTTCTTGAAATCAACTTCCTCACTGTCTTCCGAGGGGATGCCGACAGAAGAGCCAGAGGGAACATAATCTGAGCCAGAATTCACACTTATGGCCTTGCAATCCCCAATTTCCTTACCCAAGATTTAGGTTTTAAAGAATTTGTATAACAAAAGGATTAAACCATCATGCAAGGTGAGATTCGCTATTTTATTATTTCTAAAACTAGTAATGTTCTTGTTCATAGAAGAAAAGAGATAGAACGGAATACAAATCTTGATATCATGCCTAAAATGGTTAAGCAAGACAAAATGATAAGTTTGAATTCTGTCAAACTTGGTGTCGAGGGTAATGTAGAAAATGAGGGCCCTCAGGACATACTACCAGAGCATCTTTAAACTCCCAGGGAGGTAGTAGGTGCCCACTTTGACAATAGCTTTTGTCTCAGAATCATCCCTCTTGAACTTTTTAACAGTAGTGTCAAAGAGTTTCTGGTCTCTGTAGAAATTTTTCTTAGCAATAGGAATACTCATGACCATCAAAATGACTTCCTCTGTGACAAAAAAATTCTTACCCTCAATCTCCCCCGCCCCATCTTGCCAGGTTTTGACAAATATGTTGGTGATGTCCTTCCTAAACCTAGGGAGTCATTCTATAAAAGTGGTAACCTCCCCTTTCTATAAAGCATTCCAGATCTTTGTTCTCCTCTTCCATTTTTCACTATCTCCTTCCAGCTCCCTCTTAACCTTTCCCCTACCATAGCTATTGTGCTAGTGCTAGTAAGCCACTGGTACTTTCGGGAGTTTCTGCTAGCCTTCTCTCTAATAACAACAACTTTCTTTCTGAAGATAGCTTTTTGAAATGAGTACAAGATATGGGAAAGGGTTCCCTTAAAGTGTGTGGAGGTGATGTGTTAATAAAACTAATGCAGAACTGCTAACTCACACCATGAGTGAAATAACTCCTCCTAGCAGGCTTGAAGTAAAAATGATTATTGTTGATTAAAGCCTCAGTACTTTGAAGATCAAACCCATTCAGATAATCTAGCTCACCTTTATGGAGAGTTTCATCATTATTGCTTGAGTTAAAAATTTTCTTGCTGGCGTGCTGAAGGATGATCCAGTTAGCATACCAAAAGACATTTGAGGTGAGCACGCGAATGGATAGATCAGCTTCCACAAGAGAGGTCCAAGTGACATAGAAAATGATGACTTGTCAAGGACTTTTGCCACATCTGAGAATCAGACGAAGGGGGGGGCATTTGTTGTTACACTATTGAAGTTCAGACATAGCAATCACTGTATGAGCTATAGAGGTAGAACAAAAAATAATTCTTTTGACAATCTGTGTGTTTGAGCTAAAAAGTTCACTGAGGGCCTTTGAGGTGTCTAACATCTTTTGGTGCGAGTGTAGGCCGCTCGGATGATTTTCTGGGTTCCATCCGCAGTGTTTCTACTGGTTTCCTCTAGCCTTATTTGACTTGCTCACTTTCTACCTAGGGATTTGAATTTAGCCCATACATTGGCTCTTTTTTTGCTCCTTGTTGCTGTAGGAGAGACCGGGGATGGATCTCTACTTTTTGTTCTCTTTTTGCTTTGAACCTTAGTCCATCCCTCTTTTTCCTCTTTGTATTTGGAGAAGAGCTCCTCCATCTTGGAAAGTTGTTTCGATGAGATAGAGCCCAAAAGAATATCCATTTCTTGGACTTTGTCAATATTCTATTTCTCCAAGTAGGTGCTTGAGGTCGGGTGATCAACTGGTTTGCTCATAGACAGGCTAGAGAAGCATACTTCTATAGGGGATTCAAAGGAGTCCGGGACAAAGGAAGAAAAGGTGGAGCTAGGGCACGAGTCACCCCCTTCTAGATGACCAGTGAAATCATTGTCATCAATGGAGTCTTGAAGAATGTTGACTTCCAGATCTATTCCTTCAAACTGGGGAGACTCAGTTCAGGGAACTGTGCTTTCTTGAACCGGTTTAGTGTTCTCCATGAGATCCCCAGCTTCAATAGTTTCCATAACTTCTTGTGATTCTGATTTCTCCTTCTTTTCCTCTGGATTGTCCTTTTTTTTTCCAAACTCTATGATTCAAGACCTCTGAGTAAGAGTGAGGGTTGGCTGGCTTCCTTGGGGGGTGTTCAAAGTCATTACCTGAATTGATCTTTTTAGTAGCCAAAGCTTTCCTTTCTTTTTCCAAAATATGCACATAGGACATGACCTGGCTTTATGTCCTACTTTCTTACAGTGAAAGCACACGAAAGGGATACTTTCATAGTCAAGCTTTTGCAAGTGTTTGCCTAGTTTAGATTGGAGAACAATGATTTTTGGCATATCTTGGCCCTCTTCCACCCCAATACAAATCCTATCATAGGTGAGGTGACTTTTAGCCACCGTCACGGGATCAATCAAGAGCAAAGTCCCAAAGGATCTGGCAACGCCATCAAATACATCTTCAACCTAGAATTCCAGAGGGAGTTCTGGGAGCCTAACCCACATTGGGGCTTGGACAAAGAAGGAACCATTGAGGTCAAGTTTCAGGGTCTATTTTTGCACCACAAGAGTAGCCTTGCCTATAGACCAGGAACCCACACAAAGGATTCTATCCAGGTCTTCTTTGCAAGAAAACTCGAAGGAGATAAAGCCCTTCGACATAGCCATAACCTGGACTGGCCCTTTTAGCTCCCATTTATTTTTTGCAAAGATTTTAACTATATCTATGTTGGGTCTGGACCCCACAAATTTACCCACAAGAGTGTGGTCCATTGAAGCAATGTTGTTGTCCACCAATTCATCTGGGATTTCTATGATGAAGATTCCTTTCTCTTTATTAGAAGGATCCTTAATAGAGGGGAAGGAAGACATGCCTGAAGGTTGGATGCCGAAGAGAGTTGAACACTGACATTGTGATGCTTTACCACTCTAGTTTTCTTCTCCCACCCCAGCCTCCCTACTTGGGTCTTTCTACTTTTCCCTAGGGATCCCATTTTTGACCTCTTCGTTCCCCACCCCTTGTTCATCAGGGATGCCATTACCAGCATCTTGCTGAAGCTGTTGCCAAGGGATGCCACCTGTATTGGAATTCAAATTCAAACTTCCTCCTGCTCGTCCGTCACCCGTTGTTGCCATTGTTACATCAAATTGGAGTCAATTGTTAATAGTAACAAAGGATGGAATATAATGAGGGAAAAATTAATTTATGTATTTGAACAACATTGTTTGACTCACCTCCAAATAATGTTTGGGATGTGGGGTGCGGTCTTGAATGCCAATTCTCAACTTCAAGACATCCTTCACATTTGGTGACACTCTCGAGTTAGATTGCCAAAATAGTTGAATTTGATCTTTCATAACATCAGTAAGCTTCTTATCACAACATGAAAGTCTCCCAGCATAAGCCCATGTATCATTTTGAAGAGGATCATCAAGTCTTTTTCTTCTTACAAGTGCTCTATCCAAAGTTTTACGATTTAGATTCAAGTCAACACAAGTTTGTCTCATCAAACAAGCCTTTCTCAAATGATGACTTACTAAGGAGGTTGTAATAACCCTCCTAGCGGCTCTCTTATATTTTTCCTTGGTAGTCTTCCCAATGGAATTGAGAGCACTAAAAATATTTCTCACAATAATAGCATTCTGCTCCTTTTTCTTGTTCACACTAATCTTCAATTTGACTAGTATACATCTCATCTTCTGCATCTTTAACAATTGCACAAACATTTGACATTTCTCAACCAACATCTTGTGGCTAAAAAATTGATCAAAAATTTTTGACACCCACAACCGAATGGTTCTTTCTGATCTCTTGCCATCGAAATTTCTCATTATGTTCTCATCAATTTCAAGTAACCATTTAGTTCTTCTTAAATATCTCAATTTTGAAGTTTGTCTTTCTTCCTCCAAAGGGACTTCATTTCTCATATAATTTGGAGATGTGTAATGTTGATTTGGTTCTTTTGCACCATTATAATTGTCAATTCCTTCATATTCAATCGGTGGATTGTCATTGACAATGTCCACACTTCTATTGGCCACATCTACATGTTTATTTTCAAAACCTACACTTTCATCTTCAAAACCTAAATTCTCATTTTCAAAACCTACATTTTCATCTTCAAATTTATGTTCTTCTCTTGAAACCACATTCAAAGGTGGGTCTATGCCGACATCTTCATTAATATTTAACATACCTTGTCTCTTGTTCCGATGGGAAACCCTATCCATTTCTCTATACACTTCAACATATTCATTTGTGAGTCTCCTCTTCCGTTTATGCTTTGAATGACTACTGCTCCCCATAGTTAGACCAAAAAGGTGATGCAAATACCTTTGGTAATAGAGAAAATCCAACCAAAAAGTGGATTTTTTCCTTCTCTAGAGACAAAATATGATTCGCTGCAACTTGAATCCCGTAATTCAACCAAAAAATGTGACTCTCTAGAGGGACCTAGAGAATATTGTTTTAACTTTACACCAATAAAAAGAATCGGATATCCAATAATATTGGATATCCGGTATTATCAAATATCTGATATCTCTCTCTCTCTCTCTCTCTCTCTCTCATAATGGTTGATGTGAGGACACTACTAGTAACATTAGCATCTTTAGTGCATGTTTTCAAACCAATTTCTTGGTATCAATCAAATAGATTTCTTGCAATTGTTCTTTCATTATAATTTTTGGATGTCTTTATCCCCAAAATCTTCATTGTCTCTCTAAATTTTAGATTTTTAATCATTTCAACAACTAATTGGCATGGTTTAAGTTTTCAAAATAGTTATTCCAATTCTTCTAACCATTCTTCTAAAAGTTCTTTCAATTTTTTTTTATCATGCATTGGCTTCACAATACTTTCATCAATATCAATTAGAAACTTTGGTTTTCTATGAATTATTCTAGGAGGTATTAAGATTGGGGAATGCTCTTCATTTTTATTTGTTGCATTATATGCAAATTAACCACATCAAATTGAAATGGTGTATCTTCTTCAAATTCATTAGGTGCATTCATCACATCAATTTCAAATGGTGTATGTTCATTGCATTCATTAGGTGCATTCGTCACATGCATTTGAATTGGTGTATTTTGGTCAATTTCAATTGGTGAATTAGGTGGATTTGTCACATACATTTCAATCAATGTATGTTTATCATTTTGATTTGGTGCATTAGGTACATTCATAATGTCAATTTGAATTGCTGCATGTTCATCATTTTCAGTAGGTGCATTAGATGACATACCTTCACATAATATCCTCATGTGCTCATTTTGTCTTTCCTTTGTTGCCTCTTATTGTTCAATCGATCCTCTCTTGTTCTTTTTAATTGTTTCAATATTGATCATCCTAGACACATAACATAGACAATGAAATACCAAGAAAGAAACAAATTAGCATCATTTGGTTATAATATCAAGTAATAATGATAAATTAACTTCAAGAAGAAACCAAACAACAAGATAATTAAACATTGCAAAGAAAATTTGACAATAAAAAATACAAACTTGACTGAACATAATCTCGTAGAAAGTTATGTGAAACGACAGTGGGACCTCCAAACAAGTTGCAATGCTAGTTTTTAGGTTGGTGGGAGTAAAATATAAATATTTAATCATAACTCATATGGGTTATGGAAGCCTAAAGATAACATCCATATTTTCTCATAACCCGTAGAGGTTATGTAAAACAAAAACTATTGGCCTTACATATGCATAACTTGTACGAGTTATGTAAAACTAGAAACCCAAGAGGAAGTGGGGCGATAGAGATATGGAGGGATATATATATATATATATATATATATAGAGAGAGAGAGAGAGAGAGAGAGAGAGAGAGAGAGATTAGAAGAGATATCGATGTTGATGAGGGAAGGAAGATGGGAGAGAGACCAAATGAGAATGGTCATGCATGTATACAAACATATACACATATATGTATATATAACTATAGATATACATATATACATATATAGAAACATATCATATATATGTAAATCTATAAATATGTGTAGTGTATTTCACATTTACAAGAAAATGCTTTAATGCATTCATAACCCATGTTGGTTATGTAGAATTTGAAATTATGTTTTCAAAACCCGAACGAGATACTTTGTATATCAAAACCTGTATGGGTTTTGGAATGCTAAAAGGGTTGGAAAATGACCCTAAGGCTTGCAAGCCCGTTTTCCCTTTATTTTTGTCCTTTTACACATTTTTTAACTTCCAATTGTTGGAATAATGGTTAGCGCTCCCCTCAAGATTCGCAACATGGCTTAACTGCCTCCTGTGTCTTCTATAAGTCTAGTGGTTTTATCAGGCATTAATAGGTCAATCTTTTGGTATGAATTCAACCACTACTTGTAACAAGTGGTATCAGAGGTTGGTCATAGATTCAAATCCCCTCAGGTAGTGTTGAGGGGGAGATATTTTGCATAATGTTCAACGCTCCCCCCAGGATTCGTGACATGGCTTAACCGCCTCTTGTGTACATTCTATAAGTCTATCACGGTTGTATCAGACATTAACAGGTTGCTCTTTTGGTGCAACAATAACCACTACTTGTAACACCAACATGATTTCTCAACTTCGCCCTCATCAAGTTTACAATTGATGAAGTGGGTATCTCTAAAATTACCCCCATATTCTCACACATCTTCTCAGCTTTCTCACTATATAAATTTTTCTATTTTTGGACAATATTAGCATAGTAAACTTTAATTTTCTTTTCTAGTGCCTTAATATTCCTCACAGACATATGTCTATCAATTTCTTAATAACTTTTGACCTACTTGACCAAAGTCTTGACAAATTATATATTGTTGTTCTACACTAGATTCTATACACTTTAAAAAAAAATAAGTTTGCATTTTTTTATTATTTTGATGCAAGTTATGCCGAGTGCATGAGCATGTACCATATTTTTAAGATGCGGTCACTTCAAAAAATCATTAAAAAAATACTTAATAAAAAATTACAAAAAAATTACACAACTGAACTAGATCTTACTCTTACCTATCATCCTACCAAAGGGTTTTTTAAAATACTAAATCTAACTATATGTTTTGTGAAGCACACACAAACAACTATGTTATGTTTTTTCTAAAAAATTAGGAACAATTTTTTGTGCACGATAGGTTTGACCCTCTTAATCTTATCCATTTGTGAAAAACTTTAGTAGTGTAGAAACTAGATTCAGATTTCTACAATTATTGTTCTTTGCACAACTCCTATGTTTGAATGCATGACTCTCAAATTTCTCTGGAAAGTTCAGGTTTACCTAATTTTAGAAAAAAAGTGGTCACTTATGCCATCCTTTTTGCACACCATCTTGTTGCACTTGCACAAAGTAGAGGTTTGGATATGTCCATCATAGTTCAATATATGTTAGACCTTATCTAGAATTAGCCACCTCCTATGAATCAAGATTAAACAAGTATCCCACTATATTGATAAAAAAACTAATGAATTCAAAGTTTCACATAACCAAGGGCATATTATAAAGCCCAATCTTTGAATTGAGGAACCTTAGTAATCAATGAAGTAGCTAGATTAAAAAAGGGAGTCCATGGAAAAATAAAGAGACGTGATGACCCAAAAAATTAGTGACCCTTTTGAACTACAAAAAAGAAATCTACAACTGAATGAAAGGTAAGCAGAAAAAGGAGAGAATCCAAAGGTTCAATCAAGGGAGTAGACATGTTATGCCTAGAAGATTTAAAATTGAGACTTTGAGTTTAAATGAGCTCAAATTATTTGTAATTTTGATTTTATGTATGCAAGTGCATTATGGCTTGATTATGAATAAACTAGGTTCAGTCAATACTAAGTCATAATGTGTCAATGATATAATGCATCTTTGTTATGTCCTAGATGGACCAAACAATGATTGTGACCACTTTTTAGTTTCATATCTTTCTATGTATGAACTGTTACAAATAAAAATGGAGAAATAGTTGCAAATATTTTGACATATAGGTTAAGCTATTGGAGGAAAATTAAGAGAATATTTCCACATTATATTAGTATTTTATTAGTTAGCCACAACTTACAATATAAACAAAGACCAATATAAACCAAACAAAGTCTCAAATTTTATAAATATTAGGCAGTTGTACAATTTTTTAACTAATTCAGATGTGTTAGAACACCCATAGGTGAGAAGCAAATTCAAACATAACACAATCAATTGATTGAGTGAAGGATATAATCAACAACTCAAATAAAGAAATCAAAGTTGAAAGTAAACATATATTTGTCACTTTTATCCAGACTCCTCTAGGGCATGAAACAAGTGATGTATCCACAATTCTTAAATTTCTATTTAATTCAAAATTAATACTAAAATCATAGAGTAGACCTCCTCGACTTCATGGACATCTTGGTGGAATTTTGACAATAAATTCAATCAATGGTACAACATCTGCATTATTTTTCTTTCTCATAGTTTCATATTAGACAAGAGAGAGGTCAAGTTTAAATGAGCTCAAGTTCTTTACAATTTTGATTTTATGTATGTGAGTGCATTATGACTTGACTATGAATAACCTAGGTTTAGTCAATACCAAGTCACAATGTGTGAATGTTATAATGCATTTGCATTTTATCCTATGATAAATAATTCTTGGGTATGTTCTTATGCAACACCTTAGCTTATTTTGGCTAGCAGACACTACTCAACTTATTTTAGGAGCAATTTGTAGAGCTGGTCACCCCATGAACATTCAATTTTGCAATTTAATTTTTAGCAAACATCTGAACTTGTATTTTTAAATGAGATTAATATTAATAATTATTGCAATTAAAATTTGGAGAAGAAATTGGAAACATATAAAAAAGACAAAAAACATTTGTAGACCCATGTGTCATTTTTCTCAATATGTAGTTGCTGCCTAATGCTAGCCCCCTTTTTGCAAAAGCCTATTTTCAATTCTTAAGCAGTAGTTGTTCCACTTAAATAAGAAAGGTCCCAACTTATCATTTTCCCTTAATGAAAATTTATAAGAGAACACTCTAGCTATTTAAAACGAAGCAAAAATTATACTTACACAATTGTTAAACTTCCAATTATTAATAGTTTATTGAACAATACCAACAATAATCACCTCAATAATCAAATTTTTTTACAAGTATCAATGGGCCCTTGGTCTATTGGTCAAGCTGAAAGATTCTTAATGAGCCCACCAAGAGTAAGGTCTTGTTGAGTGTAAGGCTCAAACATTGAAATAAGGGATGAAACCGAAATTGTGCTCGGAATAAATTTGACAAAATAGATATTTCTCTTAGCCAAAGAGATTCAGCCTAAAACACTTGCTTCCATATTGAAAAGCTAAAACAGTTACATGGACGAAGCCTATTAAAAAGAATAAAAGTCCAAACCCCAACAAAAAAAGTCCAAACCCCAGACAAAAAAATGTCCGCGTAAAATATAACTCACTGAATTTAACCTAAAAACTGCTGACTTGAATCCCAACAAAACAAAAGATGTCCACCTCTACATGATAATGAAAGAATTCTATAATAATATCATCCTTCCTAATATATGTTATTATGAAGCTTCAGATGCCGCGTTCAGCAGGAGAGTATATCGTTTTACAACGTCGACGCGGTGCCGTGTTTTACATCGATTTCCACAGCGGACCTTAGAAATCATCTTTCTTGTATCTGCTCGTGAAATGCCGCCGAATCCCATATCGCATAAGTACAACAACATTCATGACCATATCAAAATTGTCTCCTATGCTTTCAATATATTCATTGATTTGGTAAGTAATCAGTTTATCTTCTTTCCATACTACTTCACTGATTGTACGAAAGAAATTATGAAAATAAAACAAATGCATACCAGTAATGGTCCGAACTTCAATGTATTGGTCTTTTCTTTTTTGATAGTATTCATATCTGGACCCGGAGTACTCAGAGTTATTGTGATCATATCTGGTATGAGGAATAACAGTATCGATTCTTATGATATAGGATTGATTATTGTAGTGGGAGGTACAATGCTGATGGTGGCCATCCTCTTATTGTGTTTGAGATGCATGAAGTATACCCATCATCATCAGAGTCCATCACACCCTCCGAGAGTTACTGAAGCACAGCCGTCTGGAGAAATAGGTGTGGAGCTGGCGGCGGTGATACATTCATTTCCCATTTTTGTATTTGGAGAAAATCATGAAGCTCTCGCTCAGCAGCAGGACAGGAGTTGCTCAATATGTCTCGAGGATTACAAATGTAATGAACAGCTACGTATGATAATGGATTGTAGGCATGTTTTCCATGTGCATTGCATAGATGAATGGCTCACACGGCAACCAAGCTGTCCCATTTGCAGGAATTCTTCCCAGGAAAACAGAGTTATTGGAGCAACTTAGTGGTATCCTTATTAGTGTTATAAATGAAAAATACTTCAATCCGACTCTCCCATTGTATTTACCATGTCTTCAATAATAAATCTACTCTCAGGAGTCGTTTGCTTCGTAAATTTTTAGTATTTGATTGTTTGATGGAGATTTTATATTATTGTTAAAGTGTATTATTAAGTCGAGAGAATTTCTACAATGACAACAACAGTATTGGAACATCTGTCTTCATTGTTGGCAATTCAAATATCTACTCCATAATTGAAAATCCAAATATCTCTTATCATATCGTCATTTATGATCATATCATCCTGTAAGAATGACAGTTACAAAAATTCAATATGAAAATGAGTTAATTTTCTTTCTGGCCTGTTTAATCAGTTTCAAAAGAATTTGAACATTTCTTTTTACATTCAATCTGTCTAATATTTGGTCTGTTCAAATGATGTTTAGATTTGGTCTGCAATATTTTGCACGTATGTTTAGATTGCTCAAAATTACTTTGCATTTCCTATGGTTGTGGCTGGCATTTCAAATTGTTTATCAGTGGTGGGTTTTTTTTTCAGATGTTTCTCTATCGAATGGATTTTGTAGATGGTCATACCTTGAATTTGTGCCAAACTCCACAGCATTTCCAGCATCCTCCCTGCACGTTCTTCTACCTGTTTGCTTTTACAGAGAGGTTTCTTTTCTATGGAATCTCTGAAATTAATAAAAACTTATTACAATTTTTCCTCCAGCGGATTTTTGCAGCTTTCAGATTCATTTGATATCTCAGTCGGAAGGGATTGGATTCAATAACGACTTTGAGAATTTTGAATTTTGGATGTATTTTCTTCAGTTTATCCTCCTGAGACTTTTTGGATTGAATAACGACCATTTTAGATGTAATTTCTAGAGTTTATCTTCTTTGAATTTTTAGAGCTGTCTCATTCATTTTTAAGCTGAGAGGCTTCCTATAGTGAACTTAAACATTTATTTTAAAAAACAAAAAAATTACAGGCATCTGCATGTCTTCTCGACCTGAAGTTACAACAAAGTGTAATTAATAAATTCATATAAATAAATAAAAAGAAATGGTTCACATGTATGACTGTTCTAAATTAAATGGAAACGGAAGAGTCCATCATAGTGGAAGAGTCGTCTGACGTTTTAAAGAGTCTGAGTGAGTGAGTAGTGCATATTGTATATTTCTTTCTCATGTTGTATATTGATTTTTCTCTATGCGACACTGGCCTTTGCAGGTTCCATGTATACCATTTTATGTATTATTGGGTTCAATTAATGTATTGGTGCAATGTTACATGTTCAGAGGTGTTTTTTTGTGCGTTTCGTATGTTCATGTATATTCATTCTCTCAATCTTACATTGTAATATGTTATTATATAGAGTTTAAAAAAAATGTATGGTGTTGTAATTTTTTAGTTTAGATCCTTTCTATATGCTAATTCTTATAAAGCAACGAAAATTGGTTAAGTTGCCCAATTTATTATCTCAATTGTTGCACAGTTAACTCTTGCGGAGGGTAAATCATTAAACAGTGATTAAACTTTTCCTCTACATCCAATAACATTGCTGCTTTTTCCCATTGTTACATTTTACTCAAATGTTTGTTAGTAGGAGATGATCGACATTTAAAAGAATGTCTGTGCAATATATACATTGGCAGATTTCCATTGGCCAAATCAGAGGCTTTGAAGATTTCTATGCAAGAGAACGCACAGATATAGAGGGAGGGGGCAAAATTTGAAGTCTCGGGACTACTTTTTTTGAGAAGGCAGTAACAGTTGGCGATTCTCATTATTCAGAAGACATGCAGAGGCCGCGAAATCCAGAAGAACGACAAAAATGAAATCTTGGAAATTGCGATGGGTGTAGGCAAGAGAACACACTTCTATCAAGATGTTGCACCTCTAGGAAGGCATTGTTGTTGGACACGTTCTGCATCCTCCAAAAGGGGCATCGACCTGTATCGCTTTAATACCGCAATCGAGGGTGCTCTTCCAATGCATCAAACAGGCACTTTGCATTCGAGTTTTTTCTCTCCGACAATTTCAAAATCGTCTCTGGTTTTCTAGATAGATGGCATTTAGGGTTTTTTTGTTTTCATGTCCCGAGCCTAGGGCGGACATCCCGGACATCCCAACAGCCAAAAAAGCAGCAGCCGTCAGTTCAGGTTCCTTGTCCTAGAAATCACCAGTTGGCTATTAGGCATCTTTTCCCCCATGCAGGTCAGTTGTGTCATGTGTAATAGGTTCTATTAGCCCTGCAACTAGTTTCCCTCCTGAGGAAAATGGCTGCCAAATACGGAGATCATGTAATGGCATAAATTCTTGCACATCCTTCTTCCTTGTCCGGTATTCCTTATCTGCATTCTCTATTGTGGTTTGCAAGTACTAGGAGCATTTAGGGTATTCTTTTAAAACTTTTTCATGCTTCTCTTGGCAGTGGTTTCAGTTGCAAGACTGAGCGTTTTACAGTTCCTCTGTATACCATATCCTGGGTTTCTCAGCATTGTTCATTCAAAGTTTGTGGACCAGGAGTCAAAGGTATGAAATGTTCTTCAATTTTTTTATTTTAATTTATTTAGCTTTAGCAATCACACCAACAATTTTTATCTGGACTCAGTAATAAGAGTAAAATGAATGCAGGATTGAGACTGTTATACACTGTAAGTAATGTTTTGCAGATCTAGTTAGATTTAAACCTCAAATTAGCTAGCGTACAATGTAGTTTCCTAGCTTTGCCTCGAATCTCTTCAAATACCCCGTAGAAAAAGCCTCTCGGCATAAAATATAACATCAGTTCAACAATACAGTCATGATCAAAGACAACTCAGATTCTCTAGGATTGGGAAAACGTTCTGAATATTCAATTGTAACGATTACACTAATAAAACACTATTAATTGACCTTCATTTCCTGCTAAGATCATTTACCAGACTTCAATAGCATTTATGAAAATATCCGCTCATCATATTCCCCCAAGGAATGGAGCATTCCATAACAACAAAAATAATGACAATTTCCAGGCTATTAAGGCCAACAATTCCTTACACCCTGCCAGTACCCTGACAATTACAAGGTTGCTTATAGCATATTAGACCACCCTGAAATCCCAGAAGGGAAGCACCTTATGTGCAAAGATATAAATCTTTATTATATTTCTTAGTCTCAAATAGACAAAGGAAGAGCCAGATTTCCTCTCTCCATGTCAATCACAATATCTTTGCGGACGCGGCTATCTTCCAGATAGAATGCACCATTGACCAAATTTGAAAAATCCGAAAACACAACAGATTTTTGTGAAATTTTCAACATCTGTTCTTCATGATCTGCATGTTTTGAATCGAAAACATCCAAACAATTTGGGAAAAAAATAATTGAAAAACACAAATCTGAAAAAAAAAAAAATTCATATTAGGTGCATTTTGTCGGGAGCATAGCTGTCGCCTATCTTTGCATTGTCTAAAAACATACCCCTGAATAATAGGGGAGATATAACAACTATGGAATGGTCCTAAGGATGACTACAACTTAATGGATTTCGACAGAGTAGTTAATCCACTGCAATATAGTATTTTTGCAGATATGCATTTACAGTTTTACAGGGAATGGTTGACATAGTACCATCACAAGAAATACAGGACATGTACACAATATTGGAATCAACAAGCTTAACACACTTGTATTCTGTTACATTTACCATGTCTAACCTAACCGCAATTGCTAGATACATTTTTACTAATTAACCACAACTTTAATGCATAAAAACAATAAAGTAAGGTGCATACTGTAAAAGTTGCAAGTAATCAAAACTGCAAAATGCTTCAGTTTTGATTATTAAATCAGCCGTTTCTCATATATAAATAGTTAGTGCCTAGAAAGTTATAAAATACCAGATTCAAGCAACCTGTTTCTGATATTTTCAGATGTCAAAACTTAAGAAGCATTGACAATTGGGTTATAAAAAGATAAACAACTAGGAAAGCTTTAAATCTTTTAAGCTTTCTGTATTCTATTCTATGGATTACAAAAATTTAAGGTGGTCTTGCTGTTGATTAAAGCTTCTAAGGTAAGATTAAATCAAGGCCATCATATATAATACTGAGTAGGATGGTCAATGATATTTGTTTGAAGCCTTTGAGTTTTGTAATGCGAAATATGCAAAAAAAAATGGTTTGATTTGACCAACAAGTTTCTAAGAGGAAAAAGTGAAGGATGCAATCCAAAGAAGTAAGGAGGTTGCCTCTGATGCAGTTGACAAAGCAAAATCCAAAACACAGGAAATTGGTGAAAAGTCAAGGTCTACTGCTGATGAATTTTGAAGACAAAACAAAGAAAAGATCTAGTGCAATGGAGACGATGCTTTTAGGAAATAATTCAATAGTTGAATAAGAAGAGATTTTGATTAGATCCGTCCATAGCAATAGGAAGCTTATGCTATTCTTTTTCATAGTACAGTTTATCTTTTGGAAAAATAGAAAAAAATGTATTGTAGTAATCCTTGTTCAAAATAGTAGATGGTGTTTGTTAATCTTCTTTGTAGAAGTGTTGTCCAATTTTTCAGTGCTAGTTCATCAGTGTTTTTGTTCTAGAGGAGCCTTCCTTGCAATTGTGAACAAGTATCTATTACATAATTTAATCTGTATGGTTACATCAATCCTAATGCTTATTACATAAAATCTGTATGGTTACATCAATCCTAATGCTTATGTAGAAAATGATCTTCCTCTTTAGGGAAAAGTAGAACACTGGCTTTTCTGTGCTCATGACACCCTCTTTAGAAGAAACTTGACTGTCAGTTGTTCTGTGTTTATTTCGAAATTTACATGGAACCACTGGATTGTAATAGGGATCTTTGCCTGGCATTTTCTCTAGGCTCAAGCTTGTATTGTGAAAAGGCACTTTTTGGCCAGCTTGACATCATATTGGATTGTCAAGACAAGAGATCCATTCACAGTTATCATATAAGGAGTTTGGACTGTTCATTTGATTTGTGATACATTCATGCTAAAAATACTTTCCTGTTCTTTTATTTCAATATATATATATATATATATATATATATATATATATATCACCATCTAAAGTTTATTATTACATTAGCTCACTTTAAATGTGATTCCAATGAAGTTATTTCATGAAATGTCAAATAAGTATTTGTTTATTTTGAATATTTTGTGTTTCAATGTTTCAATTTTTTTGTTACGTGGGAAGTTCACCTAGAAAATCTCAAATTTTTAATTCTATTGACTCTTACGGTTGAGCATGTCTAGCCATTTTTGAGTTCAAAATGAGGGGTTTTGTTCACAAGTATTTTCTCCCCTGTCAACACTGTGCATCCAATGCTTAACTATATTTTTCTGTACTCTGTCTATATTCTTTCTTGATGTTCACTAATGTGGCATCCACTTTCAAGAAATAATTATGTACAGATGTGGCTTGATGATGTATTCTGGAACGGGACCATATTCACCTATAAAAATCTCAATTCTTTGATTCTGACTTACGGTTGAGCATGTCTAGCCATTTAATTTGAAATGAGGTGTTTTGTTCATGTGTACTTTCTCCCATGTCAGCACTGTGCATCCAATACTTAATTATAATTTTCTATTCTCTGTCAATATCCTTTCTTGGTCTTCACAAATGTAGCATCCACTTTCAAGAAATAATTGTGTACAGATGTGGCTTGATGTTGTATTCTGGAATGGGACCACGTCTAACCTTTGAAACATTTTCAGCCCTTTTGATGTTATATTTGATGAGATCTCTTTCTGTTGTTATTTTCTGAGGTGCTCACTGATGGTTGTTACTCTTGCAATGGCATAAAGTAACATTGAGTTTCTTTTTCAAGAAGAGTTCGTGTAATTTATTTCAAACAGAACTCTTAGTATGTAATTTTTTGTTTGAACTTACTTCATATGTTGGACCAGTTTTTCATTTATCATCAAAGTTTGGATTTCTTCTTTGCTTGCTTTTGCTCACAATTCTTAAATAGCAAATGTGCAGATAATATTCTTTGCACAAGTGTATATAGGAATGTTTTTATTAATCTTTTTTTTCAGCATACTATTCAAATTTCTAAGACATTCCATATTTGGATGCAATCTATTCTTACATTTCCAGGCCTGAGGATCGGACCAAGATGGGAGCAGAGATCAAGAGGGCAGATGAAATTGTGCTAACATATGCTTGTTCCCAGCTTAGCACATTGGACAAATTATCGACCTATTGGCTCCCAGAACTCTGTCGCTTGGTAGTATGGCTCTTGCATTTAATGTCATTTAGTATTTCTTTATGGTTTCATGCCTATTGAAATGTTTTCTTTGTACCAACCAATGGATGTTTCTACTGCCCTTCTTGGTTACATGTAGGTTAAGACCCCTGTTATTGTAGTTGGTTGTAAATTAGATCTTTGCAAGGACCAACCTCAAAGTTTGGAGCAAGTAGTGTCACCACTTATGCAAAAAGTCTAAGAGATTGAGACATGTATAGAATGTTCAGCACTGAAGCAGATTCAGGTTGAGATATAAATCTAAACAAATGAATTTTGAAGGATCCATTTAACATAGAATGTTTATGCTTATATTTTAATACACATTATTTTCGCTTGTTATGCACTACATAAATTTGTTAACTTCAATTTTGCTTGTAGACTTGAGATTTTATTTTGATATTTTAATTTTTGTTGGAGACTTATGATGATGAGATTAAGCTAAGAGATGGACTTCTTCCAACTGCGCAGTTCAAGCGAGCACCTGACCAGGTGTATTGAACATTGTATAATTTTTTGTCATTGTATTAGAGTTAGTGGCAATGCAAATTCATGTTCCATTAATGTTCTATGTTTGCCTTTATGTATAATGTTGTCATTGAGTGCTATTTATAAGTTGGAGATTTGCAGGCATAAGAGAATAGAATTCAACATTTGAGATTTAGTGTGAGTTGAAGATTGAAATGCACGTTTACAAAAATTTCTTCCTTTGTTGGACCCAAATTATTTCTTGAAAGGATAAATTCATAAGTACTCCAGTTTCTTTTAGCAGTGAAAAGATGGTTGTGTGGAAAAGGAAGGGAATTACTGCTATCTGCTATGGTGAGTTGGAGCCATACAATGTCCACAATATTGAATTTATCTATCCCCAATGGCTAGAACATCCCGAGTGTGTCACTGATTGTGGTAAGCAGGACCAATTGATGATTAAGCTCCATTCATTGTATTGATCCAGGAAAGATTCAGCAAACATTACTAGATATATTGTGGCAGCTTTCTTATCTTTCCTTGCAAGATTCCTCTTACATTTTAATTGGTGTAAGTAGGCCTCATTGGAGTGTCTAGGGATTGATTGTGCTATTGAATTTTGCACTTGTCAGGTCTAAAATGTATATGGGTATGTTGCAGTTGTACTAGCTATCAGTAAAATCTTTGATCAAGCCTGTTGGTTGAAATCTCATTCTTAGCAGGTCACCAAGCAGCTACATGGGACGTTTATCAGTTGGAATTCTGTTTAAGTAACCTGGCAAGAATTTTATTATTGCTTGCATGTATATCTTTTGGAGCAAAGAATAGTTAATATATTACAACCCGAATTTAAGATGACAAATAACATTGCTTGTTTTGAGAATTCAACGTGAGTCAAAATTCTCGAAAAGCTAGAGTAGTAGGTGTTCTTTACTTGTATCTAGCAAAGAAGCATGAGTCAAAATTATGCATCTTTACCTCTTCTGAGTTGATACATTTGGAATTAAATGTATAGATTTATATATGTTTGTGTCTGATTTCCTATTTTATTATACCAGTTCAATAGATTTTTTACAATTGTCATACTACCCTGCCTGCACTTGGTAGGAACTATGCTGCACTGCAGCCCTTGTTGTTACTGGGTTATGCTCTGTTTTACCATTCTGTACTTGTAATTTGCTCTCAGTAATTCCTTATTAGATTTTATTCATATTTTTTAAAATAAAAAATCTAAACATCTTGAGTTTGCAATCATTTGTCTAAATACATCTATAGTTTGCAATCAATGTTTAAAATTGGACATCATAATTTTTTAAAATGAAGGTGCATTTTAGTTTTCTGTGAGTTGGTTTTAGTAGATTTAAGGTAAAAGTGGTAAAAGTCACTGATAATGTAGCTCCCTGGGGTTTTGGCCCTCTCTTGTTACATTCAATGCTAAATTGGATCGACTAGCTAATGGCAAGTGCAGAAAAAGATGTGAAAGGAATTATATGCAAAAATAAGAAATATAATTTTGTATATATATATATATATATATATATAGATTTATTTATTCATTTATTTATTTTAAAATGAATATATGTAATTTTATTCAATTCATTTCTATTGGACAATTATAATTAAATTCATTAATTAAACATGAGATAGTAAGTATTTGTGAAATTTAAAATTAAAATATAAGTTTTAAGAATATTGTGGTGATATTATAATTAAATATCAAATTTAAAGGATTATACAACCTTATATACATACATACGTGTGTGTGTGTTTTAACGTTATGCACCATTTTCTTACAAATGTCATTATTATGCACAAATATTAATATTAATAATATTAATTATGATGACTGTACATTATGTAGAAAAAAAATAAAAGAATAATTAAAGCTATAAATTCTTGATTTCACTATATATTATAGAGTTTTATGATGCACCATGAAATTCACATTAATGAGCAACCACTTTTTTTTTCAATTTTGAATTGATTTAATAGTTCATATTTGAGATTGGATACCTTAAAGGGATAAATGAATGTTTGTTTTTAATTCATAGTTCTTAAGAATTAGATCTTAACACTAAATCCCAATTAAGATTTGATTGAATTGTAATGCTAACAAAAATCCTATTCAATAGTAATCCTAATCCTAACACCAACTCTAATCGAATCATAACCCTAATCCAAAAATTTATTCTAAAATAGTAATTTGAATGGTAACCTAAATTTAAACCTAACCCAAAAATAAATGTAATCGATACCTTATGATAACTTAACCCTAAAAGTAACCTTAATTGTAACTAAATCCTATCTTGAGCCTGAACGCTAACCCTAATGTAAGCTTAACTCTAAACATAACTGAATCTAAACCTACTTGAACCCCAATCTTCTATCTTAATCAAACGCACATAATTATTAGTAAGATTAATAAAGAAACTCACATAAATATTAATATATTTTAATATACATTGAATTAATTATTGGTAAGATTAATTAATTGTATCATTATATTGTTATCAATAGTCTAATCTAGAATGATGGCTAGATTGTCAAATTTCGAGCCTTTATTTCACCAAAAAATATTGGATCATGTGTATTTCATGTATATTATAGATATATTTATTTATATTTATGAGTATTAGATAGCTTGAAATTTGATATCTCTCAGCTTATTTTACATATAGTTTTATTTAAAAATATAAGTATGCTAGTTTAATATAGGTGTATAAATGTTTAGGCTAAATATTCACTTAAAGGTCAAGAGTCAAGCGGTGGTACAATCCCAAATTTATCTTTAGATTTATTTTAAAAATTAAAATATATTAATTTTTTAAGAAATCTTTTTATACTTGTAATGTATTCTATATTTTACTTTAATCTCTCCATAAAATTTAAGACCAAGTAGCATTAAAGTTTAAAGGCATAAAGAATATGAGCTATAGCATTGATTATAGGACCTTTAGAAATCTTTCATTAGAATGTAATTCCATGCCATGATTTATGGTTATTCCACCATTTTACTTGTTAAAAAAAATAGTTTCAAAGAATTGTATTATGTTTTAGAACTTTTTATAGGTGCACCATGCTTAGATTGAATGATTATTCAATGATGTTATTTTTCAAAACTTTTCCAACCTTAGGAAGGTAGGTTTTTTCCATTATAGAAAATTTTTAGTCTCTCATCATTAGAGTATTTATACAAATTGACAATTTATAATTTGAGTTAATAAAAAATATAGATATCTTGATTGAGTAATTTTTAGTTTATATGTATTATAAATTTGACAATTTATAATTTGATTTAATAAAAAATATAGATATCTTGACTGGGAAATTTATAGTTTATATGTATTATACATAAATATACTCAATGTATAGTTTATTGCTATTTTAGTATAATTTGAATAATTTACTACTCATGATATAAATAATACTTAATTATTATTGAAGCGATGGGAGGACGGGAAATTTTTTATTTGGTAGGGGCAGGAAAAACCTACAACTCTACCAATGGAGGTTCAGTGGATTATCGGGATGGGTTAGTGGATGCCAATGGGGATTCTAACCTACCTCGTAATGTTGTGTAGGCAGGATCCTCTGGGAAATGTTGCAAGGAAATACATGTGAAAGGAACAGTTCTTGTGTCTACCCTACATAAAAAGATGGATGTTGAGGGCCCCCTATGTGAGAATCATACATGGTTTGACCTTTTGAACTTTGAATTGAAGGGAAAGGCTATTTTTTTAGTTTTATACCTAGTTGATACTACATATGGTTCATGTTCTATGGAGATTCTAGATTTCCTAGTAGACAAAGGGGTGAATGTGATGGCCTTCTCACTGATTGGTAAGTTTTTTAGACCTAGACCTAATATTGACTTTGTTCATTTATGTGTGGTTCAAAATTTGAAAGGGAAAGGTCAGGTGGATGTCCTAGCTATAGCCAAGGGTTTCTTTTCATTTCCAATAGATGGAGGAGGTTGAGGTAGATTTTCTTCATTATCTTCATCATGAGGAGATGGAGGATTTTCTAGAGGTGGATGAGGAATTTATGGAGGTGGATTTGCATTTGCGAAAATTATAAACAAAAATTAATTTAATGCTTCATTATGGCTTGCTTATGACTAACCTAGGTTCAGTTAACACTAAGTAATAACATGCATGTGAATGTTATAATGCATTTGTGTTATGTCCTAGATAGACCAAAAAGTGGTTGTGGCTACTTTTAAATCCCATATCTTTATCAGTATGGTCCATTACAATAAAAATGGAGATAAAATTGAATATATTTAGGCATATAGGTTAAGAAGTTGGAGGAGATTACAATAATATTGTAGAATTATATTAGTATTTTATTATCAAGCCATGACTTAAAATACAAAATAAGACCCATATAGATAAAATAAAGTCTCAAATTTTATAAATATTAGAGAGTTAAAAATTTCTAACTAATCTAGATGGGTTAGAAAACCAATAGGTGAGAAGCATTCAAGTGTAACACAATCAATTGATCGAAGGAAGGATATATTCAACAACATGAAAAAATAAATTAGAGGTGAAAGTAGACATATATATACTTTCTTCTATCTGGAAAGACAAAAATGTATGGAGAGGAGATGTTAAGGCCTAAAAATATCACCCTAACTTAGGCATTAGGGTACACTGATATTTCAGGATAATAATGGAAACCTTCTCAAGTTATAGGTGGACTCTGATTGAGAAGGAATCTCTAGATTCTAGGCCTGTTCCTATTAGATTTAGAAATATCACCTTGACTGAAACTTGATTGGGAAAAGGGAAGAAAGATAACTTAAAAGCTGAAAGCAAAAGGGGGTGATACACCAAAACTGGATCCAGACTTGTCAGAAACTTCCAACCAGCATCCACAACACAAACTACTGAGACTTGTTTTAAACATTCACTATTCAACATACAAGTTGACCTAAATCCACTATTAGGGTAAACACCACGAACAATGAAAATATGTCAACAAACATATAGATTCTGCAAAAGGTTTGGTATTTTATAACTTAGAGAAGGAATCAAACTAATTCACTTATCAAGGCTACAAAACTTACAATATTGAAATGCAGAAAAGAAGAATGGGATTGTTGCCAGAACTCAAAAATTATATGAAAAATGAAGAACTAGCTTTATTTCCTTCAATCTATGAAAATGGTTACAAGATATGCAAAAAAGGGATAGAGGAACCAAAATGTTCACTAAGCCTTCTTTCTCCATCATTCTAAACCCCTAAAACTGAGAATCAATCTCAGTTATATACCCTCCTAAGGCTGAATTCAAAAATCTAGATCCCCTAAATTAGCTCCCAAAACTGCTCCAATTAGCTACAAAATAGCCCCAAAATTAGCTCCAAATCAATCTCTAAAAATTTGCCAAAACTAGCTCCTAAATTGGCTAAGAAATCCCTAAGAAAAAAGCATAAATTATGCTTCTAGTTAGCCCTAATGTTGGTAATTTAAAATAAAATCTTTTAAAATAATACCAACATACATTAATTAGCCTAAAATTGAGCCCAAAATCAATATAAAAAACCTATGCCTAAAAACCCTATGGTCAACATGACCCAAAACTAAGCAATCCACCAACTCTTCAAAAAAAAAACACAACATATCATATGTGACGTGGCACTTGAAGTTTTCGAGGCAAGATAGTCATTTCCCGCAGGAATTAAAGGTATTATTTGCTGACTGTCACCGGACTTTAAAATTTATCAAAATATGGTATTTCTTGACCTTTGCATTTCAACTTGTAATTGGGGAAAATTGGAGATCAAACCGTAAACTATGGCGGGAACTCCTGTAGAGATCTTGACCTACAATCTCTCCTTCTTTGTGGTTTCATTTGATCCCTGGTTGTGATCGTTACTATTTTCTTGGATTTGGCACTGATTAAGCATTGGGCTTTGATTGAGAGCTCAAACTTTGACTGGAAACTTGGCCTCCTTGCTTGAAGCTACAACTGCTACTTAAACATGGGCTAGCTGAAAGTCGGGCTCTAGCTGGCACTTGTTTAACAAGGAACTCATGACTATAGTTGAACTTGGCTTTAACTGATGAACTCAAGCTTGATTGGAAGCTCATGAGCTATGACTGGAACTTGGTCTTTGACTGGAAGAACTTGGGCTTTGTTACTGGCTGGAACATGAGCTTTGTTACTGGCTAGAACACGAGCTTTGTTACTGGCTGGAACATGAGCTCTCCCTTTTGTTATAAACTTTGAGCATGACTATCAAGCATGAAGCGTGGGCTAGAGCTGGAACTCAGCCTTGGAAACGAGGTCAACTTGTGATAGTGAACTCGACTTTGATTAAAAGATAAGTAACCTGTCTCTTTTGCCAAACTCAAACATTTCTTTAAAATCTTTTCATTAAATTACATTGCAGAGATCTTGGGGTTTATCTCTTATTATTTTGATCAAAAATCTGATAGCTATCTTTTCTTGTAAACTCCATTCTTAACTGCTCCTTCTTGGCTCGAATACTGGAGAAGTTTTGGGGGTTTTCATTGAGTTTTCACCAACAATCTACAGCTCATTTTTTATTGAACCCAGTTGTCTTTAGTTTTCAGCTTGGGTTTTCATTTGTGTCCACCAGTCATTGTATCTAATGTTCACTATAGACAATGAGCTTGTTGAGCTTCTTTGTTTACTCTGCTACTTGTTTACTCTATTACTCGTCACACTTTGATTTCTTCCTTGTTGGGCTGCGTGACTTTGAAATGCTCTTTGAAACATGTTGTGACTGTATTATAAGATGTTGACTGTGTCCTTGCCATGCTAGGCTCATTTACAAGTTATTGTCTGGCTGAAATATTCCATGACATGCTTGTACTTTCACCGTTATCCTATTGTGACTGATAACAGTCACCATATTTATTTAATCTCTACTGCTTTGAGATGTTTCTTGATTCTATTACAGGATGTTGATTGTATATTCAACCACCTGGATCTTACTTAAGCTAGAAACAATAGAGACAGGTGTATCATATGATTTTCATTAAATGTATGAAATGAAACAAATGCAATAATATTTTGTTTATTTGTTTGTGAGGTTCAAGCATGAGCTCGTGACTCCCACAAACACAAGAATGTAGACTGACGGAGTTCAAGCATGGGCTCATGACACCCATTAGCACACTCTAAAAATATTTCTTGATACTTTGTAAGGCACTTTCCTGTAGTATTTCTTGATACTTTGTAAAGCACTGTGAATGAACATGCATATTTTGTATAAAGCTACCATTTGATCATTTCTTGTAGCTTTTCCTCTCTGTGATCACAAAATGGTTGTCACTTTTTCTGTACCTGTAACAAAGCATATTCATTTTGTAATTGTTTGAAAGGGATAAACCCCCATTACATTGTACATAAGTTATGATTCTTTCATGGCTGCATATGCACAAGTTGTATAATTTTTAAGTGCTTTTGACAGTAAACATCATAATGCATCTTCTTTTCTTGACTCTGGTATGGAACACCTAGTTCATAATGCATTTACTCTATTTAAAAGGAACATCAAATCCAATCCACCATATTAGGTTAGTGGGTATGTGCAGGATCACGGTATGCCAAACTAGGCCCTTAAGTGGCAATGAAAATTCAGAAAATCAGGTTTAGGTAAGTTGACATAAAAAATTAAACAAGTTATAAATATTATATAAAAAATATGTAAGAAGAGAATCTGTAGAAAATTGAATTTAGTTTCTAAGAAACTAGGCCTTTTTTGAAAAAAAATTCTTCTATTTGTTGAAAATTTCAAATTTCAATGTACTAGTATGGAAATTTCAGGGAAAAATAAGTAGTTGTATGTCTGACCACCTTAAACATAATCAAATGATAATTTTTTTTTACAAGATTCTAGATATAAGTAATAGACTCATGTCTGGATGTGACACATATTTTTTTGTAATTTATTTCAAAGTAAATAATTAATTATGATTTTTCTTCTACAACTTTTCCATAATACAAAAACTCTCATGTCTGACCACGTTAACTTAGTCTAAACTTTATCAAATTGAATTTTTAAAATTTTTTTCTTGTAGTAGGAAAATCATAGAATGTGACACATGTTTTGGACTTCAAAAATGTTATACAGTTTGAAAGTTATAGCTTTTTTTCAATAAGTCTATCAATCAGGACTAGAAAGATAACAAGTAGGTGTATGTTTGACCACATTAAACAAAATCAAATGATAATATTATTTTATAAGATTCTAGATGAAAGTAGTAGACTCATGTTCAGATGTGATGTATATTTTTTTGTATTTTTTTTCCAAATAAATAATTAATTATGATTTTTCTGGTACAAATTTTCCTGAATATAAAAACTCTCATGTCTAACCACCTTAACTTAGTCTAAACTTCATCAAATTGAAAGAATTTTTTATTATTATTGTATTAGGTGAAACATAGAATGTGATATATATTTCAGATTTCAAAAATGTTATATAGTTTGAAAGTTATAGTAATTTTTCAAAGAGTCTATCAATCAGGACTTCTTTTTCACATCGCCACTTTTTGGCATACCATGATCCTGCACATTCCCTAGTGAACATAACCAAATGATCTATTTTTATGATAGTGTCGTGTATGATGACATTCATGCATTAATGTCAATCAACTGGTATGTTCACTAACCTAATGATATCCCGTTGTTCTAAAAAAGGTTTCTCAACTACAAGAACTAAATCCCTTTAATTCAAATATTTGGTTTATATAAACATGCATAATAATGACCATAAATAGTAAAAGGTTTCATGGAGTCATGTCCCTTTAATACTATTTTCAGTTTATGTAGGTGCATATTTTTCTATTGCATTGATATCACATATATATACATGCATCTCTGAAAGTTTGATTGTTGTATGATGCTCTAGTTTTATGCATTGCTTAGATCCAACTGGATCTAACATATTTTTCACTCTTCCATGATACAGGAAAAAACCTCAAAAACCTAGGACATGACACAAGAAGACTCAGAAAAAACCAAAGACTTGAACAAGATAGACAACCAGCTTCTAGATGCAGATGACTCCTCAAGGAAATGCATGGGACCCTACTCATACCTCTATCATCCTTTCTATTCTGCCTTTTGTATTCTGTTTCAAGATGAAATAAGAAAGAACATTTATTTATTACATTCATTTTGAATGCACCATGTAATGATCAATTATGAAATTGAAAATTTGAATGTGATCAAAACTTAGAGTACAATGTAAACAATGAATGTGAATGCAATAAAAAAATGTTCACCTACATCACCTGAAAAGTAATGTTAAATGTATGTACCTTCATGCTACCTTTTCCTATTTATGTTCATCATCCTGCATGTAGAAAAATAGGGTAACAATTCTGGCAACTTCTATTGGATGTCTACTTGCTAGACATGAACTACTAACCTTATTCATTAGCCAATGGAGTCAGAAAATGAGAACACATGAATACAACCTTTATTGAAATGAAAATGCATCTATACTAAGACTCATCAAACCTAAAGACACCTAGTGCTTGAAAACACTTATTGAAATGAAACCTAAACTATCCTACTCTAACCAGCCTAAAGCTTGGTCAAACAAAACCATTTACAGACTGTGAAAAATAGCTGCCCATCCTCTTTAACTCACAATAGTCAACATGCTTATGAAAAATCATCATGAGATGAAAATATGAGATACACTTGAGCATTTGTTGAGAAAATTTTTGTTTGTCAAGGATCTCACTTACTTGATCCAGTGATTTTAAAATGCCATCATTTTGAAGAAAATCAACAACTTTCTGTGAAGGAAAAAAAGGACTTCACTTACTTGATCAAATAGGACATACCGAGGTGCTAGCTCAACTGACACTTCTTTGTGGCTCTCAATTCTTGCTAAATTCCTAATAGGACATCCATGTGAGAGAATGAATTTGGAGCTCTCTTTAATGGACTCTTGCTCCTAATGAATCACTTCAATCTAATGAATTACTTCTTCATGCTGGCTAGAAATGACTACCTCCTATAGCTCATGGGTAATTTTTGGAAATGTTGGCTTGTCATCAAGATGTAAGAAAAATTCTTCAAGCTCATCCCAAAAAAGGTCTTATTCTTCATCATCCTTACTCTTTTTATAAGAATCTTGATTTGTTGATAACTTTTTTGTCTCATCTTGTTCAAAAGGAAAGGGAAACTCATCCCAAGCCATGACATATTCTTCAACAACATGAGAATCATCCTTTTCATTATTGTGCTTATTAGCTGCAACTTTCTATTCAATGCTCAACTTTTCTTGCTCTAGCTAAAGATACTTTTCAAGTTATATTTGATAGGCTTCTTTATACTTTATATTTGAAGAAATAAGGAGTCATATCTTTTGTTTGTGATCCTGAAGCTCTTTCTCATGGAACCCATCCTGAGCTCTTGATCTTATTTGTGTTTCTTCTTCAAATTCAATTCCTCTATCAAATATGGACTTTATCAGCTTTCTCTAGTCTTGAACCTCCTTTTCATAAACATTCTTCTGTGCTTCCAACTCTCTTGCAAGGTTGGCTTTATGCCTCTTATGTTTCTCAATCAAATACTTCTTAAGAATTTTCTCCTGATGATCCAATGCATACTGCTCATGTAAATAGGCTTGATAGGCAAGCTCCTCCTACTGCATCTTCAGCTCTTGTTAGAATTCAAATTCCTGCTACTTGTTAATGTCATCAATTCACATGACCAAGTCCTACAACATACTTGTAGTATCTCTAATATGTGAATCATTATCATTTGCAGGATAATGAAGAGGCTAGCCAGATGTAGGCTCAGTGAAGGTATATTGTAATTGATAACCTTAAAATGAATGAAATGATTTTCTTGAATAGAATTCTCATGAAATGATGGAAAACATGCAAATTGTGCATCTGAGTATACATATCCTCCTTGAAAACTTGATATTTCTACTCATTTGAAAGGCTAGAAATAGAGAGTAAAACAATTTGTAACATACCAACGCTTGATCTTATGAAACCAGTTGATTTTCCTCCATGGAACCACTAGATATGTGAAATGTGACCTCTTTAAGGTCTGATCTTTCTGATAGCACACCAAAACCAGCAAGTAATGTAATGCAATTCGACCAATTCATTTAAAAAGGGTCCCACCGGGCGTGCCAAATATTGTTAAAGCTTGAAAATATCACCCTAAGTCAGGCATTAGGGCACACTGATATTTTAGGATAACAATGGAAACCATCTCGAGTTGTAGGTGGACTCTGATTAAGAAGAAATCTCCAGATTCTAGGCCGGTTCCTATTAGATTTGGAAATATCACCTTGACTAAAACTTAATTGGGAAAAGGGAAGAAAGATATCTTAAAAACTGAAAGGAAAAGGGGGTGATACGCCAAAACTGGATCCAAACTTGTCAAGAACTTCTAACTAGCATCCACAACACAAACTACTGAGACTTGTTTTAAACATTCACTATTCAGCATATAGGTTGACGTAAATCCACTATTAGGGTAAACACCATGAACAATGAAAATCTATCAACAAACATACAGATTCTGCAAAAGGTTTGGTATTTTATAACTTAGAGAAGGAATCAAACTAATTCACTTATCAAGGCTACAAAACTTACAACATTGAAATGCAAAAAAGAAGAATAGTATTGTTGCCAAAACTCAGAAATTATATGAAAAATGAAGAGCTAGCTTTATTTCCTTCAAACTCTGAAAATGGTTACAAGATATGCAAAAAAGGGACAGAGGAACCAAAATATTCACTAAGCCTTCTTTCTCCATCATTCTGAACCCCTAAAACTGAGAATCCATCTCATTTATATACCCTCCTAAGGCTGAATTCAAAAATCTAGGCCCCCTAAATTAGCTCCCAAAACTGCTCCAATTAGCTACAAAATAGCCCCAAAATTAGCCCCAAATCAAGCTCTACAAATTAGCCAAATCTAGTTCCTAAATTGGCTAAGAAATCCCTAAGAAAAAGCATAAATTATGCTTCTATTCTATCCCTAATGTTGGTAATTTAAAATAAAATCTTTTAAAAAAATACCAACATACATTAATTAGCCTAAAATTGAGCCCAAACTCAATATAAAAAATCTATGCCTAAAAAACCTATGGTCAACATGACCCAAAACTAAGCAATCCACCAACTCTTAAAAAAAAAAACACAACATATCATATGTGAGGTGGCACTTGAAGTTTTCGAGGCAAGATAGTCATTTCCCGCAGGAATTAAAGGTATTATTTGCTGACTGTCACCGGACTTTAAAATTTATCAAAATATGGTATTTCTTGACCTTTGCATTTCAACTTGCAATTGGGGAAAATTGGAGATCAAACCATAAACTATGGCGGGAACTCCTGTAGAGATCAAACCGTAAACTATGGCGGGAACTCCTGTAGACAACTCGACCTACAATCTCTCCTTCTTTGTGGTTTCATTTCATCCCTGGCTGTGATCTTTACTATTTTCTTGGATTCGGCACTGATTAAGCATTTGGCTTTGATTGAGAACTCAAACTTTGACTGGAAACTTGGCCTCCTTGCTTGAAGCTACAACTGCTACTTAAACACAGGGTAGCTGAAAGCCGGGTTCTATATGGCACTTGTTTAACAAGGAACTTGAGAATGTAGCTAAACTCGGCTTTAACTCATGACCTTGAGCTTGACTAGAATCTCATGGGTTGTGACTGGACCTTGGTCTTTGACTAGAATAACTCAGGCTTTATTATTGGCTAGAACATGGGCTCTGTTACTTGCTAGAACATGGGATCTCCTTTTTGTTATAAACCTCAAGTGTGAATACCGAGCATGAAGCACGGGCTGGAGTTGGAACTTGGCCTTTAAAAAGAGCTTAGCTTGTGATAGTGAACTTGACTCTAATTAAAAGATAAGTAACCCATATCTTTTGCTAAACTCAAACATTTCGTTAAAATATTTCCATTAAATTACATTGCGGAGATCTTGGGGTTTATCTCTTACTATTTTGAATGGCAATCTTATAGCTATCTTTGCTTGTAAACTCCATTCTTAACTGCTCCTTGTCAGCTCGAATGCTGGAGATATTTTGTGGAGTTTCATTGACTTTTAACCAGCAATCTGTAGCTTAGTTTTTATTGAGCCCAGTTGTCTTTAGTTATTGGCTTGGGTTTTCATTTGTGTCCACCAGTCATTATATCTTATGTTCACTGTAGACAGTGATCCTGTTGAGCTTCCTTGTTTACTGTGCTACTTCTTTACTCTGTTACTTAGCACACTTTTTTTTCTTCCTTCCTGGCTACACAACTTTGAAATGCTGTTTTAAACATGTTGTGACTGTATTATAAGATGTTGACTATGTCCTTGCCATGCTCGGCCCATTTACAAGATATTGTCTAGCTGAAATATACCATGACATACTTGTAGTTTCACCATTATCCTGTTGTGACTGATAACAGTCACCATATTTATTTAATCTCTGCTGCTTTGAGATGTTTCTTAATTCCATTGCAAGATGTTTATTGTATCTTCAACCACCTAGATCTTACTTAAGTTGGAAACAACAGAGATAGGTGTATCATATGATTTTCATTAAATGTATGAAATGCAACAAATGCAATAATATTTTATTTATTTGTTTGTAAGGTTCGAGAACAAGTTCGTGACACCCACAAACACAAGAATGTAGACTGCTGGAGTTCAAGCATGAGCTTGTGACACCCATCAACACACTTTGAAAACATTTATTGATACTTTGTAAGGCACTTTCTTGCAGCATTTCTTGATACTTTGTAAAGCACTGTGAATGAACATGCATCTTTTGTATAAAGCTGTTGTTTGATCATTTCTTGTAGCTTTTCCTCTCTATGATCACAACACAGCTGTCACTTTTTCTATACCTATAACAAAGCATATTCATTTTGTAATTGTTTAAAAGGGATAAACCCCCATTACATTGCACATTAGTTATAATTCTTTCATGGCTGCATATGCACAAGCTGTATCATTTTTAAGTGCTTTTGACAGTGAACATCATAATGCATCTTCTTTTCTTGACTATGATAGGGAACAAACAGTCCAAAATGCATTTACTCTGTTTAAACGGAACATCAAATCCAATCCACCATATTAGGTTAGTAAACATAACCAAAAGATCTATTTTTATGACAGTGCCATGTATGATGACATTCACGCATTAATGTCAGTCAAGTGGTATGTTCACTAACCTAATGATATCCTGTTGTTATGAAAAAGGTTTCTCAGCTACAAGAACTAAATCCCTTTGATTCAGATATCTGGTTTATATAAACATGCATAATGATGACCATAAATAGTAAAAGGTTTCATGGAGTCATGTCCCTTTCAAACTATTTTTCAGTTTATGTTGGTGCATATTTTTCAATTGCATTGATATCAAAGATATATGCGTAGCTCTGAAAGTTTGATTGTTGTATGATGCTTTGGTTTTATAAATTTCTTAGATCCAACTAGATCTAACATATTTTTCACTCTTCCATGATGCAGGACAAAACCTCAAAAACCTAGGACATGACACATGAAGACTCAGACAAAACCCGAAGACTTGAACAAGATAGACAACTAGCTTCTAGATGCAGATGAATCCTCAAGGAAATGAATGGGACCCTACTCATACCTCTATCATCCTTTCTATTCTTCCTTTTGTACTATGTTTCAAGACAAAATAAGAAAGAACATTTATTTAAATTACATTCATTTTGAATGCACCATGTAATGATCAATTATGAAATTGAAAATTTGAATGTGATCAAAACTTAGAGTACAATGTAAACAATGAATGTGAATGCTATAGTAAAATGTTCACCTACATCACCTGAAAAGTAATGTTAAATGTATGTACCTTCATGCTACCTTTTCCTATTTATGTTCATTATCCTGCATGTAGAAAAATAGGGTAACATGAGAAAGAATGGAACATTATCGGGAAAGACAAATATGTCAAAAATCTCAATCTTGATCAGATAACCCAGGAGGATCTCCACATTGGTGGCTTTGTGATTTGGAATAATGTGATTAAAGATACAGGGGTGGCTGGTGCATGGAGTAGATGGAAGATTGGGATGGTAGGAAGATTAAATTTTGGGAGGACTTTTGGATTTGCAACAAGCCCCTTTGCAATTTCCTTGAGTATCATGATCTTATGAACAAATGAAAAGTCTCTATTGGAGAGTTGGTTAGAGATTATTGGAGAGATAACAACTGGAATAATCTATATGAAGATGTCAATCAAGCTCTCCTTGTGCAGAAAATCACTGAAAATAAGAAGGCTACCTTCATATGGGGTCTTGAACCTTTTGGCATATTCGTTGTTGCTTCTTCTTATAAGATGCAAATTCAACCTCTTCTTTTGGAGGAGCCTCCTTTCTAGGCCAAAGCTTGGAATAAGTGTCTCACTCCTAAAGTTGAGATCTTCTTCTGGCTCTTCCTTCAAAACAAAATCTTCATAATTGACAACTTGGGAAAAAGGGGATTATATCTCCCTAACATATGAAATTTATGCTACGAGGATTTTGAATCGGCATCCCATCTCCTTATTTTCTCTTATTATTTAGAAATGTGGAAAGTGTTGCTTCAGAGGATGAATTTAAGTTGGGTCTTTCCTAAAACTATCTAGGATTTCTTCCTGTAATGGATCTACCCCAGTTTGAATAAGAGATTCAGATTGGTGTGGTTTCTTGTTGTTCCTCACCTAATTTGGAATATTTGGAAAGATAAAAAAAAATAGAATCTTCAAGGAGACTCATAGAAACCCCACTATTCTAGCTAACACAATTTTCAAATGCATTCAAGAGAACTTATCTTTGTATGATAACCAATTTGGGGATTCAAATGTGGAAATTGAATATTGGAATTTAAATTCAAGAAATGAAAAGAAAACAAGAAGAGAAAATTGTTTCTGGTTATCCTCTCCTGAGGGCTGGATGAAAGTTAACTTTGATGGCATTGCTAAAGGGTACCCTAGTAAAGCTGGTTGTGGGGGGCTCATGAGGGATTGTTGTGGTAAATTCACTATTGTTGTAGATGTTCCTATCATTTCTCAAAGAAACCATGTTGTTGAGGCTCTTAGAGCCTTATATTCCCTAAGGTTGGCTAAACAAATGAAGGCTGAGAAGGTTTGGTTGGAAGCAGATTCCCTAAACATTATAAATTATTTATCTAGGAAATCAAAAGTTTCATGGTCAATATCCAATACTATAGAAATGGATAAAGATTTATTGGGATGTTTTAACAAATTCCATGTGTCCCATGCCTTCTAGGAATCTAATTCTATTGCTGATGTGTTTTCCAATAAAGGGGTTAAACTCAACTCCCTGATGACATGGAATAATGTGAAGGATTTGGATAGGAGAACTGTTAGTCTTATTACTTATGATAAGACAAACAGTAAGGAGGTGAGCTATATTGGAAATGATGAAAGGATTGTGGAGTAAGGATTACATCACAAATAATCAAATCTTGCTCATGCTATTAAAGGACAATAATTACCTTTCATTTTTGTATATTTTTTGGGTGTGTGAGCTAGGATTTTTAACCATTCTCTTTTGGCTCTCTCTTTTTCATATCCTAAAAATCAAGCTTGAAACAAAAACAACAAAGAGAGTTGATTTGCACAAAGAGGAACCTGTAGATTATCTAGACCTAAAAAATAACCCTAAATTATGGAGGAAGTTGGAGAAGGGTAAGATTACACCCTACCGAGAGAGATTACATGGCTATGATAAGGGCATTACTTAGGAATTCATTTACGGATGGATGGATAATACTATTACGATTGATGGTAGGAAAGTTACCCTCAATGTGGAGCTTATTACATAGGTTACTGGTTTACCCTTATCTGGTCTCAAATTTTATAGAAACAAGAAAGTTTTCAAAATGGCTGCCATCAAATTCCCTAAGACTATTGAAGAAGGGGATTCTATGGTTAAAAATAGGGTTTTTTTATTGTCAATAATATTAGGAGCTTATATCGTAAGGTCCTTATTGTCTTGATGGACTATATAACCTTGGACGGTCATTTTACTAGAGCTATGTCTCACCATTTTTTTCTATTAAATCACTTCCGTCACAATGATTTTATTTCCTTTATGTATTATCTCTTTAACTCTCTTCTTCATAACCTTGTTGCAAATAAAGAGGATGTCAAAAAATTGGTTCTCCATGAGGGCCTTATTATGCTAATCCATGAGTTTATAGTGAACAACATCCCTGAGAACATTGTAAAAAACCTTAAGGAAAAGAGAAAGAGCACTACCCCTGGTAAGGGGAAGAAGGTTTCACCGGCCAAAAAGAGGATAAAAACTGACTCTTAGCTGGTTGATGATTCTCCCATGTCTTTGAATAAAAATAACAATGTGATGGTTGGTCCTATTATTTGATCTTGAATAATGAGGAGACAGATCTCGGTGATGGATTTTCTAAGGATGAAGATTATAAATTCCCTAGCTCAAGCAGAAAGAAATTCGCTAAAAATAAAACTAAGGCTTCAGATGCTGATGGTATGCTCTCCTTTTCCTCTAGGGAAGATTCCAAGGATGAGATGGAGATTTCCAAGGTCTCTAAACAAGAGATTACAGAGGTCACTGAGGTTATGGGGCATGATAAAGTCAACAATATTGATGTGGAAGGGAGAGAGGAAACTGTAGGTAAAAATGAAGACTCCATTGATGACAAAAAAGAACATGTTTCTAATTTGAACCCTAACCAGAGCACTAGCAAGATCATTATTGATCTTGACCCTACTAATAGGGATCAATCTCAGAATACTGAGGATAATATGCAAGATACAACAGATATCCTTGATAACAAAGACAAGAATTAAGTTTCCTAGGAAGACAAGAAGGAAACCCTTTCAAAGGACACCAAGGATGAGGGTTATAGTAATGAGGAAAATCTCAATGGAGAGGAGAAGCTAGAAGGGGAGGATTAAGATATCTTGTACACAATTGAAATTATTGCCAACTACCAGAACAATAAGTACCTTAGCCAGGATAATGTTAATAGAGGGGATTCTGTGTCCATGGGAATGGAGGACCTAAACGATAAATATGACTCTTCTCCGGGTTTTTTACACACTGCCAAATTTAAAGCCTTTTTTTTTAATTTAGGAATAAAAATTGGTGTTTTCAGGTGATTGTGAAGATCAAATCCCAAAACAAGGATTTGGAAACCAAATATCAAAGCCTGCTAGATAAAACTCACAACAAGGGTAAGGTCTACTCTCAGGATTTCTATGACCTAGTTAAACTTCTAGCTAGGTTTGAATGCATTGAAAAAATGTTGGAGAACCTACATAGGTATTTTATGGAAGACATGAAATCTTCTACTTGTAAGCTTCATGGGCTAGTTAATATGCTAGAGAAGAAGGAGTGGGAAGAAATGCAAATTCCCAAAAACACTTGGAAAGGACTAGGTGCCAGAACTAGATCGAAAAAGAGTTAGGACACTTCTACTAGTAAGGAGCTTGTAGGTCTTAAGGAGAACCTGAAGAAAATGACATAGCTGGAGAAGAAGATGGAAGACTCCATCCAAAATCTGAGAGGATGGTAGCTCCCAGTTTTCTTTTTTGTTTCCTTTCTTTTTGGTTTCCTATTTGGCTCAATGCTTTTTGATTGGGGTGTTCTATGTCCCTCTTTGCTATTTTAGTTGTTCTTTCTAATTGTTCTTAATGACTTATCTGTATCTTTAACTCTTTGGGTTTCAGGTCCTTGTAAAACCTATTTTTGCTTAATTTTCATTTTAACATATATTTCTTCTATCCACACTTATCTAGAACATCAAACAAGTGATGTATCCACACTCAAAAAATTGGTTGGCATCACTACATAGAAAGATCCTATAATGAACTCTCAATCTAGACACAACAAATTCACCATATAGTGTTGAATTGAAAAAAATGCATATGAGCATACGAAAACTCATACAAACATCTATTACCATGACAAAAGCTTTTAGAAAGATTTTCTTTTTAGACAACAATTTTTTGTAATAATTAGAAGTTGTCTCAAAAGATTTATCACTATAGAGAAAGAAAAGTTGTTATTTTAGTACAAAACCCTATAATATAATTAACATATGTTTCTCTTATATCCATTGATTAGTTTCCCTTCTCAACCTTGTTAAGTGGTAAATCAAAGGAGTGGGAGGGTCTCCCCCATTATATCCATTGAGGAGTGGTAAGTGGTAAATCTACACCGACTTTAACTAAATGATTTCAAGCTTATTACTTTCCTTAAAACAATAAAGAAAGATACCTTTGTTTTACAATTATAACATAATTGGCAAGTCCATGATAAATAATTCTTAGGGTAGGTCTCCATGCAACTCTTTAGCTTATTTTGGCTTGCAGGGATTGGTCAACTTTTTTAGGAGCAATTTGTAGAGTTGGTGACCCCTGGAACATTGAATTTTGTTATTTAGTTTTCAGAAAACATCTCAAATTGTATTTTTAAATGAGATTATTATTAATAATTATTGCAACTAAAATTCAAAGAAGAAATTGGAAACATATAAAAAAAACAAATTTTTTTGTAGATCCATGTGTCATTTTTCTCAATATGTAGCTGCTGCCTATTTCTAGCCCCCTCTTTGCCAAAGCTTATTTTCAATTTTTAAGCAGTAGTTGTTCCACTTAAACGAGAAAGGTCCTAGCTTATCCTTTTCCCTCGATGAAAATTTATACGAGAACATTCCAGCTATTTAAAATGAAGCAAAAATTACACTTACACAATAATTAAGCTTTCAATTGTTAATAGTTTATTTAACAATACCACCAATAATCACCTCAATAATCAAATTTCTTACAAGTATCAATGGGCCCTTGGTCTAGTGGTGAAGTTGAGAGGTTCTTAATGAGCCTACCAGGAATCAAGTCCTGTTGAGTGTAAGGCTCCAACATTGAAATAACAGATGACACCAAGATTGTGCTCTGAATGAATTTGACACAATAGATACTTTTCAATCCATAGCTCTTGGCCAAAGAAATTCATCCTAAGACATGTACTTCCATATTGAAAAGCTAAAACAATTACATGGATGATTTCTATAAAAAAAAAAATCTATTCCAAGACCCCAAAAAAGGAAAGAAGAAAAAGTAAAAAAAGAAGAAAGAAAGAAGTCCGTGTAAAAAATAACTCACTGTTTTTAACTTTAAAACTTCTGACTTGAATCCCAATAAAACAAAGGATGTCCACCTCTACATGATAATGAAAGAATTCTGTAATAATATCATCCTTTCTAATATATATTATTATGAAGCTTCAGATGCCGCGTTCAGCAGGAGAGTATATCGTTTTACAACGTCGACGCGGTGCCGTGTTTTAC
Source organism: Chamaecyparis obtusa (assembly GCA_027943335.1). Classification (NCBI taxonomy): domain Eukaryota; kingdom Viridiplantae; phylum Streptophyta; class Pinopsida; order Cupressales; family Cupressaceae; genus Chamaecyparis; species Chamaecyparis obtusa. The sequence continues at coordinate 285,831 of BSBK01009036.1, read as the reverse complement.
ATCGATTTCCACAGCAGACCTTAGAAATCATCTCTCTTGTATCTACTTATCGAAAGCCCATGAATCCCATAAGTACAACAACATATCTGGAGCACTCAGAGTTATTGTGATCATATCTGGTATGAGGAATAACAGTATCGATTCTTATGTTATAGGAGTGAGTATTGTAGTGGGAGGTACAATATTGATTTTGGCCATTCTCTTGTTGTATTTGAGATTCTTGAAGTCTACCCATCACCAGCACAGTCCATCACACCCTCCGAGAGTTACTGAAGCACAACTGTCAGGAGAAATAGGTGTGGAGCTCGCTGCGGTGATACATTCATATGCCATTTTTGTATTTGGAGAAAATCATGAAACCCTCGCTCAGCAGCAGGATAGTAGTTGTTCAATATGTCTTGAGGATTACAAACATAATGAAAAGCTACGTATGATAATGGATTGCAGGCATGTTTTTCATGTGCATTGCATAGATGAATGGCTCACACGGCAACCAAGCTGTCCCATTTGCAGGAATTCTTCCCCGGAAAACAGAGTTATTGGAGCAACTTAGTGGTATCCTTATTAGTGTTATAAATGAAAAATAGTTCAATCTGACTCTCCCATTGTATTTACCATGTCTTAAATAATAAATCTACTCTCAAGAGTCGTTTGCTTTGTAAATTTTTAGTATTTGATTGATTGATGAAGATTTTATATTATAAAGAAAGTGTATTATTAAGTCTAGAGGTTTTTTACAATGACAACAAAAGTACTGGTACACATTTATAATTATGAGAAAATTTGACACCTGTCTCCATTGTTGGCAGTTCAAATATCTACTCCATAATTGAAAATCCAAATATCTCTTATGATCATATCATCCTGTAGGAATGACAGTTACAAATATTGAATATGAAAATGAATTAGTTTTCTTTCTGACCCGTTCCATCAGTTTTAAAAGAATTTGAACATTTCTTTTTACACTCAATCTGTCTAATATTTGGTCTGTTCAAGTGATGTTTACATTTGGTCTGCAATATTTTGCATGTATGTTTAGATTGCTCAAAATTACTTTCCATTTCCTATTGTTGTGGCGGGCATTTCAAATTGTCTATCAGTGGTTATTTTTTTTCGATGTTTCTCTATCAAATGGATTTGATGGATGATCATACCTTGCATTTGTGCTTGATCGTCACTGGCATAAGCTTGATGGTGACTGCTACGAGGATAATTTTCAAGCAAAGGCACTATAGGCATAAAGCGAAACTCCACGGCCCTCCCCAGCATCCTTCTACCTGTTTGCTTCTACAGAGAGGTTTATTTTCTATGCAATCTCTGAAATTAATAAAAACTTATTAAAGTTTCTCCTCCTGCGGATTTTTGCAGCTGTCTCATTCATTTGACAGTCCGAAGGGATTGGATTGAATAACGACTTTGAGAATTTTGAATTTTGGATGTATTTTCTTCAGTTTATCCTCCTGAGAATTTTTGGAGAAATCTCATTCGCTTAATGTCTTTGCCGGAAGGGATTGGATTGAATAATGACCTTATTCTACAGTTTATCCTCTTTGAATTTTTAGAGCTGTCTCATTCATTTTTAAGCCGAGAGGCTTTCTATAGTGAACTTAAATTAAAATAAATTGACAGGCATTTGCATGTCTTCTGGACATGAAGTTACAACAAAGTGCAAACAATAAATTCATATAAATAAATGAAAAAGAAATGGTTCACGTGTATGACTGTTATAAAATAAATGGAAAAGGAAGAGTCCATCGTAGTGGAAGAGTCATAGGACGTTTTAAAGAGTCCGAGTGAGTATTTGTTGCTTCACTTCGGGTTTTGTTTTGTGTTTTTCCAATTCAAAATCAAACAGAGGAAAAGACTTTCCTAAGCGAAGTTTTTTTGTTTTGTGTTTTTCGAATCAAATCTGTGATAGTATTTGCAGAATAGTATTTACAGATCTTATGCAGAGGATTTACACCATAAGCTGTGTCAACAATACCTCTAGAAATAGAAAGAGGTAGTTTAATCCAAAACCAAAAACTAATATTTAAAAGGAAAAGAGGGTATAGCTAAATATAGGATGGTTAAATGTCTTCAAAATAGAAGGTTTCTATGAATTCTTTAGTTTTGTGTTTTATTGATGAACACGTTTGTTGAAGTTTTTTTCTATATTTTCGAGATATATTTAATCATAAATTTTATAATTATACATATCATTTAATTTGTCAATATTTTGACGAATACATTTGTCGAAGTTTCGACAAAAAATTGGATCGTCAAAATTGCAACAAATGTCGGGCATAAAATTTAAAAGAATTGAAAATTTCACATTAAATATCACAAGTACCCAACGATCTATCTCATTATGTATCTTTCGTTCAAAATTTTCATCAAATTTTGTAGTCAAATGAGTTAGTGTAACGTGCTCGACATGTGGTTTTCTAGTGGGCCTCCTAACTATGTTAGGGTCATGTTGCACCCCCAGTATATTATGTGATGACCCCCCGCCTCTACCCTAAAAATATAGAAAATCAAATTAATTTGGGACCTCATTGAGGACAATCTCTCAATAGATTTTCCTGAAAAAATATAGTGGGACCTCGTGATTGTTGCAGGGAGGGCTATTAAAAACTATCCACCATCTGTTCCAAAAGTTCTTTTTTATTTCTTCATGCTGACACCAATGGATCAGAAACCTAGACTACAAGAAGTTCTAAGAGTTTCATTCAATTTTGGATTTACAAAATCTTGCAGATGTCATCTTTGGTTATTTTTTTCTTTTTTATATCCACATATGATAATTTTTGTTTGAATAATATTATTTTTGTTCATCTCTTTTGTTTGAGTGTATATTACATTGCCCACTAACATTGCCTATGTGGGTCAATATTTATTCCAATGAGGTTGCAAGTGATGCCCTTGTACGATTTGTTCCTACAATTTGTTTCAGCCTTCCAATCAATGACTCTAATTGAGTTTTGTTATTCTCTATTTGATTTGAGAGATTTTGGTGTCTCTAGTGGATGTTTTTGAATAGATAGAGGAGTTTGAGGTGGGTTTTCTTCATTATCTTCATCATGAGGAGGTGGAGGATTTTCCAAAGGTAGATTTGAATTTTCTAAAAGTATAAACTAAAATTAATTTAAAACCTTATTTAAACATACATTTTAACAAAACAAGAAGCTAAATTATAAAATAACTCACCTCTTCAACCTCCTTTACATCTAGGAAATTTTTTTGGGATGAGAAACCATATAATCGAGCAAAAAATTAGTCTTCAAACTGTGTATAATAAAAATTATCTTTTATCAGGTCCAAGTCACAGTTGCAATATGAAATGGCTGCTAGAGTTTCAAAATTCAAATTTATGGTCTTTTTAGCCCATATGGCGTACGTCATATAAGGCATGCACCATATGGCTTGGAAATAACAATCCACATGGTGTATGCCTTACTCTTTTTGGGTGACCAAAAAGATAAGTGGCATTTTTTTGGTCCCCCATCTTTGTGTACTTACCCAACCATCAACCAAGCTGAATTCCTAGGCCTAGAAACCAAAAAGCCTAGGAATATAAGGACTAACAATATATTTTGAAATCCTTCCTACAACCCATTACAATCTAGATCCCCTTGAACTAAGGTAGACTTAGTCAAGTGAAGAGGCCAAATCTTTAGAAGAACTATCAGGTTTTTGAAGGCACCCTAAAACCTTTTGTACAATAGAAACAACTATGAACCTGTGAGTTCATATATATGAATAGGGGTAGTAAAAAATTTAAAATTTATGAGAGAGAACCCTTGAAAAAAGAATATTCTTCCTCAGAAGGAATATCTGAGAAAAGGAAAATAAGGCAAAAAGAGTGTCCATGGACTAGGATCACCACAAGGCAAACAAAAATAGCAAGCCAAGAAAAGATATCAGACTATGAGAAATGAGCTGTGGCCTCCATCTCCATTCCAAATCATGTAATCCACCTACCATTATTAGTAACAACTATAGAAACCATCCAGACAACATAAATGATGATGATCCCAAAATTCCAACAGAACTTGAAACACCTAGAAATATTAGTGAAGAGAAAATAATCTAGATTCTAGCCATTAGAAAAGGCATCCCAACAGACAATATACAACTCTTTTACAAACCTCCTCTCCATATCGATAAGAAATGACCCCTTCTCCATAGGAGTGGCAAAGAAGTAAACCATCTGAAGAGAAACCAAGCCTCAAAACATATCTGCACTCCAGTAGCAACAACCAAGAGAAGACCAACTAGAGCTACAAATAATCTCATTCCATAACTCTACCTCAATGGAGACTAACTCTGGACCTCAATGGGAATCAAATGGGGAAACTTGAGTAAAAGAAGAATAGCTATAAACCCATGAAATGTTGACATGAGACAAAACTTGAACACCCCATATCTAGGTTCAATTATTATTAATAATTTCTATTGTGAAGCTTCCAATTGTTATTAGTTTATTTAAAAGTACCAACAATAATTACCTCTATAATAAAATTTCTTACATTCCACTAAACCCCAAAAAACTCTGTGTAAAATATATCTCAATAAATTTAACCTAAAAAATTCTAACTTGAATCCCAATGAAACAAAGGATTCCTCTACTTGATAATGAATCAATTCTATAATAATATCATTCTTTCTAATATATATTATTAAGAAACTTCTAATGATAAGCTAAGAAAGAAAGTATCTTGGTTTACGATTTTGACATGGTGTTGTGTTGAAGAAGGGACATCGATTTCCATAGTAGACCTTAGAAATCCTCTCTTCTGTAGACAACATGCACTAGAAATACAAAAAGGATTAGAATTTTTTATACAAGCCACCAAGGAATCTTGATCCAATTCTATTCTCACACTCTCATTATAAATAACCTCCTTTTGGGCATCAGCCAAAGGATGAAAGGCATACGCACAAGGGGAGGAAACTGGAAAATCTTGAGTTTCCAAGACCAAACCAATGTGGAGGTTGTATTTTTTTCCCTTGTCCAGCAACTGAGACCTCCCCTCTAGGCCCTACCTTTGACTACACTTACATTTTGTCCCTTTATTTCTACCATTATGGACTCAATGCATCCACATCATCAATATCATATAATTTCCCCTATGTTGTATTGTTATAGACACTCAAACTTCCCTCACACATATTTCCTAACCCCAAGTGACTTGTAAAAAATCTAAGATCTTTTCATTGGTCTTGCCCTATGAAAAGCATAGTATCCCCTGAAAATCATTGGGCACCCTTGTAACACAAGAAGTAGCTCAAAATAGTGCCATGACTAATGCTCATAGGCTCTAAATAATGTTGTGTACTCTTTCACATTTACTCACTTCATTTTCCAATGAAAACTTATTGTTATTCTATAAAAGAAAATTAAACACTTGTCCAACATTTTTCATATTTTTTTCTTATTCCTTGGTGTTGGGACTAATGGATAGGCAACCTTCTATAACTATAGTGTAGGGGTACACTAGTTTGTGGATCAATGGAAATTTTACACAAATAAATTATAATAGTTTTTCTTTTATTTGTTAATAGGATAATATGGTCCAACATAAAATTGGCATGATTCATTCTCCTTATTTGACCACATATTAATTTGGTTGCTCAATTAAATCTATGGGAGAAATGATATTTTTAGAAAAGTGACAAGAATAGACTGATGTGGACTATTTTAATTGTATTTCTCAAACTTTTGATCAATGTTAAAAGGCTTTTTATCATTTCTAATTTGACCTAGGATTTTTTCTTGCATCTCAAGATATCAAAGACTTGTTGGAGTTTGTTTAAGTTAATATTCATGATGATTATCATGAATTGATCAACTACGGATTTCATGAATTGATGATAAATGTAATTCCTAAAAATCAAATAGTATTGAATCAAAATAATTCTTGAATTTCAATTTAATTTAAAGTTAATACTAAAATCATAGAGTATATTTTCTTGACTACATGGACATCGTGGTGGAATTTGGACAATAGCCTGAATCAACACTACAATGTGTGCATTATTTTTCTTTCTCATAGTTTTTTATTAAACATATGAGAAGTCAAGTTTAAATGAGATCAAATTATTTACAATTTTGATTTTTGTACGTTAAATCTTTATGGCTTGAGTATGAATAACCTAGGTTTAATCAATACCAAGTCATAATGCATGTGAATGTTATAATGCATCTGTGTTATGTCCTAGATGGACCAAAAAGTGGTTGTGGCCACTTTTCAATTCCATATCTTTCTGTGTATAATCAATTACAATAAAAAAATGGAGAAATAGTTGCATATATTTAGGCATATAGGTTAAGAAGTTGGAGGAAAATCCATCTAAAATAACACCCATATAAATCAAAATAAGTCTCAAATTTTATAAATATTAGGCACTTACAAATTTTTACCTGATTGAGATGGGTTGGAACACCAATAGGTGAGAAGCATTCAAACAAACACAATCAATTGATTGAGTGAAGGATTTAATAAAAAAAAGTCAAATAAATAATTAGAGGTGAAAGTAAACATATATTTCTTTTGTCCACACTTATCTAGAACATCAGACAAGCACGATGTATCCACAGTGAAAAAATTCGTTGGCATCACTACATAGAAAGATCCTATAATGAGCTATCAATCTAGACACAACAAATTTAACATATGGTTTTGACTTGGAAAAAATGCATATGAACATATCAAAACTCATACAAACATCTATTGCCATGACAGAAACTTTTAGAAAGGTTTTTCTTTTGAGATAACATTTTTTTTAATAATTTGAAGTTGTCTCAAAAGATTTATCACCATAGAGAAATAAAAAATGATATTTCAATAGAAAAACCTATAATATAATTAACATATGTTTCCCTTGTATCCATTGATTAGTTTCCCTTCTCAACCTTGATAAGTGGTAAATCAAAGGAGTGGGAGGGCCTCCCCCATTATATCCATTGAGGAGTGGTAAGTGGTAAATCTATACCAACTTTAGCTAAATGATTTCAAGCTTATTACTTTTAAAAAAAAAAAATAAGGAAAGATACATTTGTTTCAAAATTCTAACATAAGTGGAAAGCCCATGATATACAATTCTTAGGGTAGGTCCCCATGCAACTCTTTAGCTTATTTTGGCTAGCAGGCATTGCTCAACTTTTTTAGGAGTAATTTGTAGAGCTGGTGACCACATGAACATTCAATTTTTCTATATATTTTTTGACAAACTTCTCAACTTGTATTTCTAAATGAGATTACTGATAATAGTTATTGCAATTAAAATTTGGAGAAGAAATTGGAAACATATAAAAAAGATAGAATTTTTTTTGTAGACCCATGTGTCATTTTTCTCAATATGTAGCTGCTGCCTATTTCTAGCCCCACTTTTCCCAAAGCTTATTTTCAATTCTTAAGCAGTAGTTGTTCCACTTAAACAAGAAAGGTTTCAACTTATCATTTTCCCTTAATGAAAATTTATATGGGAACACTCCAGCTATTTAAAATGAAGCAAAAATTACACTTACACAATCGTTAAACTTCCATTTGTTAATAGTTTATTTAAGTATACCAACAATAATCACTTCAATAATCAAATTTCTTACAAGTGTCAATGGACCCTTGATCTACTGATGAAGTTGAAAGGTTCTTAATGAGCCTACTAGGAATCAAGTCTTGTTGAGTGTAAGGCAAGAGACCGAGATTGTGGTCCAGGTGAATTTGACAGAATGGATACTTCTCAGCCCTTGCTCTTAGCCAAAAAGATTCAACCAAAGACACGTGCTCTCGTATTGAAAAGATAAAATAGTTATATGAATAACACCTATCACCAAAAATGTATATATAAAAGTCCAACCCCACACAAAAAAATTTCCGTGTAAAATATAAGTCACTAAATTTAACCTAAAAATTTATCTCGATAAAACAAAGGATATCCACCTCTACATTATGATAAAACAATTCTATAATAATATCATCCTTTCTAAAATATATTATTATGAAGCTTCAGATGCCACATACAGTAGGAGAGTATATAATTTTACAATGTCGACATGGTGCCATGTTTTACATCAATTTCCACAGCAGACCTTAGAAATCATATCTCTTGTATCTACTCATGGAATGCCCATGAATCCCAAATCCTATAACTACAACAACATATCTGGACCCAAAGCACTCAGATTTAGTGTATCATATATGATATGAGGAATCATAGAGTTATAGGAGTGAGCATTGTAGTGGGAGGTACACTATTGATGTTGGCCATCCTCTTATTGTATTTGAGATTCATGAAGTCTACCCATCATCAGCATAGACCATCACACCATCCGAGAGTTACTGAAGCCCTCGCTCAGTAGAAGGACAGTAATTATTCAATATGTCTTGAGGATTACAAATGTAATGAATAGCTACGTATGATAATGGATTGTAGGAATGTTTTTCATGTCCATTGCATAGATGAATGGCTCACACGACAACCAAGTTGTCCCATTTACAGGAATTCTTCCCAGGGAATGTTGGAATAATCCCAACTACTTCCTCCATAATTCTCTCTAGCTCTCTCACGTGAGAAGTCACTTCTTCCAGCCTGTCCATCTCCTTTGGACATTGCGTGAGCTATTTTTTATTTTGGTTTTAAATGAAAATCTTTTTTCGTAGACTCCTTTTTGTTGGTTGTACAATCAACTTTAATTATATGTAATTAATGATTTGTGATCCTCTTTTCTTTGGGCATATTCGATGTATTTGGGACAGCTCTTTTAATTTTGTAATTTTTTAGTATGAAGCTACAGAACTGAGAATTGAGAACTCTCTGATAATGAAATATTTTTTGTATGTTTTTATATATGCAAATATATCAAATAGAAGCTTGATGTTTTTTTCTCTGTTAATGCTCTATTTTCTTATTCCCCTGCCTTTGCCAATAAGTGGTATTAGATCCTAAGGTTTCTCAAAAAAAGAGTTGCTGAAGGAAATATTTAGCAGCAGCTAAGAGTTCCAGCAAAGGTATTCAAGCAAGAGTGACAATGGCAAGCACAAGTTTAACAAATCCTCAAATCCCATAATTCAATGGGAAAAAATATGATTATTGGTCCATAACAATGAAGGCACTCTTTTGTTCTCAAGATATTTGGGATCTAGTGGAGAATGGTTACCCAGAACTAGTTGATGCAGCAGCATACAATTCTCTAACTCAAGAAGAGAAGGATTTATTGAGAGATAATAGGAAGAAGGATTCAAAAGCTCTATTCTACATTTTTCAAGAAGTGCATGAGAGTATTGTTCCAAGGATTGCAACAGCAACTAAGTCCAAGCAAGCATGGGATATCCTTCAAACAACATACCAAGGAATGGTAAAGGTGAAAACAACAAAGCTACAAATGCTAAGAAGGGATTTTGAAACAATTTTCATGAAGGAATCAGATTCAATAGACTCTTTTTTCACACAAGGGTATGTGTAAGATCATAAGGGGCCAAAAAGTGGTGATGTGAAAAATATTCACTTTTCACTCGTCCAAAAGTGCATGAAAATGCTTGTTGACTTTTTAGTAGGCCTGGGTGTCAGTACACCTAGGAAAACCTGACACCAAAGCACAGGCTTAATCAGGTACCCGATATTTTATCAGGTACCTGAAACCTGTGGCATAAATCAAAACCCGCGAGCCATTTTTCTCATTTCTCCTCACGTTTTGGGTTTGGAAAATGACTGCAAATATCATATACATGATATTTTCAGGTATCTGATTTCCACAACAACAAATTTGATCTCTGCAACAACAAATTCAATCTCCGCAGTATACGATAAGTAAATTCTTTGTAGACTTTGATTGTTTTATTTCATTTTGATGCTAAATGTAGTTTTTTTGGTTGAAATAGGGTTTTGTATTTATTTTTGTAATAATATATGAAATCAAATTGAAATTTATATATTTTTTAAATTTAATCAGGCATGGTTGACACAAATGAAGAAAATAACCCTCCCGCACCAAATAAGGATCCACAAAACAATCCCTTGTCTCAAAACCCTCGATCTTTAGAAGATTTGATACAAGATAATTTGAACACAAAATGAGGTTTCCAAAACACATATCAGAATATACCTACATTAGGTCCCATGCTTGCCACATTAAATACTATTGTTGAAAATATTAACACACTCACGTAGCAACATAATGCTGCTCTTCATTGGCATGATGATATGCACACCCAATTTGATGACGGGCTTGACCATGATGGGATTATGACCCTTAATATAAGTAAGGAAGATATAGCCTCTCTTTTTGTGAATCCTAAAATCAGATTACCAGTTGACCCCAAAAAGCCCAAATATCAATAAAATGGTGCACAAATGAAGCAATGCACACACACTTTTTGGATCATTGGTGGATGGTTTTTGATAAACCACCCCATAACAATTTGGAGCTCCCTTTCTATTTCATAAAAAAATTGTATGCTGAGTTTGTGCTTGGTCACAATGTTAATTATTGGAGTATGAGGCCCAACATAGGTGTAGGCAGAGGAGCTCCTCAGACTAGGCCATTTGCCCAGCACAAAAAGGCCACTACCTTTGTCCCCCCAATTGATGTCGCACCCCCTCCTCAAGTGCAGCATCCCGATATCATTGTAGAGGCTGCCTCACAGACTATTAGGGCCATTCATTTGTTGAGTGATCAATTGATCATGCAGACCAGGTCATTGTTGCCTCCTGGTGTGGATTATGTTGGGGCATCGACATCTCGCTGGAGTTCACATGTATGTGAGCCCCATATTTGCATTATATGCAAGAATATGTGCCTCGGACCACTTACTGATGTTGATACATATCAGTATGTTATTGATGAGGAGGATGTAGGAGACACAGCTGCAGAGGCTACAACACCTCATGGAGCATCTACATCTCATGAGAGTGCTCAGGAGGTGTACATAGAGCCATGGACTCATGTTGATACGGTAAGAGTAAACATTATAAATAAATTTGTCACATGACTTATTTAATTTATTTATTTAGATTAGTTTTAATGATTGCATGCACTTATGTATATATATTTTTTCTATTTATGTTCAGTTGATGACACAGGAGGAGTTGAGATAGGTGGATGAGTCCACAGCTTTGGCCATTTCATTTGGCCTTGATGCTTATACAGTATATTATAAATTATGTACCCATTAGTTTTTTTTATATCATTTGGTGTACATGCTTAAGTCTCTATCAATTATAGCAATAAAATTCATACATTTACTAATATATTTTCATCTTATTGTACTCTTGCAGGCTACAACCGATGTCAATGGGGGGCACGAGGGGGTTCCTTCATCAGGTGTTGACAAAGGAAAGGTAATTAATTGTTTAAGATTAATTATCCATGCATATGTATGCCACTTGTGTGTAGTAATAAATATTTTACTTGAATTTATTATATAGGGTGTGGCTATTGATGATGTTCCGACATGGGTTTGGGAGCCTAGGCTGACAGGCATCTCGATTTGGAGTGATAGCCCGATTGTACATAGACTTTTACATATTGTTATTTGTATTTTGTAACCAGGGTTGTTATGATGAAGTACATTTATATATAATTGACAATATTTTTACTCTCATAGGTTACTCCTAGTGTGAGGGAGGGCCCACAAGAATCTTTCGTATCTTTTTTGACCTAGCCCACTATTCCAAAGGAGGGATCACCAGATGTAAGTTTTAATTTTAGTTCAAATCATCCTATTTTGTAGATTTATTACTCTATGTTGCACCACTCTACTAATCTCATTATTGCAAATATATATTTATAGGTTAGAGTTGGTATTGTTGGCATGGTCCCTTCACTACCAAGGACTTATGCTAGGACACCTAATCATGGTAGGCGACCGAGAGGCTAGGTACAAATATTTGTATTCAGTTATAATTTTAATTAAATTATTGTTTGAATTATGAATTATATGTGTGTGTGTGTGTGTACAAATCATATAAAGTAAGGAATCTAACTTGGGTTTGAACTCATTTTTTATGCAGGATCAATCAGAGCCTAACACTTCTTCAAAGAGGCTACATTTTGATGATCCCCCTATGACATAGGATGTAGTTTTAGTTTTGTGGTCATTTAGAGATGCCACTTGGCACATTTTGAGATGCAATATATGCCAATTTGTACACCTTGAAACATTGATTTTGTAGACATTTTGAAATGGCATGTGTTATATTTGTATATGGACATACTTTTGATACATTTGATACTTTCTATATATAGAACATGTTCATTTTTATGTTATATTTGCGTCATCTTTTATATACATATTTATTATTCATGTTTATGGAATTGAATGGTGAAGTTATATCTTGACTATGATTATCATTATGATTTAAATTATATCTTGTTGAAGTTACATTTGTTTTTCTTTACTTTGGAATACCCCGTTCATGGAGCTTGTTATTTTTGAGGTTTAACTTCTATAAATTTCTTATGTTCTTATGTTTCATACCATTATATATAATCACTTGAGCCACTTAGTACTACATTGTTTCAATACTATGTATATACTCACTTTGTATATAACTCATCATATTGGGGTTTACTAAATCTACAGAGAAATGTAGCACTTGTGTTGTTAGGTCACTTGGGTCGAGCGTGGTCACGAGCATTCCAGTGACTCCATGGGCAGAACGGGGTTGTCACTAGCGTTTACCTAGCCAACCGGAGCTGATGGAGCAGACCGTTCGATGCCAGAATAGACGGTTTGAAAGATACACTTCTGAGCTATTTTTAATTGACCCTCATTGCAAGTTTTGGCATCGACTGAGATCGCCTTGCCAAATGCAAATGAAATTGAATCACCCAAAACTGAGAGAGGTTATTGTAGACCTCGGCAACACGATCTTGCAGCCCCTAATGATTTTTTGATACCTCTCATGAGGTCTGAGATACGAGCCTCAGAAGATCACTTCCCAATCATGCTTAGTACACCTTGGGGTTACTTAAGTCGAGCGTGATTGTGAGCATTCCAGTGACTCCATGGGTAGAACGGGTTTGTCACTCACATTTACAATGTCATGAAAGTGAACCACCAACTTATAGTCCACACCATTTTTAGTAACAAAAAATTTAACCCTTTTACTCTCCCGTGCAAACTCAGAAAGCACGTCACTTGTAGACCATAAAATACACAATGCATTATGGTACACTGGGCAACCTACAAGTAGTTGTGTTTTACAGATTGAGTAAGTAGTCCTTGGGAACATGTCCTTGTCTGTAGTGGAAACAATTAGGTTTTCATTCTGAAACAAGAGAAGACCCAAATGGGAAAGCATGCACACTTCTTTTCTTGACCCAGTTCTATTGCAATGACTGTTTGTGGTATGTTTGAAATTTGAACTGTGAAAATAATCATGATTAAGCCAGTCGACACTCTACTAAAATTTAATTATTTTTAATATTCTGATTCTTATGTTTGAGGTTTAACTTCTATAGATTGTTTGAAATGATAAAAAATAATATCCTTAAAACTTTAGAAACAACAATCAAACATGTAAGAATTCAAACCATGAAAATGACATAATTAAATGACATTTAAGATCCCTTGTTGGCACTATTGGCCACCCATACATGATTTTGGTCATAAGTCCTTATCAAGACTTCTAGGACATTTAACTTTTAAATCAAATTGATTGTTACAAATTGCCATTATAGGCTCCAAAAGATATCAATTAACCATTAAGGATCCTTTTGTCCTTCTATCTCTAATTGGATCCATGGTGACCATAGGTGTCTTCATAGGTGCTCCTGCACAAGTTACAATCCACATACAAAACCAAGTTATTTATTGACTCAAAATACAATCTAAGAAAGGTGAAATTAATGTATTAAAATTAAGCTTAACGAACTTAGAAAACAATGCACTAAGTTAACTTATTACCTAGTCAAGTGTTCCTGAAGGGCCATCTCTTTGCTTCAGGGTCTCCAATAGTGCTTCATGATCAATAGTACTAATAGTCCAAAGTTCTTTTGTCTTTGGTCTTCCTTGATGCTTTGACAACTTGACATTTGTTTCTATAACAAGGTGTGAATACATGAGAATAGTTTTGTGCTTCTCATAGTCTTCAAATGTAGGAATTCCATTCTTTCTAATCATGTATGTTCGCAACCATGTTCCCACAACAACAACTGAATGAGTAGGATATGTGAACCCATCACCATCTGTCATCGGTTGTACAAGCTTCTATTTACCTTGTACACAATGTGCTAACCAATAATCTGACCTCTCATCATTCCCCTGTGGTGCAACCAATGCAAAAACATCTCCTGGCTTCAGAAGATCTGAAAGATGGTCATACTCAACTGAAGTGTTTGTGTCATCATTTCTTATAGAGAGTGTCAAAGATAAAGGAGTTAAATACTGTGGAACCCATGTAACCACCCACTCACTTGACTCGCAATGATCCCAATCATACTAAAAACACATGGGGCAAAAATAAGCCAACTCTCATGTCCAAATGGTCCATGTACTACTATTGGAGCTTCCGAATGAATGCATTTTTGAAGAGTCTTTCACTGTTTAACAATCCAATCTATCTCCTATAGTTCCCTCCTCAACCAACCAAAAGAATCTACGCATTGTAGAATCAAGAGTCCCCCACTGTGACAATGCTAAAGTACACCAATCAATAATAGAATGAGCATCAAGAAGTATAGCACCTGAAATCCTCAATTGCTCCTTAACTAGAGCTCTCTTCACACATGCACCTGCTCCATCATGCTCCCCTTTCCCATGCCCTAACTAAAAAAAACTCCAAATATGAGGTACACCTCTCTCCACATGCATTCTACACAACCAATAAAACATTCTAGCATTCTTAAATTGACTGGTGCAATTATCCGACCAAATGAGATGCCTATCCATAGCAATACCATTGTCTTGCAAGAAGTCAAAATAGTTCTGGAAATAATGTTGAAAAAACTCATGAGAGTGAGACCTATCGTCGCTCATATAAAAATGGTACTCTCTAATTATCTTTCTCTCATCTTTTGTGCTATCAAGGGAATGTCTATATGTGATGTGTACAAAAATAGCAACCTGAATGGAATTGTAATATTGAGCTTGAGTCTCATTTTGGGGCTATAATGTATAGTTCTCCGCAAAGTCTACAACAGATATAATAGTTCCAATGGGGAAAGTGTCCTTACACATCTTGAATTGTTGATCCAATCATTGAGACCTGTGACTATGCCTTGCATACTTGTAACAAAGATTTGTCTTGAAATCTGAGATAAAATCAACAACATTGTATTCTTTTGCAACTAACTCACATCTAGAGCCTTCACCTCCACTCTTCAATGTATATTTCACTATTTCATATACCTTTTTTTGGATGAGTGTCTTTCCAAAATTATGTTCCACACCCTCATGAAAACATCTTCTAAACTTGGACAAGCCACCACATTCTGAGCACTTGGCATTTAAGCAATCTTTTTTATAAAATATACAACCATCATCTCTATGACATAAAAATTGATCTAGCAAGTCTCTTGATGATTTGTGAAGACCACTTGCACCACAATCCTCTAGCATTTCATTATTATGCAAAGTAGAACAAATGGACCGTAATAATTCATGATGCATTGAAAACTCAACATGATATTTGCAACAACATGTATTCCAAATCTTAAGGGGTACACAATAAAATGGCTTCACGGATTCAAAAGACCCTTGTGATATTTTCAATGTTGGATGTGTCTCACAAAATTTTTTATACAACATTGTTTGACTTACCTCCACATAATGTTTAGGATGTGGAGTGCAGTCTCGATTGCCAACTCTCAACATTAAGACATCCTTCACATTTGGTGACACTCTTGAGTTAGCATCCCAAAATTCTTGAATTTCATCCTTGACAAAATCTGTTAGCTTCTTATCGAAATGCAGAAGTCTCCCACCATAAGCCCATGTATCAATTTGAAGTGGATCATCAAGTCTTTCTCTTCTTGCAAGTGCTCTACCCAAATTTTTACGGTCTATATTGAAGTCAACTCAAGTTTGTCTCATCAAACGAGCCTTTCTCAACTGATGACTTACTAAGGAGGTTGTAATAACCCTCTGAGTAACTCTCTTTTCTTTTTCTCTAATAGTCTTCCCAATGCTATTGAGAGCACTGAAAATATTCTTCACAACAATGGCATTTCTCTCCATTTTCTTGTTCACACGAATCTTCAATTTCACAAGCACAGGTCTCATTTTTTGCATCTTTAACAACTACACAAAAATTTGACATTGGTCAACCAATGTCTTGTTTCCAAAAAATTGATCATAAAGTCTTGAAGCCCACAACCTAATGGTTCTATGTGACCTCTTTCCTTCCCAATTATTCATAATGTTCTCCTCGATTTCAATTAACCATTTAGGTGTTCTTGAAAGCCCTAAATTTGAAGATTGCTTATCTTTATTGCAAGGGACTTCATTTTGCATATAATTTGGAGATGTGTAACGTTCATGTGGTTCTTGTGCAACATTTTCATTCCCCAAGTCTACATTTTCAATCTCCATTTGTACATTTTCATCTTCATTCCATTCATTGTCATTCCCTAAATCTATGTTTTCATTCACAAAATTAATTTCCATATTATTTTCAAATTCAACATCCTCTTCACTTGCAACTACATTTATGGGATCACCTTGATTAATGTTTAACATACCTTCTCTCCTTCTTCGGTGATCTATCTTTTTCCCTATATGCTTGAATTTCTTCATCCATCACCTTCCTTTTCCGTTTAGTCTTTTGACAAATGTTGCTTCCCATGGTGAGACCACAAGTTGACAAAAAACAAAAAATGGGCCCCAAACCACATTTTTTTTCCTGCAATCCGTGAAAAAGTCTAAAATCCTGTGCTTGTCTGGTCTGTGGGGACAAGGAATATTTTGGTCAAATATGACCAGTCAAAAATCAGGTACCCAATATTTCCAAGCAGATGAAAAAAAGGGCGGGAGCAAATGAAAAAATTGAACTTTTACATATAAAATGGGGTATATAATATATATATAATTTATATTATATATATACTAATGTATTATATACTAATGTGTGTGTGTGTGTGTGTATATATATATATATTAATGTATTATATACTAATGTATATAATATATATAATGTATTATATATCAATGTATATAATATATATAATGTATTATATATCAATGTATATAATATATATACTAATGTATATAATGTATTATATATCAATGTATATAATATATATACTAATGTATATAATGTATTATTTATCAATGTATATAATATATATACTAATGTATATAATGTATTTTATATATATATATATATATATATATATATATATATATATAATGTATTAAAAAAAATACCTGCGCAATTGATTTGATGATAGACAATTTCAACCCAAGTCCTCTTGAAAGTATCCAGCACAGGATTTTTCTACAAACTCCTTCTAATGCCGGCGGTCTGACTATACTGAAGCATTCCAATGTGTCCATTGTGGTCATGGGGACTTCCTAGGGGTCCTAACGCATGATAAGGCATACTAGGACCCCTAGGAAGTCCCCATGACCCCTTCTGACACATTTGAATGCTCAAGTGTGTCTGAACGGGTCATAGGACACCTTAAGACACACTTGATGTGTCTAATGTGTCCATAGGGGTCATGCGGACTTCCTAGGGGTCCTAACGTGTGATAAGGCATACTAGGACCCCAAGGAAGTCCCCATGACCCCTTTTGACACATTCAAACACTCAATTGTGTTAGAAGGGGTCGTAGGACACCTTAAGACACACTTGATGTGTCTAATGTGTCCATAGGGGTCATGTAGACTTCCTAGGGGTCCTAACACGTGATAAGGCATACTAGGACCCTAGGAAGTCCCCATGACCCCTTTTGACACATTTGAATGCCCAAGTGTGTCTAAAAGGGTTGTAGGACCCCTTAAGACACACTTGAGCATTCTAATGTGTCCATAGGGGTCATGCGGACTTCCTAGGGATCCTAACACATGATAAGGCATACTAGGACCCCGAGGAAGTCTCCATGACCCCTTTTGACACTTTTGAATGCTCAAATATGTCCGAAGTGGTTGAAGGACACCTTAAGGCACACTTGATGTGTTGACCATGTCCATAGGGGTCATGCAAACTTTTGAGGGGTCTTAATGTGTGATAAGGCATACTAGGATCCCTAAGAAGTCTCCATCACCCCTTTTGACACATTTGAACACTCAAGTGTGTCTGAAAAGGTCATAGGACCCCTTAAGACACATTTGAGCATTCCACTATGTCCATAGGGGTCATTAGAACTTCCTAGGGGTCCTAAAGTGTGATAAGCCATACTAGGACCCCTAGGAAGGCCCCATGACCCCTTTTAACACATTTAAACACTCAAATGTGTCTAAAGGGGTTGTAGGACACCTTAAGACACACTTGTTGTGTCTAATATGTCCATAGGGGTCATGTGGACTTCCTAGAGGTCCTAACGCATGATAAGGCATACTAGGACCCCTAGGAAGTCTCCATGACCCTTTTTGACACATTTGAATGCTCAAGTGTGTCCAAAGGGGTCGTAGGACCCCTTAAGACACATTTGAGCATACCAATGTGTCCATAGGGGTCATGCAGACTTCCTAGGGGTCCTAACACATGATAAGGTGTACTATGACCCCTAGGAAGTCCCCATGACCCCTTTTGACACATTTCAACACTCAAATGTGTCTGAAGGAGTCGTAGGACACCTTAAGACACACTTGATGTGTCTAATGTGACCATAGGGGTCATGCAGACTTCTTAGGGGTCCTAACATGTGATAAGGTGTACTAGAACCCCTTGGAAGTTCCCATGACCCCTTTTGACACATTTGAATGCTCAAATGTGTTTGAAGGGGCTGTAGGACACATTAAGACACACTTGATGTGTCTAATGTGTCCATAGGGGTCATGCGGACTTTGTAGGGGTCCTAACACATGATAAGGTGTACTAGGACCCCTAGGAAGTCCCCATGACCCCTTTTGACACATTTGAATGCTCAAGTGTGTCCGAAGGGGTTGTAGGACACCTTAAGACACACTTGATGTGTCTAATGTGTCCATAGGGGTCATGTAGACTTCCTAGGGGTCCTAACACATGATAAGGTGTACTAGGACCCCTAGGAAGTCCCATGACACCTTGTGTCACATTTGAATGCTCAAGTGTGTTCGAAGGGGTCATAGGACACCTTAAGACACACTTGAGCATTCTAATGGGTCCATATGGGTCATGTGGACTTCCTAGGGGTCCTAACGCGTGATAATATGTACTAGGACCCCTAGGAAGTCCCCATGACCCCTTTGACACATTTGAATGCTCAAATGTGTCTAAGGGGTTGTTGGACAACTTGAGACACACTTGATGTGTCTAATGTGTCCATAGGGGTCATACGGACTTCCTAGGTGTCCTAACATGTGATCAGGCATACAAGGATCCCTAGGAAGTCCCCATGACCCTTTTTGACACATTTGAATGCTCAAGTGTGTCTGAAGGGGTCCTAGGACCCCTTAAGATACACTTGAGCATTCCAATGCATCCATAGGGGTCATGCGGACTTCCTAGGGGTCCTAACACATGATAAGGCATACTAGGACCCCTAGGAAGTCTCCATGACCCCTTTTGACACATTTGAATGCTCAAATGTGTCTGAAGGGGTCGTAGGACACCTTAAGACACACTTGATGTGTCGAATGTGTCCATAGGTGTCATGCAGACTTCCTAGGGGTCCTAACATGTGATAAGGTGTACTAGGACCCCTAGGAAGTCTTCATGACCCCTTTTGACACATTTGAATGCAAAAGTGTGTCCAAAGGGGTCATAGGACCCCTTAAGACACATTTGAGAATTGCAATGTGTCAATAGGGGTCATGCGGACTTCCTAGGGGTCGTAATGTGTGATAAGGCATACTAGGACCCCTAAGAAGTCCCCATGACCCCTTTTGACACATTTAAATACTCAAATGTGTCTGAAGGGGTCGTAGGACACCTTAAGACACACTTGATGTGTCTAATGTGTCCATAGGCATCATGCGGACTTTCGAGGGGTCCTAATGTGTGATAAGGCATACAAGGACCCCTAGGAAGTCCCCATGATCCCTTTTGACACATTTGAATGCTCAAATGTGTCTGAAGTAGTCATAGGACACCTTAAGACACACTTGATGTGTCTAATGTGTCCATAGGGGTCATGCAAATTTCCTAGGGGTCCTAACACATGATAAGGCATACTAGGACCCCTAGGAAGTTCCCATAACCCCTTTTGACACATTTGAATGCTCAAGTGTGTCCGACAAGGTCGTAGGACCCCTTAAGACACACTTGAGAATTCCAATGTGTTCGTAGGGGTCATGTGGATTTCCTAGGGGTCCTAACATGTGATAAGGTATACTAGGACCCCTAAGAAGTCTCCATGACCCCTTTTGACACATCTGAATACTCAAGTATGTCTGAAGGGGTCGTCAGACCCCTTAAGACACATTTGAGTATTCCAATATGTCCATAGGGGTCATGCAGACTTCCTAGGGGTCCTAACGCACGATAAGGTGTACTAGGACCCCTAGGAAGTATGGATCAAATAGCGAAGGTGCATCAAATTGGATCAATATCATAATATATGTAGAAAATACTGTTATGGACAAAAATATTTTCATATTAATGGGAAAGAGTGGGAAGAGCTTCTTGGACCCATGATAGAAGTTACAGATAAGGAGGAAGAGCTAGGAAGGGGGAAATGGCAAAGGAAAGAAGATATGTGTGTGAGCCTATATCACATGATGATGATGAATACTCACCATCTGCTAGTAGCTCAAGTAGTGACAGAAGCTCTTCAGTGCACATGTACACTGACACAAAAAATTAAGATAGAGAAGTAACAAGTGTTGTGGAATTATCCATAGAGCAATGTGAAATGAAGCCTCAAATTGGTTCATTAGCAGGCAAAGAATTTGGTCATGCACTTCATTCTAGCACCAAAAATATTTCTATTAGAAATGCCTATTCATTAATGGCCTTGCATTTACGGGACTTGGGAAACTAGGTTACTCATGTTGGGCATTATCCCTCAAATGTAAGTTCATTTCCACCTTTGGCAAGGCAGTCTCACTCCTCATTTTACAACAAAGGGAAGCCATCTATGGTCCAAGGTTTTAATTTAGCTGACAAGTGGAGAGCTTCTCAAGGTATTGATCTCTTTCATAGAGAAGTTCCTGATTCATCTCAAGGTTCTTGTTTAGGTGACCAACACCTTGGAGGTCCACAAATAGATCCATTGATTTCCCAAATTGGTAAAAGGGTAGATGCAATTTTGGAAAGAGTATCCCAATTGAAGAGAAATGGAAATTCTAGTGAGCATAAAGTTATTGCAGATCCAATGGGTGTATCTCCTCCACTGACAAATATAACTGCTTCCAAAGAGTTGAGCTTGAATGGAGATTGTCTATCCCCAAGCATGCCCCAGTTGAGCAGATGAACCAGATGTTGCTTGAGTAAAGAAGATAGTGGTTTATTAAACCATTTGCATTATCCCACTTGCTATCAGTTACTACTTTTTGAGTGGCTTGACAAATGCTTCTATGTGGGATTTCTGTAATATATAATTTCCTCATGCAAGTACATGCCAGTTTTTGTAAAAATTTCTTGATGTAAAGGGTTAGTGAGCAATATCAAAGAAAAGGTTCTTGCATGTATTATTTAGACACATATCATTTAGGAAACCATTTTTCTCCCATTACATGGCAAAAATGCCTAGATTCACTTTGTCGGTATCAATAGGTGGCAAGATGAGGGAAGAAATATTTGTAAAGAGGAAGTACAAATTTTACTTTCCAAAACCATTTGAAGAGTAATATTCTTCTCCTGATTGTAATAAGAAACTCAAAATGTAGAAGACAACAAATAGCTAGGGCATTTATTTCCTATGACCTATGTCAATTTCAGTTCAATTCCTATTGATGATATTCTCAATGTGTAAAAATAAACTGATGTGTTATTTTAAAATGGCGTTGACTGAAATTTATGAACATATGTCAAATATACATTTTTTCTAGAATTTGAAATAGAACCAATGGTAATATAATCAAATTTGTGAATTTCACATCCAATCATTGGATGTTAATCAGAAGTACAACACAGTAATATTTTTGAACTGATAAACAATCTTAGTCTTACTTCAAACCTACTCCCGTGTATGTGGGTTCTTGGAGGTATCTACTGAACAATGTGTGGATTTGTATTGTCCCTATCCAGGACCTTACTCACTTTTCTTAAAACTCAGGTAATTAGAATTTGGATTTCTAATGCATGTTGTGATATTATTTAAGTTTTCCTTGCTCCTTACTGATTAATATTGTAATGAATTGGTTATCCTTCTCCTTCTCTCTCTCTCTCATACTCTCTCCCCTTCCCCTTCTCTCTCTCTCCTACTCTATCCCCGTCCCCTTCTCTCTCTCTCTCTCTCTCTCTCTCTCTCTCTCACCTTCTCACTCTCTCTCTTCCTCTCTCAGCCCTTGCCACCTTCTCACTCTCTCTCTTCCTCAACGGCCGCCCATGAATTTTTTAAATGGCTAATTGATTTCCTTTTCTTCTTTCAATGGCCATGCATTATTTTTCTGCAATCTTCCATCCTTCGTACATAGTTGTAAAATACATATTAATATATATTATACATATAAAATAATATATAATATATGATATATAATGTAACATTTAATATTAATATATATTAAATAATATTTATTTTAAAATGTATATTATATAATATTTAATATATAATTGATATTATATAATATTTAATATATATAATATATAATCTAATATATAGTTTTTATATAATATATAGTTTTTTATTGTGATATAATTTAATATATATAATCATATGAAGGATGGAGAAATGGGAGGGAGAAAGGGGAGGGAAAAGTGAAAAATCAAAATTCTACCAGCCTTTTCGGGTACTTGAAAATATCAAGTACACAAAAATATCGGGTACCCGATTAGGCTCAGTATTGCTTTGTGCACCAAACCTACATGGTCAACTATTGACATCTCAAAAATGTGTTTTTCCCCTATTTCTCTAAGTTTCAGACTTTGACCATGTAGCCGACGACTTTTTTTCACTCAAATTTGATGAAACGAAAAGGGTATCTTAAGGAGATTATCAACTTTCTATTGATATAATTGCTGTCAAATTTTGAATTTGGTAAGTAATTATTAGTTATTTTGTAATTGAGTTACTTCTAAAGTGCTGATTGAAAAATGACTATAACTTTCAGGTGATATAACATTTTTGAAATCCAAAAAATGTGTCACATTCTATGCTTCGCCTACTATAAGGAAAAAAAACTTTGAATTTTGTAAAGTTTTGAATGAGTTAAAGTGGTCAGACACGGGAGTTTTTTTATTCTAAAAATGTTGTAGCATAAAATTCATAATTAATTATTTTTTGGAATAAAATTACAAAAAAATATGTGTCACATCCGAGCATGAGTCTACTACTTATATATAAAATCTTATAATAAAATATTATCATTTGATTATGATTAAGGTGGTCAGACATACACCTACTTTTTTTTTTATAGAAATTTTTATACTATTGCATTGAAATCTATACTTTTCACCAATCATACTAACTTTTTTTCAAAAAAGGCCTAGTAGTTTAGAAACTACATTTAGTTTTCTACAGATTCTATTCTTACAACTTTTTGATATTAGGTTGATAGCTAGTTGAAATTTTGACGTCAAGTTGACTAACCCTAATTTGCTGATTTTTTATTGCCACTTAAGGGCATAGTTTGGCCCCTCATGATCTTGCACATACCCACAAGTTATGGGTTTAGTCAATCAAATTAGATCTCATGGTGAGACACTAGAAGATAGAAGAATTGTTGAAAATATTTTGAGGAGTTTACTTGCAAGGTTTGAATCCATAGTTGTGGCCATAGAGGAGACAAAGAATCTCTCACAATTTTCAGTTGATGAGCTTAATGCATCTCTTATTTCTCATGAGCATAGGCTTAGTAGGTCAACAAGTTCATCATTGGAGCATGCATTCAAGACACAAGCTTCAATCAACCATGGAAGAGGTAGAGGAAGAACAAATTTTAAAGGTAGAGGAAGAAATTCATATAGAAGTGGAAGAAGCAGCCCATCAAGCTCAAGTGGAAGAGGTAGTAGCCAATACCCAAGTCACAATGAAACTCAAAATCAGCCTCAAGGCCAAAGGTATGACAAGTCTCAAGTCCAATGTCACTATTGCAAAAGTATGGACATTATTAAAATGAATTTAGGAAGAAGCAATATGATTTTACCAAACAAAATGCAAATTTCACAAAAGAAAATCAAAACCAAAAATCAGATCAAAACACAATGTTTTGGCTTGCAATGTAGCACAAGAAAATGAAAAAGATGTGTGGCTTTTAGACTCGGGCTGTAGCAACCACATGACAAGGAATTTAGAAATGTTTTCAAGCTTGGATGAAAATATAAAATTTGATGTCACTTTAGGGAATGATGATAAGGTGGCAGTCAAAGGAAAAGGGGACATCAACATTCTAACTAAGAAGGGGGAGAAGAAATATATATCTGATGTTTATTTTATTCCCAGTTTAAAGCATAATTTGATGAGTATTGGCGAAATTGTTCAAAAGGGGTTTAGAGTATCTTTTAAAAATAGAGAGTGCACAATTTTAGATAAATTTCCAAGTAATCAGCTCATTGCCAAGGTTCAAATGAAAAACAATATAATGTTTCCCTTAAGGATTAAGCCGGATTTAAATGTAGATTTTTCTCAAGCATACCCCGCAATGAACTCACAAGAGGGTAAAAGAGAACTTCTTGTTGTCACTCAAATAGTATTTCAAGCATAAATAAAAGATGAAAATTGGCTTTGGTATCTAAGATTTGGGCATTTAAACTTTGGAGGCCTAAATTTGCTTCATAGGAAAAGCATGGTGAAAGGATTGTCTTTAATAGAAAAACTAGAAAGACTATGTGAAGGGTGCATCTTGGGAAAACAACATAGAGAATCATTTCCAGTAGGTAAGTCAATGAGGGAAAAAGCACATTTAGAAATTGTTCATTCAGATTTGTGTGGGCCAATGCAAACACCTTCAATTGGTGGAAGATTTTATTTTTTGACATTCATTGATGATTACTCAAGAAAAACATGGGTTTACTTTCTAAAGCATAAAAGTGAAGTGTTTGAATATTTTTGTCAATTCAAAGCTCTTGTTGAAAAGCAAAGTGGTCAATACATCAAAGCTTTGAGAACAAATAGAGGTGGTGAGTACATCTCAAATTATTTTCTAAGATTTTGCAAAGATCATGGAATTCACAAGAAATTCACAACTAGATACACACCTCAACAAAATGGGGTTTCTGAAAGAAAAAATAGAACAATCATGGAAATGGCTAGAAGTGTGTTAAAACCAAAGCATTTGTCAAATAAATATTGGGCTGAATCTGTTTCATGTGCAACTTATATAATAAATAGATGTCCAAGAAAGAGTGTCAAGAATGTGATTCCAAAAGAAGCATGGAGTGGAAGAAAATATAGTGTTTCTCATATGAAAGTTTTTGGATGTGTGGCATATGCACATGTGCCGAATGAATTAAGATAAAAATTAGACAACAAAGGTGAAAAATGTATATTTGTTGGATATAGTGATGATTCAAAGGCTTACAAGTTGTATAATCCAATAAAAAAGAAGGTTATAATCAGTAGAGATGTGTAGTTCACAGAAGAAGAAGCATGGGATGGAAGTGTAAAAAAACCAGTCAACATAATAGAAAGCATACCACAAGAGGAAAATGAAGTTTTTATACCAGAAAATAATTCTTCAAATGTGACTCCTTCCACAACTATTCAAGCTCAACAAAGTGGTCCACAAATGACACCATTATCAAGTGTAAGGTCATCCTCATGTATACAATCAAGCACTCCCACAAGTGGACAACAAACACCATCTACAAGTAGCCATCAAGGTGTTGGACCATCAAGTCCACATTCGATCGGTTCTACATCAAGTGACATGTCAAATCCTACATTGGCAAGCTTGAGGAGACAAAAAATTAGAAGTATTAGAGACATTTATGAGAAAAATGAAGGTGAGAATAATGCTAATTCAATTTCTCTTTATGCTTTATATTCACAAGTAGATGACCCAATTCATTTTGAAGACGCAATTAAAGATGAAAAATGGGAATATGCAAAGGATGAAAAAATTGATGCAATTGAAAAGAATCAAACATGGGAGTTAATGAGCCTTCCAAAAGGAAAAGATGTCATAGGAGTAAAGT
This sequence comes from Chamaecyparis obtusa, assembly GCA_027943335.1. Taxonomy (NCBI): domain Eukaryota; kingdom Viridiplantae; phylum Streptophyta; class Pinopsida; order Cupressales; family Cupressaceae; genus Chamaecyparis; species Chamaecyparis obtusa. Next base: position 259,524 of record BSBK01009036.1, on the reverse strand, counting down.
GGGTTTACAAAACTAAGTTGAATGCAAATGGTGATGTGAAAAAACATAAGGAAATGCTAGTTGTTAGGAAAGGCTAGTTGTTAAAGGTTATTCACACCAACATGTAATTGATTACAATGAGACATTTTCTCCTATAGCCTGATTAGACACCATAAGAATGACACTTTCCATAGCAGCTCAAAACAAATGGCCTATTTATCAAATGGATGTAAAATCAACATTCTTGAATGGTTATCTTGAGGAAGAAGTATATATGTGGAACAACCACCCGAATATGAGATTTTGGGTCAAGAAGATAAAGTCTACAAACTGAAAAAGGCATTTTATGGTCTCAAGCAAGCCCTAAGAGCTTGGTACAGCATAATTGATTCATATCTTTTACAAAATGGCTTTGATAGGTGCAGCAGTGAGCCTACGTTGTACATAAAGATGGATGAAAAATGTCAAATTCTAATTGTATGTTTATATGTTGATGATTTGATATTCATGGGTGACTTATCAATTGACTTATTTAAAGAAGCTATGAAATTTTTTTTGAAATTATTGATTTGGGACTCATGAAATACTTCTTAGGCATTGAGATCAATCAAAATGAAAATGGAATATTCATCTCTCAAGCAAAGTATGCAAGTGATATTTTGAAAAGGTTCAATATGATGAATTGCAAATCAGCACCAACACCAATTGTCACAGGTTTGAAATTAAGCAAGGATGATGATGGAGCCAACATTGATCCAACTTTATATAAAAGACTTGTTGGCAGCCTTATGTACTTAATAGCCACAAGGCTAGACATAATGTTTTGTGTAAGTTTGATTTCAAGGTTCATGGAGACTCCAAAAGAATCACACTGGAAAGCAGGGAAAAGAATTTGAAGGTATGTGAGTGGAACAAGAAATTATGGCATTCAATATTCAACTTCAAATGATTTCAAGCTCATAGGATATACTGATAGTGATTGTGCTAGGAGTATTGATGATAGAAGGAGTACATTCGGTTATCTTTTTCATTTTGGCACCCATGTAGTATCATGGGCTTCAAAGAAACAACCAATAGTTACACTTTCATCTACTAAAGCAGAGTACATTACAACAACAGGGGCATCATGTCAAGCTGTATGGATGAAAAGAGTGTTGAAAGAGTTGAAACATGAACAAGAAGATGCAATGAAGATCTATTGTGACAACAACTCAGCCATAGCATTATCCAAAAATCCAGTTTTTCACACGAGGAGAAAACATATAGATACAAGATATCATTTTATTAGAGAACTAATCAACAATGGAGAAATGTTTTTGGAATTTTGCAGGTCTGAAGATCAATGTGCAGATATCTTTACCAAGGCATTAGGAAAAGAAAGTTTTGTCTTTCAAAGAGATTGTTTAAGCATTATAGATGGCAGTAGTTGTGATCAAGGGGGAGTGTTGGAATAATCCCAACTACTTCCTCCGTAATTCTCTTCGGCTCTCTCATGTGACAAGTCACTTCTTCCAGCTTGTCCATCTCCTTTGGACATTGCATGAGCTATTTTTTATTTTGGTTTTAAATGAAAATCTTTTTCCATAGACTCCTTTTTGCTGGATGTGCAATTAGCTTTAATTATATGTAATTAATGATTTGTGGTCCTCTTTTCTCTAGGAATATTCCATGTATTTGGGACAGCTCTTTTAATTTTGTAATTTTTTAGTATGAAGCTGCAAAACAGAGAACAAAGAACTCTTTGATAATGAAATATTTTCTGTATGTTTTTATATATGCAAATATATCAAATAGAAGCTTGATGTTTTTTTCTCTATTAATGCTCTATTTTCTTATTCCCTTGCCTCTTCCAATAGGGAAAGAGAGTTATTGGAGCAACTTAGTGGTATCCTTATTAGTGTTATAAATGAAAAATACTTCAATCTGACTATCCCATTGTATTTACCATGTCTTAAATAATAAATCTACTCTCAAGAGTCGTTTGTTTTGTAAATTTTTAGTATTTGATTGATTTATGGAGATTTTATATTATTGATAAAGTGTATTATTAAGTTGAGAGGCTTTTTCGAATGACAACAAAGACAAAAAAAAGTATTGGTACATATTTATAATTTTGAGAAAATTTGACACCTGTCTTCACTGTTGGCAATTCAAATATCTACTCCATACTTCAAAATCCAAATATCTCTTATGATCATATCATCATGTAGGAATGACAGTTACAAATATTGAATATGAAAATGAATTAGTTTTCTTTCTGACCCGTTCCATCAGTTTTAAAAGAATTTGTGCATTTCTTTCTACATTCAATCTGTCTAATATTTGGTCTGTTCAAGTAATGTTTACATTTGTTCTGAAATTTTGCATGTATGTTTAGATTGCTCAAAATTACTTTCCATTTCCTATTGTTGTGGCGGGCATTTCAAATTGTCTTTCAGTGGTAAATTTTTTTCAATGTTTCTCTATCATTTCAAATGGATTTGATGGATGATCATACCTTGCATTTGTGCTTGATCATCACTGGCATAAGCTTGATGGTGACTACTAAGAGGATAATTTTACAGAGAGGTTTCTTTTCTATAGAATCTCTGAAATTAATAAAAACTTATTAAAGTTTCTCCTCCTATGGATTTTTGCAACTGTCTCATTCATTTGATATCTCAGACGGAAGGGATTGGATTGAATAACGACTTTGAGAATTTTAAATTTTGGATGTATTTTCTTCATTTTATCCCCTTGAGAATTTTTGGAGAAATCTCATTCGTATACTATCTCCACCGGAAGGGATTGGATTGAATAACAACCTTTACTTTTCAAATTTTAGATGTAATTTCTACAGTTTATCCTCTTTGAATTTTTATTTAAACATTTAATTTTTTTAAATAAATTGACAGACATTTGCATGTCTTCTGAACGTGAAGTTACAACAAAGTGTAATTAATAAATTCATATAAATAAATGGAAAAGAAATGGTTATAAAATAAATGGAAAAGGAAGAGTCATATGATGTTTTAAAGAGTTCAAGTGAGTATTATGTTGCTTCACTTCGGGTCCTAGTTTAGTGCATATTGTATATTTCTTTCTCATGTTGTGTATTGATTTTGCTTTATTTAACAGTGGCCTTTGCAGGTTCCATGTATACTATTTTAAGTATTATTGGGTTCAAGTAATGTATCGGGGTGATGTTAGATATTTAGAGGTGTTAAATGTATGGAATGAAAATTGGTTAAGTTGTCCAATTCATTATCCGAATTGTTGCACAGTTTTAATGTTACTGGGTTATGCTCTTTTTTACCATTCTACACCTCTAATTTTTTCTCTCTAATTTCTTATTAGTTTTCATTTAATTTTTTTAAAATAAAAAATCTAAACATCTAAAGTTTACAATCATTTGTCTAAATATATCTATAGTTTGCATTCAATGTTTAAAATTGGACATCATATTTTTTTTTAAATGAAGAGGCATTTTAGTTTTATGTGAGTTGGTTTCAGTCTAATTAAGGTAAACGTCACTGATATGTAGCTCCCTGGGTTTTGGCCTTCTGTTGTTACATTCAATGCTCAATTGAATCGACTAGCAAACAAAAAGTGTGAACAAAGATGTAAAATGAATTACATGTAAAAATACGAAATACTATTTTGCATATATATCTAGATTTATTTATTTTAAAATTATAATTATTAATTATTATTTTATTTTAAAATGAATATATGTAATTTTATTCAATTCATTTGTATTGGACAATTATAATTAAATTAATTAATTAAACATGAACGAATAAGTATTTATGAAATTTAAAATTAAAATCTAAGTTTCAAGAATATTATGGTGATTTAATTTTTATTTATTATATTTTAATTAAATATCAAATTTAAAGGATATCTTACAGCACAATAAGTTGTCACCCTTTTACAAAGGAAAAGGCTAACAAAATCAAAATTGTCCAACTTCAATAGTATAAAAATGACATTTATGTTTGGAATTTGAAATTGATGTAAACTAATTAAATGTGATAAAATGGATGGAATTTATGATTAATATTTTTAATAATTTTTTTGAATAAGAATTTATATGTTTTTTTAATTTTTAAAGATGATTTTTCAGTTGCTAAAAAATGCTAAAATTAGGGGTCTAGTTCCCACCAAAAAATTATATGTAAATAAATATTTTTTCCCCTAATTTCAAAATATGTATAGATGACATATATAGCTAGTGCATGAAGAAATAAAAATTGGTTTGTAACCTATATTTTCTCTTTTATAACAATTCAAATTCCAACTCATTGAAATCGATAGTTTTCATCTCACAACATATTTTTCATAACAAATCTATCCCAATCAAAAAAAGAAATATATATTTTTGAAGAGGACTCTATTAGGATTAACAAGGTAGAAATAACAATTACATGCAAAAATAACCAATATCAAAACAATCATAAATCACACAAAAGAGAACACAAGACACAAAGATTTAATGTGGTTCACCCAATCCCTGGGCTACGTCCACCAAAAGCAAGTCCAATATTATTATCATCCAGTGATTACAACCTGATTAAAATCTATAATCCCTTATAGCTCAATTCCGCCACAAGTACTAAAATCATACATTATTAAATCCCTAACCCTAAGCCATATTATACAATATTTTTCCGCTTTAGGGTTATAGTGAGTTACAATATGTGGTCAGGAGGAAAAGTGTACATTACTTTCCTAGATAGTACTTTCCTGATCAGTCACCACAAGCTAACAATCTCCCACTTGGTGAATGATCAGTATCCACACTAAAAAACCTCCCACTTGGAGACTAATTTTATAGCAATACTGCTACCATATGAGGCTCCCACTGGATTGAACCACCCTGGACTCAGTTGTTCCTTTATTTTGTTCAGTCTAGAAGACCAATTGAAGCTGAATATGAGTTCAACTTCTCCCTTGTTACTACCTTTGTAAACATATTTGCTGGATTATCATCTGTATGAATCTTTTCCAACTTTAACTTCCCATCATCCAAAAATGACCGAATGAAATGGTACCGCAACTGTATGTGTTTTGTCTTTGAGTGCAAAGTAGAATTCTTCACAAGAAGAATGGCACTTTGGCTATCTGTATGCAAAAAATTATCCGTTTGTGGATGTCCCAATTCTTTCATGAAGAATTGAAGCCATATCATCTCCTTGGCTGCCACTATAGCAGCAACATACTCTGCCTCTGTAGTGGATAAACCAACCACCTTTTGTAGTCGAGAAATCCAACTCACTTCTGTCCCACCAATAGTAAATGCATAACCTGTAGTACTCTTCCTGCTATCTATATCTCCTGCCAAATTTAAGTCAATGTAGCCTTGTACAGTATTAGTAGAACCCCCAAAGTGTAAACACTTACTGGATGTACCTCTCAAATATTTGAGAATCCATTTGACTGCATTCCAATGCTCAATACCAGGGTTACTCATATATCGGCTAACGACTCTCACTACATGTGCAATATCTGGCCTAGTACATACCATAGCATACATTAAGCTCCCTATAGCTGAAGCATAAGGTACCTTAGACATTTTTTCCTCTTCTTCTAATTTCTTAGGACACATCTCCTTAGTCAATTTCAAATGACCAAGCAAAGGTGTGTTGATAGCTTTGGCATTCTCCATAGAGAAATGTTGCAACACCTTCTCAATATAATTAGCCTGAGATAGAGACAACTTCCTATTTTTCCTATCTCTACAAATTGTCATACCAAGGATTTTTTTTGCTGCCCCCAAATCTTTCATAGAAAATGAATGTGATAACTATTGTTTCAACCCCTTAATGTGATCCATGTTAGACCCAGCTATAAGCATATCATCAACATATAAACATAAAATAATGTAGCTGTCATCATCCAACCTCTTAAATTAAACACAATGGTCAGAATGACACCAACTATATCCATGCTCATTCATAAAAGTGTCAAATTTAATATACCATTGCCGAGGTGCTTGCTTCAAGCCATATAAACTTTTCTACAATCTGCACACCAAATTCTCCTTACCCTTGACCTCAAATCCTTGTGGCTGGACCATATATATTTATTCATCCAAATCACCATGAAGAAAAATTGTTTTAACATCAAGGTGCTCTAAATGCAAATCTTCAGTAGCCACAATACTTAAAATAGTATGGATAGAAGTCATTTTAACAACTGGAGAAAATATCTCATCAAAATCAATACCCTTTTTCTGTGCAAATCATTTTACAACTAACCTGGCTTTAAATCTTTTCTTACCTCCATCCTCTTACATTGAAAGTGTGATTTTTTAGTAAGGATTCCATTTCCTCTATCATTGCAGACTCCCACTGAATCTTTGTATCCACCTACATGGCTTCATTAGAACATTCAAGTTCACTAGCATCTGTTAAAAAAATAGAATACAAAGATCGAGAAAATCTTTCTGGAGGCCTACTTAGCCTTTTTGACCATCTAACATTCACTAGGGTGTGTGGTATTTGTTTTTTTTGTTGTTGTAGAGCATAAGCAACTACTGGAACATCATCTTTTGGAGTATCATCCAGTACTGCATAGTCATTTTCTTTCTTCTCATGTTGCTGCAATAGATCTTTGTACAATACTTTCTCATTGAATATGACATCCCTGCTTCTTACAATTTTATGATTTTCAAAATCCCAAAGCCTATAACCAAATTCATCAATGCCATATCCAAAAAATGCACATTTCTTTGACTTAGCTTCTAGCTTGGTTCTATTTTCAGAATCTATATGTGCAAAAACTTCACAACCAAAGGTTTTGAGAAAAGAATAACTCACCTTCTTACCACTCCATGCTTCCTCTGGAATACCATAGTCCAGAGGAGTAGAGGGGCCTCTATTGATTAAATAAAAAATAGTGTTCACAGCATCTGCCCACATGTTTTTGGGTAGCCTAGCATGCAACCTCATACTCCTTGCACGCTCTATTATTGTCATGTTCATGCGTTCAACCACTCCATTTTCTTGTGGATTTTTTGGTATAGTTTTCTGCCTATGAATACCATTAGAGGAACAATAATATTTAAGTTATGTGCTATAATACTCACCACCATTATCAAATCTGAGACATTTTAACCTTTTACCAGTCTCATTCTCAACCAAGCATTTCCATTTCTTAAAAGTTTGAAATACATCAAATTTTTGTCTAAGGAAATAAATCCATACTTTTCTTGTTGCATCATCTATAAATGTAACATAATATAGAGAGCCACCAAGGGAAGATACCTAAGCTAGTCCCCATACATCTATATGCACAAGCTCTAATCTCTCATTTTTCTTTTCCTTCCCACTCTTCACAAAAACTCTCTTTTGTTTTCCATACACACAACTCTCACAGAAATCCATATTGACACATTTCAAACTAGGTAAAACTTTCTTTGAATGAAGTAATTTCATACCTTTTTCACGCATGTGCCCGAGTCTGTTGTGCCATAGTGCTGTGTCAAAATCTACAGTAATGGTTTGATGTTCTTCCTGCTTAACTGCAGCCACTATTCCTGAACATTCATTATCTTCTGAAACAATTAAAGTAGAAGGAGCAGTATGACTTGTAAAAAGATATAAGGTGCCTACTTTCACACCTTTTGCTACTACTAAGGAACCTTTTGAAACCTTCTAATTTCTATCATTGAAATTGATTGTGCAACCCTCATCACCCAGTTGCCCTGTTGAAATTAAATTCCTACTCAACCTTGGAACATGTCTTACCTCTTGTAGTAGCCAATGATTCCCATTCTGCAACTTAATCTTAATTTTTCCCTTTCCAACTATCTAACAAGGTTCATTATCTCCCAAATAAACTAGCCCAAAATCCCCTTGGACATAATCAAGAAAGTAACCTCTATGGGGTGTAGCATGAAATGAAGCCCCAGAATCTAAAACCCATGAATCATCAATACTTTCTAAAGAAAGAATAAAAGCATCTTCTTCAAATTTATTACTTACCACATTTACCTCCTTGTTACCTTCTTGTTTGTCTCCTTCTTTATTCTTCCAAGACCAGCAATCTTTCTTCTTATGACTTGGTTTTTCACAGTACCAGCAATCATTTGTCCCTTTGGATTCGGACCTCTTTCCCTTTGATTTTCCTCTTGATTTCCCATGATTTCTAGAGTTGTTTCCTCTCTCATTGGTTCTACCCCTACTTTGTGCATTTAAGACACTACCTGATATGGATCCACTTGAGATTTTCCTATGAATTTTCTCACTCAGAATAACACCAATAACATCATCATATTTTAGGGTATTAGAACCAGAAATAGAATTACTAATAGCCATTACCAAGCCATTCCAGCTTTCAGGCAAAGAACACAAAATCAAGATAGCCCTAACTTCTTCATCAAAAATAATATTGACATAAGTTAATTGACTGGTAACTATATTAAACTCATTTAAATGATCAAAAAATGACCCACCTTCCACCATTTTCATATTAAACAAACGCTTCATGAGAAATACCTTATTTGAAGCGGAGGGCTTTTCATACAACTTCGCTAGGGTTTTCATCAAATCTTTAGTCATCGTTGCTTGTGCAATATTGAATGCCACTGATTGTGCCAAGCATAATCAAATACTACCAAGATCCTTTCTATCAAGAATTGTCCAGTCCTCATCAGAAATGCTTTCCATTTTATTGGCTTTTCCTTCCAACGACCGCCATAGATCCTTCTAATAGAGATAGTCCTCCATTTGCATTTTCCATAACTGAAAGTTCTACCCATTAAACTTGTCAACCTTTAGCCTACCCTCATCTGCCATTGCTCCCACTCAACCATGAGACTCCCACTAAACCGTGAGATCTTCCTGCAGAGGATAATTGAAAAAAACCTCACTCTGATACCACTTGTTAGGATTAACAAGGCAGAAATAACAATTACATGCAAAAATAACCAATATCAGAACAACCATAAATCACACAGAAGAGAACACAAGACACAAAGATTTAACGTGGTTCACCCAATCCCTGGGCTATGTCCACCAACAACGAGTCCAATATTATTATTATCCAGTGATTACAACCTGATTACAATCTATAATCCCTTACAGCTCAATTTTGTCGCAAGTACTAAAATCATACATTATTAAATCCCTAACCCTAAGCTATATTATACAATATTTTGCCACTTTAGGGTTATAATGAGTTACAATATGTGGTCAGGAGGAAAAGTGTACAGTACTTTCCTGGATAGTACTTTCCTGATCAGTCACCACAAGCTAACAAACTCTCTCCTCTAGTGCACCATATGTTTTTCAAATTTATTTAATATGATTTACTATTTTTTTCATTCTCCAAATCAACATCTCCTTGACTATTAAAATACCCACTTGCAATATTTTTAAATTAAAATATACTATGTCCAATTAAAACACTATAATATCTATATGAGGATATTCTTGACTCAAATCTCTACAAAAGGGTATTTTTTTATTTTAAAAAAAATATCATTAAAAAGATTAGGAATTATTGAAATGCCACTTTTCTGAAATAATTTTATTTTTATGGTAATTGGACCCAAAGTGGTATAAAATATGCATTTAATAGATATTTCCAATTGGAAAAGTTAAAGAACTTATCTAACTTAGCTAGAATGAATCTAGCTAGACCATATGTTTGACCGGAATTAATTTTTTAGTTAGAAATACTAAAATTCAGCTGTGCTGATAAGTTAGCCTAAAAGGTGACACCTGATTATGCTTTTACCTACTTGTGTGTGTGTGTGATTTAACATTATGCAATATTTTCTTACAAATCTCATTATTCTGCACAAATATTAATATTAATAATATTGATGATGATGATTGTACATTATGATGAGCCACCGCTCTTTTCTCAATTCAAAATTGATTTTAACAGTTTATATTTGAGATTGGATGTACTTTAAAGAGATAAATGAATGTTTGTTTTTAATTCATTGTCCTTAGGAATTATATCTTAACACTAAATCTCAATTAAGATTTGATTGAATTGTAATGCTAACTCAAATTCTAATTCAATAGTAATCCTAATCCTAACACTAATTCTAATTGAACCATAACCCTAATCCAAATATTTATCCTAAAATAGTAATTTGAAAGGTAACCTAACCCTAATATAAATGTAATTGATACCTTATGATAACTTAACTCTAAAAGTAACCCTAATTGTAACTAAATCCTATCTAAACATAATTAAATCTAAACCTACTTGAACCCCAATTATCTATCTTAAACAATCACGCATTATTATTATACATTTTTAATATATATTAAATTAATTATTAATAAGATTAATAAATAAATACACATAAATATTAATATATTTCAATATATATTTAATTAATTATTAGTAAGATTAATTAATTCTATAATTATATAGTTGTCAACATTCTAATCTACAATGATACTTAGATTGTCAATTTTTTAGCCTTTATTTCACCTAAATTATTGGTTCTTGTACATTTCATGTATTATAGATATAAACTTGTAAAGTTCATGATATTTTTAGTAACCTTTATTTATGTTTATTTATAATCTTCTTATTTTTTCAATATAAAATTTCAACATTTATTTACATTTATGAATATTCAAGATAGCTTGAAATTTGATATCTCTCAACTTATTTTACATATATTTTTATTTAAAAATATAGGTATGCTAGTTTAATATATGTGTATAAATGTTTAGGCTGAAATGTTTTCACTTAAAGGTCAAGAGTCAAGAGGTATCTATGAGGTACGATCCCAACTTTATCTTTAGATTTATTTTTAAAATTACAATATATTAGGTTTTTAGAATTTTTTTTATACTTGTAATGTATTCTATATTTTACTTTAACGTGTCTCTCCATAAAATTTAAGACCAAGTAGCATTAAATCTTAAAGGCATAAAGAATATGAGCTATAGTATTTATTATGGGACCTTTAGAAATATGTCATTAGAATGTAATTGTATGCCATGTTTTATGGTTATTCCAACATTTTACTTATTAAAAAAAAATGGTCTCAAAGAATTGCAGCATTTTTTTAGAACTTTTTATAGGTACACCATGATTAGATTGAATGATTATTCAATGATATTATTTTTCATAACTTTTCCAGCCTTGGGAAGGAAGGTTTTTTTTCATTATAGTTTATTTTTTAGTCTTTCACCATTAGATTATTTATATAAATTGACAATTTTTAATTTGAGTTAATAAAATATATAGATATCCTATTTTAGTAATGTTTAGTTCATATGTAGTATACATAAATCTACTCAATGAATAGTTTATTGCAATTTTAGTACAAATTAAATAATTTATTACTCATGATATAAACAATACTAAATTATTATGGGAGCGATGAGAGATGGAGGAGGGGAGATTTTACATTTGGTAGGGGTGGGAAAACCCTACAACTCTCCCAACGGAGGTTCAGAAGATTATAGGGATGGTTCAATAGATGCTAATGGGGATTTTGACCTACCTTGTAATGTTATGCAAGTGGGATCCTCTAGGAAATGTTCCAAGGATATTCGCATGAAAGGAACAGCTGTGGTGTCTTCCCTACATAAAAACTTACATGTTGAGGGCCCCCTGTGGGAGATTCATACATGGTTTGACCTTTTCACCTCCAAAGAGAAGGGCAAGGCTATTTCTCTAGTTTTATACCTGGTTGATAATGCATGAGATGAACTCACTTCGTCTGATAAGAGGAGCATTTTCAAAACCATAAGTGTCTTCTACAAACTTTCAAAAAACCTAATAGTGGAGATCAAATTCAATATGATAACGACAACAACAAGTTTCAAACACTTTGTTTGTCCTGATATAATATGGCTTCAATATTTTAAACAATGGTTGCCCAATCTTTATATTAGGATTTGAACTACAAAATGACATATACATTTCATGTTGTGTTGTGTCCAACCAATGTTTGATATGATATTCATATTGATTAGCTAAAATTCTATCCCTGATAACATCTCTACTGTTTGATGAAGGACGTGTATTATCATTCCAAAATAATGTGACCAAATTCTTGATTCCTTCATCAATCCTATCAGAACAAGGAGCTCTACACATGATTTCCCAATTGCCTTCCAAGGTTATATCATCCAAAAGTATTCTCCTATTAACATATCGTGATATTGTTTTCCTTTTAAAACCAAACTGAGATGAAACTGAAGATATCTATCTTTTTCGAAGCATAGTGTTACCTACAATGGATGTCAACATAACTTTTCTTGTAATGGTCTTATCTTTAGTTTGAGATCGCTTCCCTACCTGGTTCAAACCTTTCCTAAGATTTTCAATCATATCAGTTTTCATGTCAACAACTTTTCTCTTCTTTGATGTTGTGTCTATACCCAATAATTTTAATGCCCCTTCCAACTTTTTGTTTATAAGTACAACTGAAAGCAATTAGGCTTGTTCAAGTGTTTCAAAATTATCAAATTTAGCCAATATTTCTCTTGCTATCATATTCATTGATCTCTTCTTAGCAAGACTTAAGGGTTGACCAGTAGTAAGTGATCTCAAATTCTCCACATCCATTGTAAGTAAATGATCTAAGTTTCTATAATTAATATTTCTCTTTCCAGTTTGAGCTAAATTTAAAAGTTCATCCCTACCAAAAGGAGCATGTGATCTTGACCCTTCTCCAACATCAATTGCTTGAGCTTTCGTAGAGAGTGATCCTGACCCTTCTTCAATGTGCAATTCTTCAGCTTGACTTGACCCTCCTACTTCAGCTTGTCTTTCACCTGCTTTACTTTTATGATAATATGTCAATGCAGCTTCACAATTTCTTTGTTCAGTACCTGGTGACCTTTTTCTAGCAGATTTACTTTGTCTTCCTTTCTTGTTCCCCATTTCTTCTCTCCAAAAAAATGTCTTCCACAAGATCGCCAATAAAAATTCTCTTCTTCAAAAAATATTTTGATCTAACATTTCTCCTCTCCAAAATTATGCCTTTGAAAAAATAAAAATAGCAATCCTCCTCCAAAAAATACCTTTGTAAAAATTGATCAATAATAGAAAAAACAATAGAAAAAGAGAATTAATTTATTACAATTCAGTATAAAATAGAAACAAAATGTTTTAGTTTTATACCATTCTAATTTTTTTACAAAACAAAATCATCACTAGCTGACCTACTTCATGAGAAGTACCCTGTGGAAAATTCTAGCGGGGTGTTTCTTCGTCGGACTTTTCACTTGAGGGGCTTCGTGCGAAGACCCTTCGCACAAAGCCCCTCAAGTGTCTTCACGCGAAGGGGGTCTTCACGCGAAGACCCCTAAACTAAAATTTTTCCCTTAGAAAAAAGGTGAACTACAAAAAAATTATCTTTCTAGGCTAGGACAAGGACCAAACAAGATGGGTTTTTCAAATATACGATGTCAAATGATGCTATTCAGAACAAGCTTTCTAATGAATATAATTTTAATACATATTGAGTTAATTATCACTTTTAAATATTACTTTAACTAAACATAGGTTGTTGGTCATTCAACAACCTGTCTCTTCAAGGCTTTGGGAAAAATAGTAAATTACAAAAAAAAAAATGAAAAATATGTAGGAAAAGCATATTTGTGTTACCTTTCTATGAAAAAAAAAATGAATTTTGATATATAGAGATCAAGTTAGACCGATCCAAGTGACCTTATGTCTAAATTAAAGGTACTGTCACTTTAGAACTTAATAAACTATGAAATATTGATCCAAAATGAATAAAAGCAATTGCATCCTTTAGATATTGAAGTTACAAATATAATCTTGAAAGAATTACATCATTATCATATTTTAAAAAAATCCATGTTGATCCAAGTGACAGTAACTCCTTAAAAATATAGTTTTTTCACACAAACTACTTTTCGAAGGAGAAGGAAAAATGAATCTTAATGAATTTTAATTTTTTTAAAAATATATTTAGAAACTAGAAAGAAAATTCTAAAAAACTCTAGTTTACATCATCTTCAAAACTATTAATTTTAAATATATTTAGAAACTAGAAAGAAAATTGTTAAAAACTCTAGTTTACATCATCTTCAAATTCCTAATAGTTTTGCGGCAATAGGTGTTCAAAAGTGAAGTTTTTTCTCAGAATGTTGATCTCCATGTCAAAGTTGGCCAAAAAGTGGGACACACTATTGTGGGACCACCCATACATACATACATACATACATCTATGTGTGTGTGTGTGTGTACATACATATGTGTATATGTGTGTGTGTGAGTGTGATTTTACGTTATGCACCATTTTCTTACAAATGTCATTATTCTCCACAAGTATTAATATTAATAATATTAATCATGATGAATGTAAATTATGTAGAATATCAATCAAAGAATAGTTAAAGCTATAAATTTTTCATCGCACTGTATATAATATAGTTTTATGATGCACCATAAAATTTACATTAATGAGCCACCATTGTTTTCACGATTTTGAATTGATTTAATAGTTCATATTTGAGATTGGATACCTTAAAGATATAAATGAATGTTATTTTTTAATTCTTAGTTCTTAGGATTAGATATTAACACTAAATCCCAATTATAATTTGATTTAATTGTAATGCTAACTCAAATCCTAATTCAATACTAATCTGAATCCTAACACTAACTCGAATTAAACCATAACCCTAACCCAAATATTTATCATAAAATAGTAACTTGAATGGTAACCTAACATTTAACCTACACTAGTACAATTTGGGAAATAAATGACCACGCGACTAAAACATTTAGTCACGTAACTAAAAATTTTAGTCACATGACTAAAAATGATCAAAATATACTAATGTTTTACAATTCACAAGTATAAATGACTAAAAAAATGATTAATTTGGTCATTAGATAAAATCACAACTAAGTAATTGGTCAGACAAATGAAAATGACTAAATAAATGACTATTACTCCTCTATTCCTTTTTCTTTCGAATTTGATCAAACTGAAAATATCTACATCATAATGGATCCAAAATCACCCTCAAGCATGCATGCATAAAGTGAAATCTCAAATTGATCTAAAATTGCCAATAGGATCCAAAAATAGCTCCTCAAAAGCATGCAGACAAAAGAAATCCCCCTTTGTCCATACCTGACTGAAAAAATCTACTCATGCATATTCACACTCCTATTTTTGAGTTAGATCAATAATATCAATCTAAGTGTTTATAATTCACACTTAGTCGATATTTTGCAATGTTCTCTTTTGCAAAATAGGATAAAATTAGCCCCCTTTATCATGCAAAACCTAAAGCTAAAAAATCATGCAATCTCTCCAAAGAGTCTCAATTGCATGATAATACCCTTCTTGCATTTTAAATTTTAATATGTATTAAGCATTTTATAATTCACTACTCAATAAATATTAAATTACAAATTCTTTATATGCAAGAGTAGAAATTACTATTTATATTTTATTCAAAAAACAAGAGTAGAAATTACCATTTATATTCTATTAAAAAAATATTTTTTATTAAATGACCAAAGCTTTTTATTTAGTAAATATTTACTTTAAACAACATCTATTAAATAAAAAGTTTAATAATTCAATAAATATTATTTTTAATAAAATAGGAATGTCAATCTCTTCAAAGGCTTGTAGCCTTTTGTAGTAACCCACATGGTTTATATTATAACAAATAATTTTAGGCATAATATGCCTTTACCCCATTCCCCTTATGGGTCATAGGTATAGGAGGAAAAATACCTAAAAAACCTTCTTACTTCTCATTTTTCATTTTCTCATTTTTTCTGCTATGGGTGTTGGATGCCAATGACCTAGGGTTTGGTGATGATGACGTCTCTATGGTGATGTCGGTGATTTCCGATCACACTGTTGCTTCATTTCTCTATTTCTTTCCTTGTGAATATGGCTCTGTATTAGGGACATCATCTTCTTTATGCACATTTGGGTCATGGGATATTTATGGAGAAATGAAGAAAATAGTTCTAGTTTTGTTGCTATTTGTTGGATCTGTGGCTTCATTTCATAAAAAAAAATATAGGGAACTTTAATTCTTTTTTCCTATTTATATTTTGTTTATAAAAAATGAAGCTTCATGCATATGCTCAATAGTTGAAACCTCCTTGCTTCTTATGAAACTTGTACATGTTGAAAACCCTTATCATGTGTTTACCTATTGGAGGGATTTTAAGAAATTTCACCATTGGTGTGGTTGTGCTTCGAATCATAGCTTCATTGTTGTAACTCCATGCAGGTCGTGGCTCAATATAACACCATTGTTTTTATTTACAAACATACCACCATGCTCAATACCCTTATGTGAATCTATTTTCATGAAATCTTTCTTGAGGCATGGTAGAGTGAACAAAGAAATGTTTATTTGTATTTATTTCTTGGTCGGTAACCGTGGCCCATCTTGAAATATCTATGTTCTAGTTATTTCTCCTTCTGTTCAAGGAATTAGATAATATCATTACATTCAGTTCATGCTTGAAATCATTAATAGGTTTGATTTCTCTGTTAATCTCCTTATCACTGGTTTCTCTATGAAGGGATCTGTTAAAATACTTTTGATGTAGTTACACTTTTCCATAAAATTACCTATCTTTTCATATTTTACATTCCCTCTATTTTTTTTATTTTGAAGGGCATCGCTATGATTTTCTTTGGAGCACCAATTGATGTTGGTTATATTTTCATTGTCTCTTCTTGTAATGCATCTTTATTATGAAATTAATGACTAGCATCATTGACTTAAACTATTATTTCAACTTGAGAAGTAGTATGACTAGCATCTTGTACTTCAACTATTATTTCAACTTGAGAAGTAGTATGACTTTTACATTACTGTGTATTCATATTGTTGTCTTGTACTTTTCATGAGTACTATTTGGAACAAGAATCTTATACTGCATTAATATTTATTTGAGTACATTTAAAGTGACAAATACATCATATTCCAATTTGTTTTAAGTCATTTGTTATTAAAAAAAATAACATCTCTCAGTTATGGAAACAACTCTCTTTCATGTGTCATTGAAATTTGTAAGATGTGTTTGGGGAAGGAAGGGGTGACAAAAATTAGTGTTTTCAACCATAAGTAATATAATATTTCTTAGTAGAAGTTCCAAATTGGACTTTTCTTAAAGGATCACAAGATTTTGCAGGATATGTATATATAGTCTTGATATTGGTTATCTATTATTCTTGGAGTATCTTGCTTTTCTTGATTGCTTTTATATTAATGGAGAATTATTAATGTATCTTGGTAAAGGTGTTAATACATTTATGATATATGTAGTAAGTAACTTATTAGATCTCAAAATTCATCTACTTGATAAAGGTTTTAATGAATTTATAATACTTATAGTGTATTTTATTCATATGATCTCAATAAATATGGATTCATTTTATGCTTTCTTATGTATCATATTTTATAATATGTCTTCTTTTGGAAGTGACTACTCTCATCATTTTACGGTAGAATTGGAAGTGGTATTGAAAGAGTGGACTTGGATTTTGATTACGTAGATAGGTAAACTTGCACAAAATTTGGTCACTGGGGATTTTTCCCCATAAAAACAATGGGTACAAAGATTATTTGGAAAAGGGAAAGAAGGGGGCAATAGAAATATATAAAAGACTATGTTACAAAAAAGAAACAACTAGCTAAATATAGCTAAATCTGGTCTTTATGGTTTTAAAGAAGCTAGAAAGATATAGATATTGAAACCTTCAGAGAAAGTTATTTAACTACATAATATTATGTACAATAATAGTTTCCCTGTAGCCTGTATAGTTTGGTCTCTTTGTAAGTTATAGTTTAGATTGTTTTCCCCAATTGATTTTTAATTTGTCTTGTACTTAAATAAAAGAATGAATTTTTTTACAGCAAGAAGATTCCAGATACTCTTTTCCTAAATGAACTAGGATCATTGATGATCTTTTGTTAATTGTCTCCCAAGTATTATTGTCTGGTGGAGGAGAAAGTATAGTTTATGTGGTATATTTTAATATATAGAGTTTGTCATTTTTGTCACTTCTCTTTATTTGGATCTTTAACCAATGTTAGAGCCATGGTTCATGAAATAATCAATGGACAAGTTGATGATTATAGTGGAAGGAAATGGGTAAGATACTTGTTGATGCATGTTTTATGACTCACCAAACAGTAGAACAAAATATCAAGATATCTTATCCTCCCTTGAACAAAGTACCGTGCATGCTAAGATTGCAAGAAGATCATATGGTAACTCCAAGGCTCCTCATCTCATGGATAAGCTCGGTGTTGATGTGATTTTCTAATGATCACAAGGGACGTTACATTTTCAATTCTTGGAATGATTTTATGTCATGATTGAATGTAGGTACTATCAAAAGATTTGAAATAAGTACTCTTTTTTGGATTTTCACTGGATATGCTGAAATAAAAGGGGGTTTAGGTTCAGAGACTCATAATCTACTCCTAAGGGTTACAATAGAAAAAAAATAACTCTAATGGATGAGTTCCTCAATTACCATGTCCCACTTTTCCAAGTTAAGCTACAACTACATGTGGACTAGTGCAATCTTCAAAGGTTTATACGAATGATTGAATTTAGGCACATGGATAGGGGTTCAGGCTAACTTTGTACAATGATTTAGAATCACTAGAATGTCAAAAGTATGAACCAAAGGAACTCATCAAAACACCATCATATTTTCTAATACCATCATAACACTTTATCTACTAATCTTACTATAATATTGAGAAATATGAAACCAACCAAGCATCAAGACATATCAAATGATCACCACACTTCAATGAAAATTCTATTGTCTTAATAGCTCTTAGGAAACAATCTCAAAATTCACTCTCTACAAATGAAAAGAAGAAGCATTTATATAGGTCCTCAAAAATAATGAATGGTCTAGATCAAAATAATAACCGATGGCCCAGATTTTGCCACCTCAACCCTAATTAGGGTTAGGGCACAGAAAAGGTAATCTAACTTAATACAAGGAAGAAACCACTACCATAGTGGGTAATAAATGTCCACTACACATGCATACTCAAGAAGAGAGTGGGGTGTCATAAATAGCCACCACATGTATACCCACTATGCATTAAATGCATCTATCTTTAACCTCTATGTTTGAATTCATGGAATCTACCCAATATGGCCTACAACTCATCAATGCTGACACTCAATGCTGATTCTTGCCTGAATTCCAGTGCCACCACTACTCACTCTGATCTCTTTAGGTTGTCCTCCCATTCTAGTAATAGATCCTGAGTTATGTGCATGTTGTTTGAGAAGGTAGAGAGGTTCTCAAAATCATCCTTTATGAAAGAGTTAAGTCTAAAGAACTCCTCCAATTTCCCCTTCATGTTGTCCATCATTATTTATTCCTCGGCCAACCTTTGTAACCACAGTGATGCAATGGTATTGGAGAGCTCCTATTGGATATTCTCAACTATCCCCTTCAATTGAGATGACTCCCTAGTAAAATGTTCAAACATTTTCTTTGCTAGGAGAACTGCACCATACCACTGAGGGAAATCATATGCTCCTTCTCTGATGGCTTTTTTGTCAACCAATATTTTCCTAAGTGTTTCCATTAGCTCTTGCAAGTCAGGCATCGCCTCATCCTAATAAATATGCTCATCCTCCCAAGTCTCTTCCATACAACAAATTTGGGAAAAGGATGGTAAGTGCCTTATCATGAATTCAAACTAACTCCTTAGCATGGATGTAGGCCTCATTATCAATCCCCTTAATCCAAGTCTTTGCACCCTACACAATCCTCCTAATCTTGTCGATGGCCTCAACTCACTCAGTTGGAATAGCTAGTGGGGTAACAAAAGATGGATCCTCTTCTTAAACTAGGCAAGGTAAGTTGTCAATGTATGCTCATAAAGCCCTGATCTCTCCCTTATGTCACTAATATTTCTCTTCTAACTTCCTCATATTATCCTTGACAGCTTGTGTCAAATCATCAAATTCCTCCATGACCTATTCTTGAGAGGCCTAACCAAGATCAACTTTCGCTATGTGATACTCCTTAGGAGAAATTTAATCCTTGGTCTTGTCGACTGCTAGAGTTTCTATCTACAGAACTCTGGATCTTGATTCTCCTCTCATGACCTTGGTGAACTTTTTGGCTTTTTCCTTTTCTCCTGATCGGTTAATTCGATCCAGAATCTCATGTACCTTAACTGCAAGGTCAACCTCCTTTTCGTGGCTTCTCTAAATCCTCTACCTGAGCCTCTCTAGAACATTTGTATTCTAGTCCCTCTACATAGCTAATTGATCTTGTCCTTGCACTACTCTGGTATCAATCTCCTCAGCTCCAGGACTCTCTTCCATTGCTTGAGGGAAAATGCCTCTATGGTGGGAATCTCCTCCTCTTTCTCTAGGGCCTCTGCTTCTACCTCAGGGATTTCTTCCTCAATTATCTTTCTAAAGAAGACACTAAGACTCTCATCTATTGTAACATCTTGTTCCCTACTTCTTCTTGGTATGAACCTCTCATTGACATTAATGCTCAATCTATCATGTATCGACCTAGTCATGTGTTGTTCTCCTTGCTAAGTTCTTCTTTCACTTGCTTCTCCTTCATGCTTCATGAATGCTCCTATTTCCTACACACTTGGAGTCTAGCTTGGTGAAGATGGTGCACTCTCATACCTTAATCTCTTCTATTGTGGTTCTTCAACATGAAGATCTAATCTCCTCTTTGTATGCATTTCTTGAACCACACTCTTCTCCTTTATATGCTCTACACTACCTGATGGGATGCCTCTTTCTTCTACTCTTCCTCTAGATGGATGACTTGGTCTCTCATCTCATATTTGTGGATGACCTAACAACTTGTAGGTCCAATCTTATTTAGTCACAATCATCTTTTCAAGCTATCATTTTACCCACCACCTTGTGAAGTCCATGACTAGCTTTGTCAGTGCATTAAGATCCACAATTTCCTTTCTCTTCCATTCGTAAGGATGAATGACCTTTTTCTTATCTGGGTTAAAACCTCTCTGAGCACATTCGGATCCTCTTCCATCTTATCAGGAATGTGGATAATATTACATGCCTTGATCAGGCCTAATGGAAATTGGGAGCACATCTAATTCCCAACCTCATTTTCATCAACCACATTTGCCCTGAATTCCTCAAGGTGAGCTCTGTGTTGATGCCTCATCCCCGCCACTACTCTAATCTTATTATATGGGTCAAAATTTGGTCTTCCTAGATAGAGTGGTAGATGGAATAATTTTAGCTCATTAGATGACCTCTTAGTTTCTGGTAGACAATGGCACACTTCAACTACACCACTTCCAATCGAAAGTGGGAATTCCAGTCCTAGCTTTTTCTTCTTCTTCTTCAGGACTTTGTCATAGGCCATCAACTATCAGGTGACTTCCATTAGGATCATTTTATCAGTAGGGTACCTTGGAAGTTTGAATGGCTGCTTAGAAAATCCCTGCAATCTAATATAGGAGAAGGTGGGGAACTGAATGAACCATGCTCCAAATTCCTCTACCAACTTCATTGCATCAGAAGAAAATCTCATATGCAATCCCTTCTGGATGGTCCTCACAATGTGCATTGCAAATGCATCATTAACTCAGGTGTAGTCATCTATGGCCTATAAATGTAGCTATGGGTAATAGTTGTGTACCCTTAATCATGGATTTTCACTTCCTAGGACTCCCTTGTACCTTAGTCATTCATACCTCATGTTTCATGCCAGCATATATATCATGTATGAGCTCATGAAGAACTTCTTTGTATGCTCCAAATTCATCAGCAACTCATCGAGATTGTTACTAATCAACCCAACCCAATCGATGTGATTGAACTCCTCTACTACCTATTGAACAAATTACCACATCCATGTCTCAAACAGGTAGGAGTGGGGTAAACCAAATATCCTACTAAGCATCATTATTAGATCAATGTATTCCCAGTGGAAATCCATCCATACAAGCTCCTTGGGAAATTTGGAGTAGTGGGATTTATTCCTCCTCATCCATTTGTTGTTGATGATCTCCTCACAATGTTGAACTCCCACCGTGTAAAATCTATGCACTTGATTCTTTGTCTTCGAGACCAACCTCTGAGATGAAGGGATCCTAAATGCTTAAGTGATGGCTGGTGGGGAGAGATCTGCAATGATATTCCCATCTGAGTCCCTAATCATTCTATCACTGGACTGGTAATGTATTGCACATTCCATGATCAACTCAGCATACTGAAAGATGGGATGGAATCCAACTACAGCTACAATTCCATTGTTCACGATCCAGGTATCCAAGTGTGTTGAGTGATGGTCCTTGTAGCTGAACATCCTTCTCTAGAACTCGCTCAAATTGAGGCATCCAAGATTCATGTCTTTCACTTCAATCCACTTCAAGACAATTTTGGACTCTTGGTAGAATTATCTATGTTCATTCTTTATCAATTGTCTTCTTCTTACACTTGTTCCTCTAGACTTCGCCATCTACAAAATAGAAAATAAACTTAAAAGAGCATGAAAAAAGCATTTCTTCCAAAACTTTAGAAATTTGCCAGAATTTCTCCATCTTGTTCAACATTGAATTTTCTCTCTCCTCATGGAAATTCATACCTCTTATGGACTAACTAAAGAAAATCTAAAAACTTCACAAATTTCTTCACACCCTCCAAGAAATAATCATTTTCTTTACCCAAAAATTTCACGTCTTTCAAAAAGAACAATCTTCTCTCTCCTCTCAAGAATACCCTCAAGTTTGTTCTTCTTGAATTGTGTTAGAATGAAATAAGAGAGGCCTTCTCTTATAGAGTTGCAAAGCCTAAAAAGATGCTTTAAAGACTGCAGGCTATTTGGGAAACTACTTTACTTGTCTCCCAAGATTCCAATTTTGAATAGATTCTCTGCCACTTGTCTGAGTTTTTCTTCTCTCTTTTTTAGAACTTGCCAATTTGAGTGATTTGTCTTCATGAAGAAGTTTTATCCATTTCTTGATTTTCCAATTTTTTGATTTTTTTGATTTTTGATTTTTTGAAGTTAATTAATTAAATATTAATAAAATCAATATTTAATCAATTTCAAATTTTAAAACTTAAAATCAAATAATCTTTTTTTAAAGAAATTTCCAATTTTCATTTTTTATTACTTTTTATTTTATTGATTTTTGTTTTAATGAAATATGAATATAAATCAATATTCAATTATTATTTTTCATTTAAATCCAGAATCGATTATTATTTTTCATTTAAATCCATAATCAATTTAATTAAAGTTTTATTTTCCAATTTATTTTTTTTATTTTTGAAGATTAATTAAATATTAATAAAAATTTAGAATAAAAAAAACTTTATTATTTCAATTTTGAAAATCGACCTGTGTTTCAAATTGGTGACTTCTAAATTGCCAGATTGGATTTTGAACTTCACAGATTTGTTAATTAAATCCAAAAGTTGTATTAATTAAATATTAAATATTAAATTTAAATATTTAACTTTCTCTCAAATTTTGAGATGGACTTTGTCTCCTTCAGTATATTCTACACCCAATTTGTATTTACCCTTGATAATATGTTTGGGCGGGATTCTTGCAAGGTGACGGATTCTTATTCTTTGGACTGATTCCTTAGCGTGCTTGAAAATGTGGTTGCCAAGACCTTCAAGTGGGATTTCTAGTGGATGTCGGATTATATCCTTAACACACATTTTGCAACCCCCTCACATATGCACTCAGGAATGTGCTTGGGCAGGATTTTGGAAGACATGTAGATTTTGTCCAAAGCACACATTCCATGACCTTGTGCCATTCGCACTCGCAAGGAAACTGAAGCAGTATTTTAATTGGATGGCAGATTGCTTGTCCTTTGAATATGTTGAACTGCGCTCTGTGGAAGATTGGATTCCTCTACAGTGATCTTCATTTCCCTAAATCAAGACTTATGGTAAGCCGCGACCTTGACGGGATAGGTCTCTTAGCATGTCGAGTGGGGCACTAATTGGGGTTTGCCGTGAAGAGTTTCTTGATATTTCAAACGCCTTGATCCTTCCAACCAAACATATATCCACTTCATGAACTTACATTATCATTGTGTTTGATAGGTTTTTAAAGTCATGGCCAATTCATTGTTTGGATGACGTTTTCCCTTACCAGAGCTTGTGGCTGCCACACTTTCACCTTTAGATGTTTCCCTATTTGTATTTCATTGTATTGAGGGCATAGATGGGAGTCATCAGAGACATCTTGTTATACCATTTTTTGATCATGTGTTAAAATCAAGGGCATATGCGGGGCCAGTTATTTGAATCCCCAATTTCAACGAGACAACCAAAAGACTGCTACAGGAGCAACTGAGATGGGAAAACAAAAAAGGGGGGCAAGCAACCCAAAAGATATGGGGTACCATCATAGATGGATGGGGTGTGAAATATAGGTCACAACACTACTATGCTCTGACATGGTTTAGTAGAACAAAGTACATTATATATTGCTAATCTATACTGCTTTACAATAGTTTCTATAGTTCTTGGTGAATTTCTTAGCTTCACTTGTGAATATGAAAGAGAGAGAACATCATGCTAATAGTTGATATATTTACAGTTCCAACCCAGATGGCCTTAATAAAATATTTACCTTAATGTTACAGTTGCCATGGCCAAGTTTATATGAATAGTCAACATATATTGAGGACCTTCTGAGAAAATTTTATTTAAGATATCTTTATCCATGAGTAGCTTAGTCTACATAAATTTCACCAGATTTAAAATTGAAATGGCACCATCCAAGAAAAGCATCGATCTATTATTGTTATTGTTAGCTCATAAATTAGCTAAAAATAAAAATAAAAGTCAATTCTTGAATGGAAGATACAACCCCCCCAAAAAAAGACATGGAATGAAATAGTCCCAAGAGGACCCCCCAGATTAACATTTACAAATTTCAACTAACCAAAATCCAAATAGTTTACCAATTCTATTTGTATGTATATAATAGAATCCCATAACCCTTCTATTCAAACCATGTCAAACATTATAGCTCTATTGGATACTATCTCTCCCTTAATAAATCACAGATTAATTCACAAGCTTCATAGTCATGAAATATGTAGCACTAAAGGTTGCCCCAATACAAAGCATAAAATTTCCCATGAGCACTCTCTGGTATTTTTTTCATTAATTTGTAATGCTTTGTATCAAGGGAATTTCAAGACAAGAACCATGCGATTGGTATCGACTTTTTAACACTTCCTTTTAATTTAGAACGATGAAAAAACAACATTATTATACTTTGTAGCATTTTGTTTTAGATAGGTTTCCATGAGTTCATCCAGCACAAATTATCACTTCTTGAATTTTAATTATAAAAATATAGATTACTGTGAATGAGATTCCCTACAGTAATCACCAGAGTAACTTCATTCACAAACAATTGCATAAAGAACATTGATATATTAACATTTTATTGAAGATGATGTACAAATAATCTATGTTTAGGGAAATTCCAAACCAAATATTAGTGAGGCGGGACTAACTAGCATAAGCATTTGGGAAAAACTAATTATATGAGTTTTTAATTAAATTACAAACTTGATTAAAATACATGAAATGTCTTAATACCAACCATCAACAATGCAAACGGATTATCTAAATATTTGGTCATCTGAGATAGTGCAATAAGAGGCTACAAATCATTGGTCACATGACTTAAGTGTCCATATATTTAGGCTAAGGGTATTCTTCCACCAGGTATGAATTGAGAGATAATCATATTATGCGGGCTGAAAATTTTCATTGTCTCTATTCCCCTGAGGAAGTGGAGATTAGTAAGAACTTTATTTTCAAGTGTCATGTAAAGAAAAATTTTCTATCTACCTAGATAAAGAGAAACTTTAATATATTTTATGCTTTTCAAATACAATATTGATGAATTTCAAAGTCCATTCTCAAACATCATTCTCAAGGATTTTTTTTTTAGATAGCTACTTTTAGTAATTATAAGTCATGTAATATTCAACCTTTGAAATAATCTATATAGTCCAAATTGGATTTGATAAAGAAGTAATGTAATACTAAAATTGCATCAATCATAATCATGGTTGCTATAATAGAACTTCACATGACCAAGTTCATATGTCTATGACTATGCATTCAATGAATGCTATTATCATACTGATCATGTTCAGTTTTTAAATTTGTTTAAATGCCCACAACAAAAAGTTTGACTTCAAATTCAGTTTGGGCAAGAGCATAAAAACCTACTCTTACAAAAGTTACTGTCTTCTTACTAAAACAACAAAATCTCTGGCTGCAATGGCAAGAATATTAGCACATGAGACAATAGCAGGGCACTTGGCCTCTATAGCTATTTTTTCTTTATTGATAGTATCAAAAACATCAGCTACCAAATTTATTTATTTTGTTGCATCCCTTTTAGCAAGATGTTTTTGGGTGGATGAAATTAACACTAATCCATCACATTCCTACATTATCAAAAACCAACAAAAAAAAACTATGAACAAATTCATTTTGTCCACTAGAGAAAAAACTTAGTTATATCCAAGAAAGGATTTTTTCATTTGGCATATTTATGATTCAAAGAACTACATTCAAACCCAAACTGTGTACAATGGAGAAAAAAATACACAAACATACAATGTTCATAAGATTCTCTAATATCAATAATCTACAATTTTCTGGCAGTCTAACACAAACTTAATGTATAGGTGTGTATATTTTATCAAGTAGAAAAAACTCAATGACAAACTCAACCTGATCTAAAAGAAAAACATATAATATTCTCTACTGACAACTATCAATTACCTGTAATGACCAATTTTAAAATCTGCATCGGCATTGACATCCTTCTTAGTCCTACCAAATTTAAATCACATGCTCAAAAACTCTAGACAAAGAAAGTATGGCTTTCAAGTTTTGTCATTGGTTATTTTGAGTCTACAAAAAATACATTTTCATAGATCCCTATCATTTTAGAAATCTACGAAGCGTCCCTTCAAAATTCAGCTATGCAAATTGGGCAAGGTCTTATATGCAAGATTAACTTAACCTTGTAAATTAATATTGTAGCTTGTCCAAGGGTACAACTTCGAGGAAATAAGCAACTTGTAATAGATTGGTCCTATTAACCAGAGATAATAAAGCCCATTTTCTTCTTCATATCTAGATTCTAGATTTTAGCTTGTCATGATGTTCTTTATCAATCTTTGCCTTTTGTTGTTAACTTTTTAAAATGAATGAATTATCCTCTCCAAATTTATTTGTGTAATAATTTGTTTTTGATTGCAGGAAAAAATAGGTTTTAGGGGGGACTCGAAACCCCTTACAAGTTGTGATCAAAAGAAAATAGCATTAAGCATTTTGAAAAGAAACAGGACTGGAAACTAGTCCACCAGATCCAGAGCTAGCAAAATAAGAAAAAAACCTAAAACCAATAAACACCAGCAACCAAGAAAACCTAAAAACAAAAAAGCATCAGGACACAGGAGAACCTAGGCAAACTCCTTATGAGTTTCATCTGCTTCCTTCTTTGCCTCTAAAATCTTCTTGATGGTTGCATTGAAGTCAGAAAGCTTGAGGATCCTATCCTGGATCCTTTTCCTTTTAGTCAACCGAGTGCATTTGCCAGGACCCTCATCACCTGCATCCTCCTTGCCATCCTCAGGTTTCTTGGTAGGGGAACCAACATCCAACTCTACTTTGATAGAAATAAAGCACTCCATAGCTGAGCCCATGAACAGGTTGTTATCCTGCATATCCTGCATATGCTTATTCAATTTTAACTTGCATATCCTACATTTTTTTCTCCCCAACATTGTCCTTATTTCCATCCAACCCCTTTGAACCAGTCTCCATAATCTCCTGCAAGGAATCAACCTTAGCAGAGATAGATTGGAATTTCAAATTAAGACTTTTAATTTCTTGAAAAACCTATTTTATCAAGCAAAATAACATAGATGCCACCTTCATAGTCTGGAAGACATCGAAAGGGGGATCAATTTTGTCATCCATGTCTTCTTTAATAAGTTTCACATTCCTCTCTTGCCAATCCATAGTTTTGACAAAGGGGATGTTCCTAGAGGAGGGAGCATTCCCCTTCTCAGCAATAGGGGATTTCTCCAGTTTATCTGAATGGAACTCCATAACCACTTCCAGTTTGGGGGAAATAGGAACATCATGTTCCTCAGAGCTATCATAATCAACCAAAATAGGGACCGGCTAACCACCCACATCCCCCTCTTTATTGTCATCCTCATTGTTATCATTGGCAACAAGGTTGTTCTCAACATCCATAGTATTAGCATCCTCCTCCTTATTCTCATTATCCCCTGAGGCACTAGTTGAAACTGATAGAGAGGCTTTACTAGTGGTGGCATAACCCTCAGCACTTTCACCAGCAGAATTCATCTCCATACCGGCATCCTTATCCAATTTTAGTTTTTTACCAATAGAAATATCCTCTTTACAAACCGTTTCCCTAATATTTTTCTTGGCCAACCCAAAGGCTTTAGGTGAGGAGATAATAGGGCTAGTAGTGGCCATCTACTTAATACGTTCAATAATGAGGAGAATAAGCCACTCATGCAGAATGGGCTTGTTCTCTTTCCTCCTATGGTTAATAATACTGAGGCGGAGAGACTAAAGGAGAAAAAAAGGCAATGAAACCATAATCTTGTGTCTAAAGTGACAAAGCAAGGCAAAATGGTAAGAGTGAGCTCATTTATACCTACCATCTAGTGTGAGGTACTCCATGATAGTGGTCATAACCTTCACCCAAATCTCCTTGAAGGCATCAACATCATAGCAGCCGTTGGAATCTTTCGCCAGACTCTATGCCTCGACCTTGCTTTTCGGGAATCACTGAATAACCTTTTGGGAAAATTTCTTATCTCTGTAAAATTTAATGCCCTTAAGGCTCAGTCCAGACACCTCAGTAATAAGCTCTTCGGTGATGTTCACAGTCATACCATCAATGGTCACAGCACCATCTTTCCAAGACTCGGCAAACACCTTTGTAGCTTCATCTTTAAACCCATGCAGGCATTCCATATATGTGGTGAGGCCACCCTTTCTAAGTTTTTCCTAGACCTCTGACATTTTCTTCCATTTCATACAATCCTTCAGCTCCCTATGATTAAGCCCACCACCCATGATTTTAGAGGAGGAAATTTTAACAACATTAGTAGAGAACAAGCAAATGTAGATGATGATGGCAACTTTAAAATTTGTGCTAATAAACTCGTGTCTACTCTCAATAATCTCAAGAAAGGAAAAGCTTTCCGTAATCATTTTAACCAATTTAAAAATTTGGTGTCTTTTCATCATAACTTCTTGAGATACTCCACATCTGCTCTTTTGTTGTGAATCCTATCAAAAGCCAACTCGGCCTTCAAATCAACTATAAGATTGTTGCCATCATGCCAGGTCACAATGTCCTTAGCCCTGATAGAAAATTTAGCTAGCTTGTCAACCATACCATTCGCCTCCTAGAAGATGTGGGAAATGATGACTTGCTTAAAGGAGTTAATGATAGTCTGGGCCTCCTCAATAATTGCCTTAATTGACCATGATGGCTTAGTAATATTTTTGAGGTAGTTTAAGATGTTCATGGAATCACCTTCAATCCACACATTCAGGGACATGTCTTTTTTAATAATTTTAAGAGATTGGAGGAGAGCCATATCATCCACCACATGATTGGTCGGATCAGCTTTCCAGATCTTCAGGTCCAGCAGCAAAGGCTTAAGGGCCTCATCAACAATAGAAAGATCAATCCATGATCTATTCCTCCAGTAGTCCCTGACCCAAGGACCAAATCTCTATAAACAAGAATTTATAAAAGGTTTAAAAGAAAAAAAAAGAGCTCAGAGGAAAGTCTTTGAGCCAACAGTCATCCCAAAACTTAATTCTTTGGCCATTTCCCAAATACCATTTAGCCCCTTTAAAGGTCGTCTCCCTGACTTGCTGGATGCAATTACAAATAAAGGAGCCCTGCACCTTCACTTTCGACTTCATAAAGTCTGAGATATTGGGGAAGGAGTAGAGATATTTATTGTGGATAATTGCATTCCACTCCTTTTTCACCCCAAAGATCCTCCAAATTTTCTTAGCCAGGAGTACCTGATTGGTCACTCTCAAAGGATGGATAAAGTCTGTCTCCTTGACTTGCTAGATGCAATTCCAAATAAAGGAGCCCTCCACCTTCACTTTCCACTTCATAAAGTCTGAGATATGGGGGAAGGAGTAGAGATATTTATTATGTATAATCTCATTCCACTCCTTTTTCTCCCCAAAGATCCTCCAAATTTTCTTAGCCAAGAGCCCCTGATTGGTCACTCTTAAATTATTGCCTAATTGTGCAATAATTTTTTAAGAAAACACAATCCAATTTTTTATTCAGAACTGAAATCCATGCAATAATTTATAAAAAAATTACAATCCCCTTACATAAATTTCCTTGATCTAATTATATCACATGTGTTGGACTCTTAACTATTCCAAGTTTGTTATAATGTGTAGATTAGTCATCAAAGTTTGAAATGGGTTGACATTCTGGACTTGATTGTTAAGAAAATAGAGGTGAAACTTTAATTTGGGATTCAAATCTCTTTACATTTTGTAAAATTTTGAAAATATATTAGCTATTCATTATGAGTACAAGTTTGTTGATAATTTAATTTTTTAATTATTTTTGTAGTCTTTGAACAACAAAGTAGATATGATTGTAGAGTTCCATTGGCACTCATGAATTCATTTAACACACATGATACAATTAAGGTAACATATAAAAATTTGTTAACGTACTCTTACTTATATTTCTCTATTCACAATTCTTATAGACATTCCTTGAATTTTGAGTTTGTACTTATGTGCCTTTTGTAGATTGTATAGAAGTACTCTAACTCAAACATTGTTATCCACATATTTAGACATCAAAAACTGTGAAAATTCTAACAACTGTCATCAACATTAACGATTAAAAGTGTAAGAAATCTGGGTAGTATACAAAATATTCTATGTTTTTGCATGTCTTTAGGGAAGAGAATTATATATAATACTAAAAACACATTTCATATCTTTTTTATTGTTAAATTACATTTTCAAAACATCATCATATGACGGGAGTAAATTATACGACACTAAAAATATAGTGATATTAAAAAATATGTTTGGTAGCTTTTCAACTATTAAATTACATTATCAAACATCATTAAGCATTCTAAGGAGCTAAAATTCAGAAAACAATGAACATGTTTGCATTTAAAATAGATTGTGAAAATCTGATAATGTTAAATAAACATTAGCATTCAACATTGACTATTGAACATTGAGTAAAATGCAAAAATATGAAACCAATATAGTAAATTAAAATATGACTATCTAATTATTTTGATATCAATAACCATGAGATTAGCTAATTAATTATTTTTTAATTTAGATTTTAGATCTTTGTTCAAGTGGGGGGTGCCAAAAGATCCTCAAGATATTCCTTGAAATTGATGTTGCATGTACTTCACAATGTTGCTAAGTATCCATTCTAAAACTAAAACTCAAAATTTTCTAGGATGGTAAATACTAAAAATTAATTGAAACATCCTACAAACACTTGGAAAACATGTAGGAAAAAGGAAGATCTATGAATACCATCATTTTCATCATGTACCCTCGGTGTGTAAACATGCCATGCATGTTTCCATGTATTAGTTCATGTTTGATCCACATACCTTGATTTTGTAAATGGCATGGCCTTAACCATTTCTATACTCACATCTCATGCCAATTAACATTGTCTACCTCAATTTATATATATTTGTGCTAGTTGTTATTTTTTTTTAAATATGTATTTATATCACAAATTCTTTCATGATTTTTGTTTGCAATAGGAAGACTTTAGAGTTGTGTTTATATGTTAATTGGGACTTTACAATTCAGAGCTATCAAATTTTCCTTGCAATACAAAAAAAGTGAGAGTTTGATTTAAATATATTTCCTTTGATTCCATGAGTAGGATTGCTTTTGTTGAAATACTTCAATTTTCCTTCCAACCATCATTTATCAATCAAAATAAAATGGGATTTGGCACATTATTTTTCAATCAATGCTTGGAATTTTTAGTTTATCACTATCTCTCAATATGTATCTTTTTTTACTGGAAAGAAATAAAAAGTAGAAGATTGTAATATTATCACATTACAAAATTCTAGTTATATTTGGAAAATATTAAAATCATGTTTAATGGAAAGTACTAATATACATGGTATGATTATTATTTAAAGGGTGCTAGCTCAATGGAAAAGCACCTACTTTACAAGTAGGAGTATGTTGTTTTGATTCCATTGTGCACTAATATGACTAAATTAATGATTAAATATATGACTAAATTAGGGACTGAATATATGACTAAATTAAGGACTAAATTAATGACTAAATATATGACTAAATAAATGACTAGTTAACAAAAATCAATGACTAAATTAATGACTAAATCAATGACTAAATTAATGACTAAATCAATAACTAAATTAATGAACAAATCACTGACTAAATAAATGACTACAATAGTTTAGTCATAAATTTTGTCATGAGATAAATGACTAGCAATAAATTACTAATGGTCATGTGATTAAAAATAGTCATTTATCTATAATTTTATAGTAGTTTATTTAGTCATATATTATTGTTTTTATAAAGTGCTAACCCTAATATAAATATAATTGAAACCTTATGATAACTTAACCCTAATTGATACATTATTTATTCCCTTCCATGTGCTTCAGGTATAGGTCCTTTGTCTAGGTCTTAGGATGCCTTAGGTGTTGTGGTTTCTTCTTTGTGGGTGGAGAAGTTAGAGGAAAAGATTCTTTCTGGGGACCCACTTGGTGGGGAAGGATTCAATGGTGCGACCAATAATGGTAAGGAAGGTGGTTTATCTAATATAATTAAGTGGTCTGACCTTGTGGCGAAGAAATCTCCCGGCTTGTCTTCTTTTCCTCATGTTGAGGTGACTGGGGATTTCCAGAATAGTGTCTTCTCCATCTTTTTTCCTGATTCAATAGTGGATTCCTTGGTTTCTTCCATGGATCTTATGTTGATGGGTAAATTTTTGGGCCCCCGTCCTAATATTGAAGCTATGCAAACTTTTGTGCATAGGAAATGGGCGCTTAAAGGTTAGGTTGACATTGTCGCTCTTCCCATGGGTTTTCTCTGCTTTGTTTTCAACAATAAAGTTGATCTGGACTTTTTTTTGTGGGGGCCCTTGGATGTTTGGTAGAAAAGCTTTGGCATTTAGGAAGTGGAGCCCTAATTGGGATTATAGTGACAATTTCTTCATCGCAGCCCCAGTTTGGTTTAGATTCCTTGGTTTACCCCTAGAATACTGGAATGAGGACATTCTTAAGGGGTTGGCTTCTTCCTTCATTGGTGAATTGTTTTCTCTTGATCCCTTAACTATAGAAAAAACTAGGTTGGTTTTTGTTAGGATTGGTATGAATATCTGTCAGTTTTTCTCATCTTCTAGCATCCATTTCTATTAACTCTAAGTTGGGGAAGTGGGACCAGGAGGTGGAGTTTGAGTCCCTTCTATTTTCTTGTTTTTTTTGCAATATGGGTCACTGGACCAGGAACTATCCTCATAAGGCTAAGAAGGATCCTAAGGCCATTATTTCTAAAGGTGAGATCCTTAATAAGGAGGTCAAACAAATCTAGAAGGAAAAACCTGGTCCCACAGAGGCAATGGTTGTGGGTAGCAGTGAACCTGGAGATGCTTTCTCTTTGGGGAAGGGCCAAGTGGTCTTTGGGCTTGTTGAAGTAAAGGAAGCCCTAGAGGAAGGAGAAATTGATGACTCGAATGGGTCTGGTGTGTCTCGCTCTCAAATTAAGGCTTTGGAGTCACTGGTTATTGTTGATAGTCAAGGTTTTCCCTAGGGGTTTGGTGGTTCTCCCATATCTCCTATATCCTCTTTGGCACCCATTCCTTTGGAAGTTGTTTTTCCCAATCAGAAGAGTAATTTTGAATTTGACCTTATTTTGGGGGTCGATGTCAGTTCTCAGGAAACCCAACACTATCTTTTGTTAATGGATAATTCTTTCACCACTAAGAATCTTGTTAAAACTGATGATGAGGATGGTTCCTCTGTTCCAGATACTTTATTAGGCAGTGAGGAGGAATACTCCTTAAATAGAGTTGGTTTTGATTTTCTCAATTATTTGAATGAGGCTCCTTGGATACAATAGGTCAGAAGAAAAAATAGTAAAAAGAAGCATCTGATTGAGGTTTCAACACTAGGGTCAAAGGGTGTGACAACTTGAAGCATGGTGGCTAATGTGGGATCTCTTCCAAAGTCTAGTGGTAGAAGTTCCAACAAAGAAATTAGAGAAAGGGAAAGAAAGAAGGATAGAGTATATGGGAGATAACTCACCATCCATGATGTGTGTTCTCCTATTTATAAATGAAAATAATATCTTGGAACATTAGGGGCCTGAATAATCCTCACAAGAAGGACATTTTGAGAAACCTAGCTAGAGACCATAAACCTAATATTATTCTCATCCAGGAGTCTAAATGGTGAAATAAAAAGTGGAAAAAATTAGAATCTTCAAAAATGGTGGGGTGGTTGGATGTAGCTCTGAAGGAGCGTCTAGTAGTCTAGTGGTTTTTTGGAACCTCTACAATGTTAAAGGTGAGATTTTATGTGTGGATAAGAATATTCTTAGTATAAATTTTGTTCACATAAGAACTAGTTTTGAATGGGTTATCAATAATATTTATGCTCCTAATTCTAAGGTGGGTAGGAAAAAATTCTGGAAGGTTATTGAGAATCGTAGACTTTCCTTTCTAGGTTCTCCCTGGCTGTTGATGGGTGATTTCAATTCCCCGCTTAAGGTCAATGAGAAAGTTGACAAAGTGGATTCTCATAGTTAGATGGAAGGGAGACATGATCTTATGGACTTGATTAATAGACTGAGGTTATTTGATGTTGATCTTCAAGATTTGAATTATACGTGGTTGAATAGGAGGATTCATAAGGATCTTATTCAAGTCAGGTTGGATACAGCCCTCATTTCTAGTGACTAGTTTGATAGCTTTTGTTGTTCTTTATCCTCTTTTACTAAAGTGGGGTCTGATCATTTTCCCATTTCCATTGTGGAGGATCCTTTGACCATGACTAGAAGGGCTCCCTTTCATTTTCAGAATATATGGTTGAACCATCTAGATATTGAGATTAGGATTAAAGAGTGGTGGGATGTCAAAATTCAGGGTTCTTCTATGTTCAGAGTGGCCAAAAAACTCAATCATGTTAAGGAGAACATCAAATCTTGGAGTAAACATGTTTTTGGGGACATCTTCAATTCTAATATCTCTCTTAAGGCTTAGTTGGATTCCATTCAGGATTCTATTCAACAAGTTGGTCTCTCCCAAGTTTCTAAGGATAAAGAAGAGATTCTTTTGGCCAAACTTCATAGTATCATCTCTAAGGAAAAATTCTATTGGAAACAAAGATATAGATCCTTATGGTTGAAATTTGGATATAATAATACTCATTTCTTCCATATGTCTTCTTTGAAGCATAGGGCCTCTAGTAGAATCTCCAACATTCATCTATTGTCTGGTGCTTTGAACAATGATAAGGATATTGCTAAAGCTCTAGTTGCCTTTTGTCCTTCTCTTCTGACTAAGGACATTTCTTTATCTCTTGAAGATCAAGATCTCCTTCTTGATTCCATTCCCTCCCTATTAGATGAGGGAGCTAATAAGTCTTTGATTTCCATCCCTTTGGTGGAAGAGATTAAAAGAGCTATTTTTCCTTTTGAAGGTGAGAAATCTTTGGGTTCAAATGGTTTTCCTCTTTTCTTCTTTTAGAATTTTTGGGGTATTGTTGGCTTGGATATTGGTAACGTGGTCAAGGAGTTCTTTGGCTCTAGATCCCTTCTTAAGGAATTGAATGCTATGTTCATTGATCTCATTCGTAAATAACACGGTGCAGATACTATGGATTCTTTTAGATCGATCAGTCTCTACAATTTGATCTATAAGATCTTTTCCAAGTTGATAACACTGAGACTACTCACTCTTTTTCCTAATATCATCTCTCCTCAATAGAGCGGCTTTCTCTCAGGTTGGCAGATATTGGATTATATCATCAAAGTTCATGAAGTGATTCATTCTTCTCTTTCTTCTCAGAATCCTAGTTTTATTTTGAAATTAGATCTTTCTAAGGCCTATGATAGGGTGGATTGATCTATGTTATTTAAATTTCTAAAGGATTTTTTTTTATGTGATAAATTCATCCAACTGGTCAACTAACTCATTTGTACTACTACTACGATTGTGATTGTCAATGGGTCTTCTTCCAGTTTTTCAAACCTTCCAGAGGGCTTCATCATGGTGACCTATCATCTTTTCTATTATGGTTGAGTCTCTTGGTCATTTCTTTCATAGTCTGGTTGGGAAAGGCTTGATTAAAGGCATTAAGCCTTCTTCTTCTTCAAACACTTGTTCCCATGAGTAGTTTGTCAATGACATGGTGATTATGGGCTCTTCTTCAATCTCTGAAGCTATAATGTGAAGAAATCCCTCTCCTATTACCCTTATGTTATGGGGAAATCTATTAACTAGGATAAGAGTTCTTTGTTCTTTATTAACATGCCTATGGATAGACAACATCATATAGCCAAGATGATTAGTTGTTTTATTGGGAAATTTCTTGCTATTTATCTTGGTCTCTCTCTGGGTTTTAAGCCAACTAATTATTTTTGGTTAAATATTATTGAGAGGTTCATTAGAAAACTGGTTGGTTGGAAAGGTGTTCTCTTGAGTCAAGCTGGTAAAATTCTTCTCCTGAAAGCCTCTTTGCAAAGTCTTCCCATCTATGCTTTGAGTCTTTTAAAAATCCCTTCCAAATTTTATGACCTTTTTGACAAAATCTAGAGGAACTTCCTTTGGTCTAGAGTTGAGGATATAGAAAGACTAGCTTTGGTGGCCTGGGACAAAGTTTCCAAACCCATTAAATGGGGTGGTTTGGGGATTCATCTGATTAGGATGGTAAATAATGCCTTATTGGCTAAACAAATCTGGTGGATCTATGGTGAGCGGAAGGAATGGACCCAAATCATTCTTAAGAAGTACCTCTTCCCTTTCACCTGCATTGTGGATTTTCTGAAGTTGAATATTAGGATTAATGGTTCTTCCATTTGGAATAGTATCCAACAAGATAAAAGTACTACTCTCCTGGGGCTGAAGTGGATGCTAGGTAATGGCTACAATATTAAGTTTTGTGAGGATAGCCAGATTCAAAACTCTTCACTCTCTTTTAACCTTAATATTTAACCTCTCATTGATGAGTGTATCTAGAGATTTGGCCCTTGGATTTGTAATTATTGATGCACTCAGTCATGGGTTAATCTAGTGCTTGTGGATGACAGCCTTAAACCTTTAATGTTGGATCTCAATGTGTTGAAACTTGAGCCATCAGTGGAGGATGCTTTGATCTAGACTTCTCATCCCTCTAGGCCCTATACTATTATCTTAACTATAGTTCTTCTTTTGGACTAGTCGGATCCTCCCCTGTTCTGCGCTAAGGTTTGGGATAAGAGATTGATACCTAAAATTAACTTTTTTTAATTGCTAGTTTTGCAAAATAAGATTTTTACGCTAGATAATCTTCAAAAGAGGGGGATGGTGTTGGTTAATCATTACTTAATTTGTATGGAGGAGGATGAAACTACTTTTCA
Organism: Chamaecyparis obtusa; assembly: GCA_027943335.1. Classification (NCBI taxonomy): domain Eukaryota; kingdom Viridiplantae; phylum Streptophyta; class Pinopsida; order Cupressales; family Cupressaceae; genus Chamaecyparis; species Chamaecyparis obtusa. The sequence goes on along the minus strand of BSBK01009036.1, from coordinate 221,856 downwards.
TGTTATTGTTTCCTATCCTTTATCGTGGAAAGTTTGGAATATTGTTCTGAGTACTTGGAATCAACACTAGGTTTTCCTTGGCTGCATGCAGGATGTTTTTATTCAATGGAGAAATGTAGATATGGGTATAGATAGAAACCTTTGGAATATTATTGCCCCACATGTCATTTGGAAAATTTGGAGAGAGCGCAATGATAGGGTTTTCAGAAACATCTCTTTGCTCCCTTCTATGGTGGTGGAGAAAATCAAAAGAACTATCCAAGAGAATTATACAGCTTTGATGGGAAGGAAGCTAGATTTTTTTGCTAGTATCAACCCCATCAAGGATTTTGAAAGCCTCTATGTCTTTGCGGGAAAATGCTATTTGGATTTTCCCTCCAAATGATGGATCAAATTCAATTTCAATGGGGCTTCTAAGGAAAACCCGGGTCCTACCGGGTGTGGTGGGATGATTAGGGATGACAAGGATAATTGTCTTGCTATTATGGCCTACCCCATTGGTATACAGTCTAACCACATGTCAGAAGCAGTGGGTCATCTTTAGAATTTAAAACTATTGAATTATCTAAATGTAATAAAGTTTGGATCAATGGTGCTTCTATGAATATTTTAGATTACTTTAAGGGTAAATCCAAACCGTCATGGACAATTAGAGCCTTTATCAAAGATGCTCTTGAAAACATTAATACTTTGCAAGAGGTACTTATTTCACATGTGTATCATGAGGCCAATGGGATGGCTGACACTTTGGCTAACCTGGTTGTCAAATCAAAGGCTATCATGACTTGGCATGGTGACAGTAAACTTAATGTTGATTTGAATGTTAAGGTGGAGTATAATAAGATTCATAGTTGGAGGGCTGATATGCCATATCTCCGTAGCAATAATGATAAGACATATTTTTAGTAAGGGTTTCGATATCATTATGGAAATTTTTGGCTTTCCCAAGAATGAGAGGAGAAGACACAAGTTCATTAGAGTGGTGACTAGTTTTTCTTTTAGTATTTTTTTCTTCTTGACCAAGTCTCTTATTGAGAATCCTCTCTAGTCTATTATCGCTACTGCTAGTATGGGTGGGGTGTTGAATCATCATGAACTGAAGAATTATAAGAGGTGGAAGGAAGAGGAGGAGGTTTTGGATAAGCTGCATAAAGGTGGGCTTATTCCTTACATGGAGAGGTTGCATGGCTTTGATGAAGGGGTCACCAAAATATTTTTTGAAAGTTGGAAGGATGACACTGTTAATATTGGGGGAATGGAGGTCAAGATTACTGAGGATCTCATTGTTGAATTCTCGGGTCTAAGTATGAAAAGAATGAAATTTTACAGGGATAAGAAGGTCTCCTAAAATGCCAATCACCATTTTCCCAAGGACGAAGATGAAGCGAAGAAGCTGATTAAGGATGCTGGGGGGTGCTATGATGTTGAGATCTTTAAGGAAATCTGATCAAATGTGATGGTGGTTATTATGGAGTACATAACCCTTCATGGGAGGTATAAACATGCCCATTCTTATCATTTTTTTTTCTCTATCACTTTAGGCATAAGGTTAGGGTTTCCTTCCCCTACTATTTTCTTAGTTCTCTCCGTCATAGTATTTCTAGTCATAAAAGAAAAGAGAGTAAGTTGGTCCTTCATGAAGGGCTTATTCTTCTTATTTTTTAGCATGTTGAGAATAATGTGGCTCTTTGACAATCTCCTCCTCAGATTCTAGGTGGTGGGTCTTCCAAGAGCTTGGTTAAAAGAGGAAGGGAGGATGAGGGTAAGGAGGGCTCATCCTCTAAAAGATTGAAATTTGAGAAGAAAAGTGGCATGGAGACTAAGTCAAAGGGGGAAAGTGTTGGGGGCTTTTTGGATTTCAAAGGGAAACCTCAAAAAAAACCTAAGGATGACAGTAAGGATTCTCTGTCTGGTACTGGTAGTGACACAGAAGTGGGGGGGTTTAAAATATTGAGATCATTTTGGATATGGGTGATCAGAATGACCTTGGTGGTCAGAAAGTCCCTATCCTAGTTGACTATGACAGCTCTATGGACCATGATATCCCTATTTCTCTACACAATGAAGCCGCCACTTAGCTTCTATCGAATAAAAAAGGATAAAGATGTGAGATGTGATGCAACCATTATGGACAAGGATATTCCCTCCTCCTCTAGAACTATTCCTTTTCTAAAAATTATCAATATGCAGAAGAGAAATGTTCAGCTCCTCAAGGAAAACCTAGAGGACAAAATTGATCCCCCTTTTGGCATTTTGTAAATGGCTAAAGCTATGTCTATGTACTCTTTCCATGTGGTTAAATGGTTTTTTCATGAAATCAAGAATTTGAGTCTTAATCTCATATCCATTTCTACTAAAGTAGATAATATTTAGGAGAGAATGGATTCTGGGTCTTAATGGATGAACAAAGCTAGGGAGAAAAGGAATTATAGGAAGATGGGCTTGTTGCAGGATAAGGTGGATAGAATGTATTCTACCCTCAAAAAGATTATGTTGGATAGAAATTAGTTTATGGGGACTGTGGTTGAGTGCATCAATAACATAAAAGCATGAGCTAAACGTTGGGCCCCCTATCAAGGTTGATGATATCAAAGATGATGATGAGGACTAGACTTGGTCGGGCAAGCATACCGGATCCTCCAAAAAGAAGAAGATACAAGAGAGGTTTCTAGAGATCTCGGATCTCAATGCGACCATTAGCAAGATGTCAAATGCCAAAAAATACATGGAGGAAACTCTGTTGGAGTTTTCCTAGTTTCTTGTTCCTTTTTTTTTCTATTTTTTCCGTGTTTCTATTGCTGGTTGTCAAATTTTGTTTACTAGTTTTTGGTTGGCTTTGTTGCTAGGGTTAGGGTCTTCTGGCGGGCTGGTTTTTAGCCCTGACTCTTTTTGTCGGGTTTAATGTTAAATCTTTTATAACTTCCTTGTAAGGGATTTCAAGTCCCCCCAAAACCTATTTTTACCAGTATTAAAAAACTTAATCCTAAAAGTAATCCTAATTGTAACTAAATCCTATCTTGAGCCTAAACGCTAACCCTAATGTAATCTTAACTCTAAACATAACTAAATCTAAACCTACTTGAACCCCAATTCTCTATCTTAATCAAGGACACACAATTATTATACATTTTTAATATATATTTAATTAATTATAATAAGATTAATAAACAAATGCACTTAATTATTAATACATTTCAATATACATTGAACTAATTATTAGTAAGATTAATTAGTTGTATAATTATATATAGTTACCAATAGTCTAATCTATAATGGTAGTTAGATTGTCAAAGTTTGAGCCTTTATTTCACCCAAAACTATTGGCTCCTATGGATCTCATGTGTATTGTAGATATAAACTTGTAAGTTCATATTTTTGTAAAGTTCCTATTTTCTCAATACAAAATTTGAATATTTATTTATATTTATGAATATTAGATAGCTTGAAATTTGATATCTCTCATCTTATTTTACGTATATTTTTATTTAAATATATAGGTAGGCTAGTTTAATATAGGTGTATAAATGTTTGGGCTCTTTTCACTTAAAGGTCAAGAGTCAAGGGGTATCTGTTAGGTACGATCCCACCTTTTTCTTTCAATTTATTTTGAAAATTATGATATATTAATTTTTTTATAAATTTATTTTCTACTTGTAATGCATTCTATATTTTACTTTAATGTCTCTCCATAAAATTTAAGATCAAGTAGCATTAAATCTTAAAGGCATAAAGAATATGAGCTAGAGTATTGATTATAGGACCTTTAGAAACCTATCATTAGAATGTAATTGTATGCCATGATTTATGGTTATTCCAACATTTTACTTGTTAAAAAAAATAGTCTCAAAGAATTACAGTATTTTTGAGAACTTTTTTATAGGTACACCATGCTTAGATTCAATGATTATTCAATGACGTTATTTTTCAAAACTTTTCCCACCTTAGGAAGGAAGGTTTTTTTTCATTATAGAGCATTTTTCAGTCTCTCATGATTAGAGTATTTATATAAATTTACAATTTTTCATTTGAGTTATTAAAAAATATTAGATATCTTGATTGAGTAGTTTTTAGTTCATATGTAGTATAAATAAATCTACTCAATGTATAGTTTATTTCTATTTTTGTACAAGTTAAATAATTTAGTACTCATGATATAAATAATTTACTAAATTATTATGGAAGTGATGGGAGGAGGGAAAATTTTGAATTTTGCAAGGGCGGGGAAAACCTATAACTCTACAAATGGACATTTAGAGGACTGTGGGGGTCGGTTGGTGGATGTTAATGGGAATTCTAACATGCCTTGTAATGTTGTATAGGTGGAATCCTCTAGGGAACGTTCCAAGGAGATTTTTGTGGAAGGAACAATTTTGGGATATTCCCTACAAAAAAAGTTGCTCGCTGAGGGCCCCCTATGGGAGAATCATACATGGTTTAACCTTTTCAACTCCAAACTGAAGGGAAAGGATATTTCTCTGGTTTCACATCTAGTTGACACCATATCTATTTCATGTTTTATGGTAATTCTAGGCTTCCCTGTGGATAAAGGGGTGGATGTGATGGCATGATCACTATTTGGTAAATTTATTGAACGTAGACCTAATATTAATTTTGTTCATTCCTCAATGGTTCAAAAGTGGAAAAGAAAAGGTCAGGTGGATGTCCTAGCTATGGCCAAGGGTTTATTTTCCTTTTCAATCACTCGTGAAGAGGATCTCCTAGTGGTGCTTATTGGGGGTCCTTAGATGTTAGGCAAGGTTTCCTTGGCTCTAAAAATTTGGGAACCAGAGTCCCCTTTGGAGTGGACTTTTGATAGTGCTCCTATATGGGTATGACTTCCTACTCTTCCCTTAGAAGTATAGGATGAAAATATATTTAGAGGCATTTTTTCCTATTTTAGAGAGCTCATTATGATGGATTCCATGATGGTGGCCAATAAATAGATAGTGCATGCCCATATTTGTGTAAACATTTCTCAATCCACTAAAATTTCAGATGTTGTTTCTCTAAACTCCAAGATGGGGGTTTGGCCACAAGAAGTGGAGGTTAAATCAAATATATTTTCTTATTTCTACTACAAGAAAACTAGGCATTGGGTCGAGGCATGTCCTTCTAAACTTAATTCTCAATAGGCTATAAGTCGTCGAAGAAGGTCTAGAAACCTAAGCCTCTTTTGAAGGTATCTAATGAAGGGCTAGATGAGGAACCTACTATTGAGAAGATTTCTCAATAGGAGGAGGATGTTCCATATGTTACATCAAATCAAATTTCTTTGAGCTCTTCCCTAGGCAGGTCTTTTGTTATTCCCAAAACTAATACAGGGGGTTCCAATGGCATTCCACAAGGGGATTTGGTTTCTACTTCTCCCAAGGAATCAGATGCCCAGTCTATTAACCTTCTAGTTCATCTCTCCAATGGGCCTACTCACTCTCAGGAACCCGTATTGGAGGAAAAGACCCATGATCTTGGGGACTCTCAACCAAGGTAGAATGGTGATGAAACAAATGATAAAGATTTCTTAGGTAATAGGGAGGTATTATTTTCTTTAGGAATTGATGGAGACATTGATACCCCCTTCACTATGGATAAATAAAAAAGTAAAAGAATAAAGAATATTCCTTCTCCAATAATTACCACTCATAGTAAGATGAAATCTAATTGTGGCACAAATTCCAAAGGGGTAGGTCGACCATCTTCCATTCAGAACCAAGAAAGTTTGAGAAAAGAAGATGTTGCAGATGGACTAAAAAGGACTTTATTGGATATGGGAATATCTATTTCCCCCCAACATTCCTAATGAAGATCATTTCTTGGAATATTTTGGGGGAGTAACCACCCCCAAAAGCATACCCTTCCATCAAATTTGATTAGAGAACGTAAACCTAATATCTGCCTTATTTAGGGTACCAAAATGTTGAAGTCAATAATTTTTTATTTGAAGTTATCTATTTTCAAAGATGATAGTGGTCATTGCATGGCTTCTAATGACCTTACTTTGGTGGTTTGGCCACTTTTTGGAACCCTACATTGGTTAAATGAAGATCCATTTATTCTTATGCAAATCATATTGCTACTAAATTTTTTCTTTTGAGTGATGGAAGTTATTTTATTATCTCCAATTTGTATGCCCCTAATAGCAAGGTTTTCTAGTGTGGTTTATGGGATTACATCTCTAATTTCAAGGCCCAAAATCCTACTAGTAGATGGATTTTTATGGGGGATTTTAACACCCCTATATTTAGCTCAAGGAAAAAAGGTGGAGCTTCTATTGATTTTGATAGTGGTCAGGACTTGTTGGAGCTTATCAACTCTCAAGGTCTATAGGAGGAAAAACTTTCCATTTTATTTTGAGAAAATGTGGACCATGAACCCTAACTTCAAGGATAAAGTAAGTAAATGTTGGAACATTGATATTTGAGGGACTGCCATGTATAGGGTGGCCAAAAAAAAAATTGTGAAAGACAATTTTTAGATATGGAATAAATCTTCTTTTGGTCACATTATTTAGAATAAAGACAATTTGAAATCAAATTTGGACAATGTTCAATCACATATTCAAGTTCAAGGCACTGATGTGAACCTAATTGGCCAATAAATTTCCATCTTGTCTTAACTCCATAGTATCATAAACAAGCAGGATTAGTTTTGGAAACAACATTATAGGTCTATCTAGTTGAAAAGTGGAGATAGAAACATGAAATTTTTTCATTTATCAACTCCTAAACATAGATCTATTAATTATATCCATTTTTTCAAGCATAATAGTCATTTGTTACAGAGAGATGAGGACAACACATATGTGGCATATGATTATTTTTCCTCTCTTCTTGTTGATGAGTCTCTGCCTAATGCTAACAAATGATGGGAGCTTCTAAAGGACATTCCTTGTTTGGTCACTCAAGACATGAATAGAGACCTTACTAGGATCCCTTCTAAGAAGGAGGTTCATGAGACAATTTTCTCTTTTGAAGGGAACAAGGCCCAAGACCTAGATGAATTACCCATATTTTTCTTCTATATGCATCGGGATATCATGGCTAAAGATGTGGCTACTACTAGAGAATTTTTTGGCTCTAGATCCCTTTTGAAGGAGATGAATGCCACTTGCATTGTTGTCATTTAGAAGAAGCCAGGAGTGAACTCTTATCAACACTTTAGACTAATCAATCTTTGCAATTCCATCTATAATATCTTTATGAAGATTCTTGTTATTTTTCTCAATCCTTTCCTACCAACCCTCATCTCTGATCAACAAAATGGGTTAGTCCTAGGTAGGAAAATTCTTGACTTGATCATGAATGCCCATGAAAACATCCATTCTCTTACGGTCAAAAAATAGGTTGGCTTCTTCCTTAAGTTGGACCTCTTGAAAGATTATGACAAGGTGAATTGGGAATTCATGTTGAAGGTCTTATTTTCCTTTTGTTTCAATGATTATTTTCTTCAAATCATTATGCAATTGATCTCTACTATCAAATTTGTGGTTATTGTGAATGGTTCTCCCACTGTATTTTTCTCTTCTTTGAGGGGCATTAGACAAGGAGAACCCATTTCCCATTTCCTCTTCATCATTATGGTTGAGACTCTTGGGAGGTTTATTCAAAGACATGTTTAGAATCATAGAATCAAAGGCTTGAATCTATCATTTGGGGATTTGGTGTTCTCACATCAACAATTTGTAGATGATACCAGGTGATTATGGGGGAAAGTTCTATTTTAGAGGCCAAATCTTTCAAAGAGATAATTATATCTTATGAGGGTTCTTTGGATCATAATATCAATCTTTCAAAATGTATCTCTTCTTCATGAATACTTTTGTCAATAGACAACAAAGAATTGCTGGAATTCTTGGGTGTATAATTGAGACTTTTCCCTCTACTTATTTGGGTCTTCCTCTCTATGAGCATGATGCTCCAGTCTATTTTTGGGGTAAGTTGGTTGAGAATTTGAAAACTAAACTAGCTGGATGGAAAGGCTCTCTTCTCTCTTGGGCTAGTAAGCTTTAACTAATTAAGGCCTCTTTAAAATATCTTCTAGTTTATGCTTATGAGTATTTTTAATGCTCCAAATATATTTGTTGGTAAACTCCAACAAATCCCAAGAAAATTTTTATTGTTAGGCTCTGAGACTAAAAATAGAATGCATCTAGTCGCTTGGGACCAAGTTTGTTTTCCTAAGATTCTAGGAAGTTTTTCCATTTATAAGACCAAGGCATTTAATAGGGCCCTTCTTACCAAATAGCTTTGGTGCAGCATCACTATTAATAATGACTAGTCCAAGATTGTTCAGTCCAAATACATGAATATTTTTCTAACTTTAGAGAATTTATGACTGATAATAGACCCATAGAGATGTGCTCTACCTTATGGAAACATATTTAAGTTAACAATGACCTTCTCCTCTAGGGAATTCATTGGTTTCTTGGTAATGGTAGGATGATCCAATTCTAGGTTGATTGGTGGTTGGGAGATGCCCCCTATCCTCCATTTTGGAATTTGATAGATTTAAACTTATTTGTGTTAGACGGTTTGGGTTATTTATGGATGACTACATTATTCACTCTAATTGGATGAACCTTATGGATTTGAGCCCAATCCTTGGCCTTCATTAGGATATGCTAAATCTTTTCCACAACCCCACCTTGCTAATGGAGGATGAAATTGTCCAGTTTCCTTCTGAGGATGGTAAATTCTTTATTTTTTAGGCTTTTTCAAAAGAAAATCATACTCCCTGCTCCCAAGCCCTTTTGGTCCTTGGTTTAGAATTTGAATATTCTCCCTATAGTTAATGTTTTATTTTGGCTTCAAATTCAGAATATGATTCTCACTTTTTTATAATCTCTACAAGAGAGGTATGTCCCTCCCTAATCAATTTTTTTTATGCTTAAAGGGTGTTGAATATGCTTTCCATATCTTGTTCACTTGTTCTTTTTCTAGAGATTTTTGGTCCTTCTTCCTTAATATTTGGTCAACTTCCTAGGTCTTATTAAACTCCTTTGTGGATTGTTGGATGTAATGGAAGTACCCTTCTCATAACTACTCCTTAAATTCTCTTTGGAATCTCATGTTGCCTCACATTTCTTAGGGGTGTGGAAGGAGAGAAATGACTATAACCTCAGAGATACTTGATATGTTTTGAAGCTGATGTAGATCACAAAATTCAATTGGCTATTAAGGAGAACTTTATGGTGAATTGTTGGAACTCTTGTAATTTTATCTGCCCTTTAAGCACTCCTCCTAAGGACTAGAATATTTCTCAATCTTGGAATCTAGAGTTTGACATCAGCAAACCATTGACTAAATAGAAGGAAGAAAGACCTAACACAAAGTGGCAACCTCCTCCCTGGGGATGGTTAAAAATCAATACAAATGGAGTAGAAAAAGAGATTCCTAGACCTATAGGTTATGGGGGAGTGGTTTGTGATCACACAGGTAGACTTGTCTTGGCAATGGCACTCCCTTTGGAGATTCAAAAAAACTATTACATTGAGGATATGGTTATCTATTTGGGCTTAAATAAGGCTAGAGATAATGGTATAACTAATATTTGGTTTGAAATTGATTCTTTCAATATTGTTAATTGTCTCAAAGGAACATCCCTCCTATTTGGACCATTAAAACTATTATAGTGGATAGCCTAAGGTTCTTGATAGGATTTTAAGACTTTATAATATCTAATGTTTATCATGAGGTGAACTATGTGGTGGATCACCCAGCTAACTTGGGTATTAGGACACATCAAATATTAGATTGGGATATGAACAATCATAACCCAATAAACCTAAGCCAGCATCTCCACAATGATGATCAAGGATGATGAGTTATTGCATGCCTGGGAAATGATGAATTCATACATGTGAGTGAACAAAAGCACGATAGCCTCTTTATTCTAGCTACAAATACATTTATGGATGGTGTTTGTTCACATTTCCTCTCTTTGAACCAGGGTTTTCATGTCAAAGCCATGGGAGGTGATAGAAATTACACTGAGACAATTTTCTATGATAGATGGAAAAATATTGAGCTCATCTACAGTTCCATTTTTGTGAGGGCCTAAACAAGGTATTTATGGAGTGGCTTCATGGAGCTGATACCCTTTTCACATAGGATTTTTTTAAGGGATGGAAGATGTTAGGAATGAATGCTAAATGTTTGGCAGCCATTCTATAGCAGTTGTTGTTGCATTCATGACTATGATTGTCATTGATGTCAGCACTGTAATACCCCAAAAATGGGCTATAAGTTCATTAATCTTCTATATCGACACATCAAACAAAATCGACATTGAAGTCCTTTAACCTAAGGCACATCAGCACATCATCGAATCCTAATTGATTATCTCAAATTCTGCATTGGGGAATATTCCTAGTAATATTCCTAATCATCATAATTATCTTTAATTTAATAATTATTTGGCAATAAATCCTATTTATCCTAAAGTTTGATTAATTGAATATTTCCAATATTTAATTAATTAGATTTAATTCTGCCACTTAATTGTTTAATTGAAGTTAATTCCATTTATTCCTAAATTGTATTATTTAATTTTGACAATAAATCCAAAATCCTATCATTAATTGATTAAATTCTTATTTAATTTATTAAAGCAAGTTGTCAATTTTTAATAATATTGTTTTTGAATAAAAGTTTGATTTAATAATTGATTAACCCATAAATCAATTGTTTTATTTTTAAAATCAGTTAAGTTGGAAATAAATCACTCTATTAATAAATTAATTCATAAATAAAACATGCACAATCAGAAAAGCAGACAACTATCAATTAACAAGAACAGATTTCCACAATCCATTATGATAAGCATACAAGTTTCTGGATTCGATTGTGTGAGTTTTTTCATCAAACTCACACAATCGAATCTAGAAACTTGTATGCTTAACTATCAATTATCAATTAAAGCTAAACTCTATTTTGAGTTAAACTTTGCTTTTGCATGTTTTTGTGAGTTAATTATCCTTTATTTAAAAATAACTCAAAAATCAACCTGAGTTATTTGAGTGATTTATGGCTTTTTTTCATGCACCTCCAAAGCCCTGGATTTCTATAATGTAAGGCCTCAGCTCATCACAAATCATCTCATAATTTGCACACTTATGCTGGCGAATTGGTGTCTGAAGAATTGGAGCTTCTTTTGCAAATCAAACAACTTTGTGAGATCATTCATATTTTAGCATATCATTGTTAGATTAATTGTATTGCATATCAGTTTTTCATTTTAGAATAGATTCATATCAGATTTCTCATTCTTATTGCATAGAAAATATCAAAAAAATAGATTAATTTTCATTCATTCCATATCTAGATTTTGTATTCAAATCCTTCATTTAGGTGTCGTCAAGGTCACTGATCTTAGTATAATCTAAGAATACATACTCGCATCTACTAGAAGGCAATAAATCCCTTGTTTAGTTTAGTTTTTCATTTATTGCACGATTTCAATTTCGACTAACCTCTAATGTTTTACTGAAGTGTTGTGTCTACAGATCAGGTACAAAATTCACACACACATTTTTGGTGCCCATCGTGGGGCCCTAAAATGGGTTTCCATTCTATTCTATCAAATTTCTATCATTTTTCTCGAACCCAGGACCACAAGGTTAATTTTTGTGAGTTTTGTGATAAATTTCTGTGTTGTTTTTCTAGAAATCCGACTGATGTTTTTATTGGTACATGCACATATGACATGATCCAAATCCTAAATTTATATTTTTGGAAATTTATTTGAGTTATCTTTCATTTTCCATTGGCTTGGATTAATTTCTTTTTTATTTGCAAAAGTTATGATCATTTTAGTGAAGACTGGTCTGAACCTAATTTTATGAAATCTGACTGATGTTTTTATTGGTACATGCACATATGATATGATACAGATCCAAAATTTATATTTCTGGAAAATTATTTGAGTTATCTTTCATTTTCTATTGTTTTGGATTAATTTTGTTTTTATTTTCAAAAGTTATGATCATTTTAGTGAAGACTGGTCTGAACCTGATTTTATGAAATCTGACTGATGTTTTTATTGGTACATGCACATATGACATGATACAGATCTAAAATTTATATTTCTAGAAAGGTATTTGAGTTATCTTTCATTTTCCATTGGTTTAGATTAATTTTGTTTTTATTTGAAAAAGTTATTGTTGATTTAGTGCAGACTGGTCAGAATCTAATTTTTTATGACAACGGGTTTTTCGATTATCAAATGACATATTATCTTTGACTAACCTGATTTTCTACCACGTGGGGTTGACAAGTTGTGTTTCTTTTTTTGATGGATTTTTATAACATTGGGTTTCATGTACAAGAATAGGTAAGTTTTTCATAACAGTGGGTTGCAGGTGCAAGTGCAAGTACATCTTGTGGGTACAAAAGATAGAAGACAAATGCTGAAAAATTGCTAAAATAGGTAAAATATACTAAGCACGTTGCAAGGAACTCAGGTATTCTATTACATCTGATAAAACTTCCTTTTGGGACATAAAACAAACTCTCTTGTGTCAAGCTTGAGTGCCTTTACAACTTTCATAATTCACACTTCAGTTTTGGGCTCTAAAACAAACATAGATTTGCTTTCAAGCATCTTTGTTACACATAGTAAATAGGCCCTATGAACACTATTTGTGGCTCTTGAGAGAGTGAGTTTCCAGTGAAACTCTTCTCAACAAAGGAACCCTTGTAGGTAGGGAGGATATTGAGGGAGTCTCACGTTCTACTAGATCTGTGTGTCTTCAACTTTGATTGATGCATTCTCTCTCTGGAGAGGTTGATAGATCATAAGGGGTTGACATCATAGATCTTTGTGAGATAACCTTGGTCTTAGCATGTCAGATTTATCTATCTGCTTTGTTTTGGTGAAGTGAAGAGGCTAGGGGATTATGCTCTACTTCCTTTTTCGATAGTACCAGAAACCTAGATCCTTGAATCTGATCTAGTCTCCATGTGGTATATCATGTGAGTCACCTTTAGAGAGGGTTAACCGTAGTGGACATTCTCTTAATTGGGTCAACCATGTTGATAGAACCTCGAGCGGTAATAGATATTTTCACCATGGTAGTGATAGCCACTATATAAATGTCCTTGTGGAAGAAATCTTCACAGGTGTGGTTCATTGTTGGGTTGTCACATCTCCCTAGTAGCTCCTAATTGATTAAATTCTCAAACTGTGTCAAAACCCTGGTGCACTGGGATTGGAGTTCACCCCTTTGGATTCACCCCTTTGGATTCACCCCTTTGGATCATAAAAGTTGCAAGGTCAAACCATTACTAAAAACCCTAGTGAGGCCAAATTTTCATTTTCTAGGAATATGTGTGTTACTGCAAAACTTTTTGGAACATACACAATTAGCACTTCTAAGGATTAGCACAAATAAGTCAGTTGATTGTTCATGCGCAAGGTTGTTTTTGCCCTTGTTCATTGTTTTTAGACATGCTTGAAATCACTTGCTTGCTATTTTGCATGCTTGCTTATCTATCTAGTTACTGAAAATGAACAAATCTGTTACAATCCTTAAATCTGGACATTGAAATTTGAAAATAATTTGAAATTGAAAACCCAAAAATTTGCAAAAATTGAAGTGAAATTCCTTTCTGGAGTCAAAAATTGTATGAGTTTTGGTCAAGAGTCATTTCATTACCCCCTGATTGTTGTATGGCAATAGGTATATTATCGTACAAGTGTTGTTGCCAGTCATTTTCAAAAGTCAATTTTCCTATTGTCAACTATCGTACAAGCTTGTTAATTGTCATTTCATGCTATACCCACTGTCGTACGAACCTACAGAAAGTCATTTGAGAAGTTTTGAAAAATTGCCAGAAAGTTGTCAGAATTGCTAGATATCTAGCTTTTCCAGCCTATTTCCAGAATCTGTCAAAAAAATTGTTGTGTCAAGAATAGAGCAGAAAACTACTGAGAATCTAATCATTTTCCTAAAGTGGTCTTTTGAATCCGATTTAGCCTTTTGTTTAATCGATTTGAGTCTTTATCATCTTGTGTCAAAACCTTGTCATAACTATCAGTCTTCAATCAATCTTTAAAAATGACTAAGTGTTGTGATATCTTGTCCACTATCTTTTGGGCATCTACCCATACATCTAGGGCACAGTATCCCTCATCTAAGTCAAATCCAAGCTTCAATCAATCAAAACTTTGACAAGGTTGTGTCATCTGGTCATCTTGATTCAATTCATTCTTCAGTTGTCTTGATCTTATTCTTTTGCTTCACCCAAGGTTAATGGTGGAAACTAGAGCTTCCTCTCACAAGAAATCTGGGGAAGTATCTCATACTTTACCTTTGTCTCATATCCAAAGTCCAACTCTTGAACAACTTTACAATTCTAGTCTTTACGAAGATGACGGTACTGGCAATCTTCGATTAAAAACTGGTTACATTCCTCCTTCATCAACTCATGGAGGTAATCAACAAACTCCTCCTCAATCTATCCCAGGTAGAACTCCCACCATGTCTCAAGCAGGGACAAACTTTGGCTCTCAAAGAGCTCAATCTCAACATGGTGCAGATCAGGAACCCACACCTGAAGAAATTGCTCAATATCAAAATGATGATAACTTCAAACGAATGCTGAAGCATTTCTTGAAAGAGGATAGAGAAGCATACTTTTTACAATTAGCTCATCAAGGAGCTAAACTTCCTCCCAACTTTAATGTTGAAGATATCATTACGCATGAGGAAGAAACTCCACTCACAGCTATGATGAAACAGATGCATGCCATGCAAGTCAAACTGAATAACCTTGAGAAAGAAAAGGAACCCAAGGAGTTCTCCATGGAGGCCCTATGTCCTTTTCAATTTGACAAAGACTTGTACATGCCACCATTCCTAAAAAGAGTGGAGATGCCAAAATATGATAAGTATGATGGACACTCTGATCCTCAAGATCATGTCAGAGAATTATGTACACAATCTATGGAGTTCATGCATGAACCAACCTATCTGATGCATCTCTTTCCCCAATCTCTGGGAGGAGCAGCCATTCATTGGTTCTCTAGATTAACTTCTACTATCAAAACATTTGAGGAGTTGATCAAATTGTTCTATCAGAAATACTCCTACAACATTCAACATCTAGTCACCATGATTGATATCTGTAATCTCAAGCAATATCCAGGCGAACCATTCTTGACATTTCTCAAAAGATGGAGAAAGAAATTCTCTCTATATGCTAGACCTATTCCAGAAACTAAGAAATTTGAAATCTTCATCAATAATCTTATCCCAGAAATCAACTACCCTTTACAAATGCAAGATCATACATCTTTTGATAAAATGGTAGACAATGCGATCAAAATCAAAAAAGTGCTTGTGAAAAATGGAGAAATCACACTTCAAAAGGACAAGTATGAATTAGGATCCAGTTCTAAAGACAAGAACAAAAACTAGAACAAGAATAAAGGCATTGTTATAGATGGTGTTGTTGATAATATCCATGCCCCATCAAAGGCACTAGCTTTTAATCTAACTATTGGTACCCAAGCCATAAAAGCTTCAGAACAAAAGGTGCCTGAATCATATCAAAAGAAGCCAGAGTATAAAAAGTGGTCTGCTAATAATAAATGAATGTTCACTCCTCTTGGAGAATCTTTAGAATTAGCTATGAGAACTCTGCTAGCTAATAACATCATCTCCTTACCTGAGATTCAACAACCTGATCTAGATCCTAAACCGAAATGGTGGAGGGAGAATGAATTATGTGATTTCCATTGAGGTAAAGGTCACAAAACTAATCAATGCTTACGCTTGAAGCATACTATTCAAGATTTGATTGATAAGGGAGATATCACCATTGACAATCATAAGAGAAATAATGATCATAAAGCATTCACATAACCATTTCTGAAACATGGTCAAGAAGTTTCATCTTCTCAGCCTAATATGGAGGCAAAAGTCAATTATGCTTACTCTGGAAATAATGTTGTTATCAATATGGTTGAACCTTGTCTCTCTGAACATTGCAATGTCATCACAATTATGTGAAGAGATAGAGACCATCCTTCAACTAATGCAGTTACTCAATCACAAGCTCAGGCACATCTGAATGGACAAAACCCAGATTCATCAAACATCCCTAAGATGCCCTTCAATCTTTCTTCCGCTTCCAAACAGAAGGTTGTTTCTAAATCTTCCAATCCTAAAGATACAAGGCCAACATCTTATAGCATTGTTCAACAACTCCAACACACTAATGCAAAAATCTCCATGTTTGAGTTGCTTTGGATATCTCCAGCTCATAGAGCCATTTTAGACAAAGCTTTGCTCAGATCCAATGTTCCTGATGACCTTGATTTAGACAGGTTCCAGACTATGGTTGGACATCTTACATCTCTGCAATATATCTCCTTCTCAAAGGAAGATGACAACTCCTTGAGTCACCCGCATAACCAGACCTTGCACATAGAAGTCTTGATCCATAACTGTAGAGTCAAACGTGTGTTGATAGATGGAGGCACTGGTCTAAACATTTGTTCTTACAGCTTGGTCACACAATTGGGATTTTCAAAATTGGCTATTGATCCTAGAAATAAAATAACTATAAAGGCCTATGATGAACAAGAAAGATCTTCTAAAGGCACCATTGTCTTACCTATCCGAGCAGGTCCAGTTATCAAAGATACTACATGTCAAGTGCTTGATCTACCTTTGGCTTACAACATTCTTCTAGGGAGACCATGGATACATGAAATGCAAGCTATTTCTTCTACATACCATCAATGCTTGAAGTTTCCTTATGAAGGACTAGAGGTCACTATTCCAATAGACATATCTACCACTTGCAAGACATTGAAGGAAAGTGAAAATAAACTTGTGCCTAATAACAGAGAATTTTCCATTGAGCCAACTAAAGAAGCATCCATATCTAAAATGGAAGATCTTGCAAAAGAGGTTAATATTAAAGAAAATGGTATGGGAGAATACACTTTAGAGCCAGTCTTATCTTTGACATCTCTCCCTATCTCACCTAAGTCTTATGGTCAATCTTTGAAACAATCTAAACCAGATTCTAAAGAACCTCTTGAGGCATATAAAAAGAATTTTGTAGCAGAACAAGTCTCCAAGAAAGAATTCAAAGAGGATGAAGCTATGCTTGCATGGCTATACAAAGATGAATCTGAATCCCATGATATTCAAACTAGTAACTCAATAGTACCAAAAGATCCTTCTAAGTCATATGGCCCAGGAGATAAATTGATAGCTAAGATGGAATATCCAGGTAAAGGACCTCTAGGAGTTAGTGGAAAGGGTCTTGAGGCACCTATCCCACATACTAGTAGAGAAAATAAAGATAAAGTTGGCTTAGGCTTTAAAAAGAAACCCTTCCACCTCAAAGGAAATTGTTCTCATGTTATAGAGCAGATTGTACCAAGAGAACCTCTTCTTAAGAAGGAAGAAACTGAACCATTAGATAGTGAGTTAGATAGCTCTGAACTTATCTCGTATGAGTGTTTGCCTAAAGAAATAAAAGATCTTCTTGAAGCTGAAGATGATCCAATCAAAAGAATTAATGTAGTAGAAACACAAGAACCTACTATCAATCAAGAGATAGTTGCAACACAAGAACCAACTAATCTCAAAGATGATCAAATAGACAAAGAGGAAGGTGGTAGTTATTTTGAGATAGATTCTCATGAGTATGAATTCAAATCAGAATCTGAGGGTAACCCTTCTTGGGGTATTCATCCTGACTTTACTCATGTTCTTAGATTTCCTAGAGGCATACATGAAGAATCTAATGACTATGAATGGGGAGCCATTCCAGAACCAGATGAAGATGAGCTTATTATAGAGAAACATGTTGTTTTTATTCACCAATATGCACCTGAACCCAACATAAGTCTAGAGAAAAATGATGAACCTATCAAGTCTGATCCACCTATGGCTGAATTGGACTCCCACAATGACATTGAGCCTATTCATGAATTGGATGTCTTAAGTTGTAATATCACCTTTGAACTTGAGCATCAAGTTAGAACCAATGATGATAGATCCATATCCGTAAACACTATCTCCCAATCTTTCCCCACTTTGACTATCCAATATCCAGACCTTATTGATCAAACCTCCACAAATCCAAGCCATGGTATTTATACCTTCCTGAATGACTATGCCCTTGCTTGCTACCTCAATGTAGTTGGGCCTATGAGGACTTCCATCAGTGAACTGAGCGTTAGCATGACGGAGTCAAACATCAAGTATCTTAGTCAGAAAAATAAGAATAAGAATAAAAAGAAAAGGAGTTATGAGGGTGAAAACCACTTTGTGGCAGTCTTAGAACCTACAAAAGTAAAAATAAAAGATGTATCTGAAGGTGAAAACCTCTTTGAGGCACCTAAGGATGAGATATTTGATGTCCTTCTAAGTCATTTACAGGACATATCTCCAGTTCTAATTGAGCCCACTCAATCCATCAACTTGGGAACAATAGAAGAACCACAGTTGATTCATGTAGCATAATCTTTATCAGAAGAAGAGAAGCAAAAATTTACAACATTCCTAATAGAAAAGAAGATCAACTTTGCATGGAAATATTCAAATATGCCAGGGTTGGATCCTAATCTTATCATGCATCATTTATCTATAGCTCCAAATGTTAAACATGTCAAGCAAAAATTGAGAAAGATGCATCCTCATGTTGCACTCTTGGTAAAAGCTGAATTAGAGAAGCTCCTAAAAGTCAGATTCATCTGAGTTATTGATTATGCAGAGTGGATCTCTAATATTGTACCTATTTCAAAACTAGATAAATCAATCAAAGTATGCATATATTTTAGAGATGTAAATAAAGCATGCCCTAAGGATGATTTTCCACTACCTAACATTGATATGATAGTGGACATGACTGTGGGCTTTGAGATGTATTCTTTAATGGATGGTTTTTCTGGATATAACCAAATAAAAATTGCTCCAGAGGATCAAGAGAAAACTGCTTTCACATGTGCATGGGGCACCTTCTGTTGGAATGTCATGCCATTTGGGCTTAAAAATGATGGTGCTACATATCAAAGAGCCATGACATCTATTTTTCATGACATGATGCATAGGACTATGGAGGATTATGTTGATGATACTTTAGCAAAATCTATGATTAGAGCTGAACATCTAGATGACTTGAGCAAAATACTAGACAGAATGGAAAAATTTAGTCTCAGACTAAATCCTAAGAAGTGTGCTTTTGGTGTCACTTCTGGAAAACTCTTAGGATACATAGTTTCAAAGAAGGGCATTGAAGTTGATCCAGCTAAAGTAAAGGCTATCATGGAAATGCAACCTCCAAAGAATATTAGTCAAATGAGGACATTGCAAGGAAGAGTTCAATCTATCAAAAGATTTATATCATAGCTAGCAGACATATCAATGATTGAGAAAGCTTGTCTAGTTGTGATCTTTGCATCATAGAAACTGAGACATTACATGTTATCTCATACCACACATTTGGTAGCCAAGATTGATCCACTCAAATACCTACTAAGCAAAGCTGCCCTCACGGGTAGATTAGCTAAATGGGTCATGCTCTTAAGTGAATTTGACATTGAATATGTTGAGAGAAAAGCTATCAAAAGATAGGTTATTGCTGATTAGTTAGCGGATGCACCTATGATTGATGATACACCAATGCAAATGGAATTTCCAGATTCCTCTATCATGACTCTTTCTTCTAGAGAATGGCAGTTATTCTTTGATGGCTCCTATACACAGAATAGATCAGGAGCAGGCATATTGTTCATAACTCCTCAAGGATACTCAATCCCAAAAGCATTCAGATTAAAGTTCCCTTGAACAAACAATATTGCAGAATATGAAGCCCTTTTGAATGGTATGAAAATAGCAATTGAGTGGAGAGTAACAAAATTACACATTCATAGAGACTCACAACTTGTTATTCATCAAGTCAATGATGTGTACCAAACTAAAGATGAAAAGCTCATTACTTACAAGAGAATGGTAGATGATCTAAAGAAGTATTTCCTATCTATCACATTTGAGCAAATACCTAGAATGGAGAATAAGGTTACCGATGTAATGGCAACACTATCTACTTTATTATAGCAGCCTGAACATGAGCTATGCTATGAGTTCCTGGTGGAAGCACTATCTTATCCTACATATGACTCCCCTGAAACCCGCATAATCTGCACTATTGTAGATCATGATTCAACCAGATATACAAAACCTATTCTCCAACCTCCAATACCAAATCATTCCTGATACCTTCAACTGCCATGAAAAGAGATACCGTATTCGTAATGCCTCTCGATATGTCATCATTGGTCACGATCTATAAAAATGAGGTCTAGACGGTACACTACTTAGATGTTTAGAATAGGAAGAGTCTCAATGTGCATTAGAGGAAGTCCATGAGGGTATTTGTGGGTCACACTCAAATGGTTTAACACTAGTTTGAAAACTTATTAGGGTTTGGTACTATTGGCCTGAACTAGAGAAAGAGGCTATAAAATTTGCTAAGAATTGTCAAAAGTGTCAAGTACATGGAAACCTAATTCATGCTCCAGGGAGAGATCTAATTCCCTTTACTACGCAATGGCCTTTTCACCAATGGGCATTTGATCTTATAGGAGCTATACATCCTCATTCTTCCAATGGACATACCCATATAATCACAGCTATAGATTATTTTACAAAATGGGTAGAAGCAGTTCCTTTGACACAAGCCACTGGAAAGAAAATATCTATGTTCATATTGAACTATATCATATGCAGATATGGGATACCTCATTCTATAATCATAAATAATGGGGGACAATTCAAAAATAAAGACCTAGATGATCTATATGCCAAATTCAAGATCACACAACATTGGTCATCTATCTACTATCCCCAAGGGAATGGACAAGCATAGGCTTCTAATAAGAATCTACTGAAAATCTTGCATCATACAGTTAATAAAATAGGAAGAGACTGACATCTCATGATCAATCCAGCTCTTTGGGTCTACAGAACAAGTATAAGAACACCTACTGGGGCTACACCTTTCATGTTAGTTTATGGGTCTGAAGCGGTACTACCTATTGAGGTTGAAATCCCATCACTTAGAATCAAAATACATGGTCTCATAACTGATGATCACTACAGAGTGTCTAGGTTGCAAGAACTTGAACTACTAGATGAGCGTAGACAAGCAGCGTATGATCATCTCAGAGTATATCAGAAGAGAATGTATAGAGGTTACAACAAGAAAGTTAGACACAGAGAATTTCAGGTTGGTAATCTAGTCTTGAGAGAGAATCCAAAAAATCAATCACATCGAGAACACAAGGGGAAGTTTGAACCCAACTGGCTGGGTCCCTTTGTTATCACTGTTACTTTTGGCTCTGGTGCCTATCAACTCTCAACAATTGAAGGAGAATAGCTCTGAGAACCAATCAACGTTCTCCATCTGAAGAAATTATATGCCTAAGGCATTCAGTCTATGCTAAAATGTCTTGAAAAAAATTTTAAAAATTGGAAAAAGTCCTAAAAAAATGAACATCTTGGTGAAAACCTAGCAATAGGCACCTTGATGATTCACAAAAAAATTGAAAAATTGAAAAAATACAAAAAAAATTGAAAAAATGAAAAATACAAAAAAAAAAAAAAAAGTGCCTTGGTGAAAACTTGGAAACAGGCGCCTTGGTAGCAAAAATAGAATCTCTACCAAGATGGTGAAAACCCGGTAAATGGGTGCCACTTGTTTCAAAATGCTCCATCTATTAGCACAATCTTGGTCTTTCCTAGCTTTTAGTCTTGCTTTAGTTTGTACATATCTCCCAGTTTGTTTTCAATAAGTCAGTTTGTACACCAATTGGCCCAAGCGTTTGTATCCTATCAATGTTCAAACTTGGGGGCAATCAATGTCATATCCTATGGCCTCCAATGTATCTTAGACGTATCATATCCAGTCAAGTCCTTTAAAGCTTCATTCAATTTAGTTAGTCAGTCTTGTCTCTAGAAAGGATTTTGCATCTACAACAACGCAATCAAACATCAAACACAAACTGAAAACAATCTATGTTTTTACATGCTTTTATCTCCTTGTATGCTTACTGATTCGCATTGAGATTTTTGCATATTATATCCTTTCGAGCTCTTCGATGATGTCCTTTAGAGGATTTAGATAGTGATGACTGGTGGCATAATCTTTTCTTTATCTTCTGCTTGTATGTGAAAATCTAACAACTTTGGAAATTCTGGATTGAAATGGTGTCTGTCTGTAAGAGCCTCTATCTTGAATTGGATGGCCGTGCATACCTTGACCATTGATACCTGGAAAATTCAAGGAAGTTTGATCTAACTATTATCTTTTTGAGTGAGTTCTTTCTCCTATTGTGAAACGCGATCTTACCTAAGGATGTGAACGATAAAGGGTAACTATGGGTAATTCACATTGGATTTAGAATGATCTCTTGACTGCTTGATCTGTTTGTAACTGCAAGGCATATTCAGGTCATCACAACATCTATGTTTTGATGCTTATACAAATTGCTATATCAAAATGGACATGATATTTAGGTCATCTTTGTGTTTGTGCCTTGGTGCTTATATATAATCCGACATTCTGAAAATAAAATCAATATTCATATGTCCATGGTTGCCTAACCAGTGGCTGTTGTATTGATTCTTGCGCATACAAATCGATATTCATATGTCTATGGTTTCATAACTAGTGGGCATTGTATTGATTTATCTAGTTACCTATAGATTCAATGATGACAAACAATCGACACATGATCAGTGACTAGGTCCTCGGTCTTAGGTTGCATTTCATTCTGCATGTCTCTTTGCATTTTGCATGTTTGCATGATCTCACAATGGCTAAACAGACTTCAATGCTTAAATGATTTTTCTATCACCTATTCAAATCTAACAAGAGCTGAATCTCACACGAAGGTTCCTCCAATGAAACAGCAAGTAGAATCCTTCTTTAGGATCAAAATCAAAATCTGAGATCATTTATATTATTCACTACTTGCATAATCAACCTTCAATCATCATAGGAATCCAGAATTCAACTTAATTGATTATCTTACATCAAACTATTAAAATTTCAACTTGGTCAAACCTAGTCAAACTTGGTCTCTGCACCTCCACACGATGCAAAATGCATTTTTGAATGTGTTTAACCACTTCTCAAATCAATTAACATGCTTCTAAACTATCAACGCTAAAATTTTTTTGTCAAATTTCAATTTTAATCCCAAAGGGGGCATGGTATTGCATATTATTCAAAATCTAAAATCTAAATCTAAAATCATATATTTCCTCAGTAATCAAGACAACAACCACTTCTAGTTTCTAATTCATCAAAAAGACCTCATCGCTCAGGGCATATCAGATTCATCGAGATCCATATCAATCTGGTATTCTCTTAATCTTGTAAATTGTATCAGTTTTTGTAACTATCGGTTCAATTGTGTTATTTCCTTGGTTCTTCAAAAACTGAAGGGTTTGGATATGATACCAATGTGATTCAATATAAGGACAATCAGGTCTGGAATCAATCACTCACTTCTTTGCAATCATAAGGTTCAGAATCAGGTGTTTTGACACTTTTTAGCAATCATCGGTTCATTTGTTGTTATAGTTCACATTATCTTTGGTCATTCAGGACCTATTATCTTCATATCAACTTCAATCAGTTTCTGTCTCATATCAATATCAATTTCCATATCAAACATCAATTTCAACATCATACACAGACTATCTTTGAACCATTGCGCTTCGCACAGTAATTCAAAGAGGGGCAAAATGTAATACCCCAAAAATGGGCTATAAGTTCATTAATCTTTTATATCGACACATCGAACGAAATTGACATCGAAGTCCTAACCTAAGTCACATCATCAAATCCTAATTGATTATCACAAATTCTGCATCGGGGAATATTCCTAGTAATATTCCTAATCATCATAATTATCTTTAATTTAATAATTATTTGGTGATAAATCCTATTTATCCTAAAGTTTGATTAATTGAATATTCCCAATATTTAATTAATTAGATTTAATTATGCCACTTAATTGTTTAATTGAAGTTAATTCCATTTATTCCTAAATTGAATTATTTAATTTTGACAATAAATCCAAAATCCTATCATTAATTGATTAAATTCTTATTTAATTGATTAAAGCAAGTTGTCAATTTTTAATAATATTGTTTTTTAATAAAATTTTGATTTAATAATTGATTAACCCATAAATCAATTGTTTTATTTTTAAAATCAGTTAAGTTGAAAATAAATCACTCTATTATTAAATTAATTCATAAATAAAACATGCACAATCAGAAAAGAAGACAACTCTCAATTATCAATTAAAGCTAAACTCTATTTTGAGTTAAACTTTGCTTTTGCATGTTTTTGTGAGTTAATTATCCTTTAATTAAAAATAACTCAAAAATCAACCTGAGTTATTTGAGTGATTTATGGCTTTTTTTCATGCACCTCCAAAGACCTAGATTTCTATAAATTAAGGCTTCAACTCATCACAAATCATCTCATAATTTGCACACTTATGCTGGCGAATTGGTGTCTGAAGAATTGGAGCTTCTTTTGCAAATCAAACAACTTTGTGAGATCATTCATATTTTAGCATATCATTGTTAGATTAATTGTATTGCATATCAATTTTTCATTTTAGAATAGATTCATATCAAATTTCTCATTCTTATTGCGTAGAAAATATGAAAAAAATAGATTAATTTGCATTCATTCCATATCTAAATTTTGCATTCAAATCCTTCATTTAGGTGTTGTCAAGGTCACTGATCTCAGTATAATCTGAGAATACATACTCGCATCTACTAGAAGGTAGTAAATCACCTGGTTAGTTTAGTTTTTCATTTATTGTATGATTTTGATTTTGACTAACCTCTAATATTTTACTGAACTATTGTGTCTACAGATCAGGTACAAAATTCACACACACAAACACAGTGATTTTTCAAAGACTTGCAGAGAAGCAAACAGAGTTTGGATTAGCGCACGTGTTTTATTGCAGTTCGAGCTATGTGATGTTGAGGATATACTCTTTGATATGTTATATGTCTATGGTTAAGAGCGTAGACAGTAATTCATTTATTCATGGAAGTTATGAGCATTTTGGTGGAAGCAGTATTTAGGCAGTGTTCCTAAGTAGCGGTTTGTGGAAATTGGATGATATCTCCTAATCAGGATGGAATCTAGTTTTGTGCAGTTAAATGGAAGTTGAAGACACATTGATAGTGATGTGGATGACAATGCAGACTTCAAGGTCACACCAGTAAAGATTTATTGTATTTGGAAGCTGACAGTTTTGTATAATTTTGATGTAGCGTGTGGAAACTTTTATATTGTAATTGTATGCCGACTCATTTGTAATTATTTGAGTGTGGTATAAAGGAAGGAATGTATTTTCTTTTTGTAGTGTGGTCATGATATGGAATTAGTGGCTGTGTGTGATGTTGTATGCATGAAGTGAAGAAAAGAGCTAAGTATGAAAGTGAATTTGTGAAGGAAGACATGCGAGGTACAAAGATCTGAAATTGAGATCTGATGTAACAGTGAGTGCGGTTTGGCATAGTCAGAGAAGAGGTAACATATTATTTTGTTAATTAATGCAAATATTATTTGGACAGTGTGTTCAATGATCTTACCCTGAAGCTGTTTGGGCAGTGGATCCTTCTATCTTCCATAACTCTTAACAAGGTTAGAATCTTTTAACAGGGATTCAAAATCTCCTAATAGGGATTCATATGTACTGAATGTATTTCATAAGAGTCCTAATGGATTACATCCTTTCACAAAGAATATTCATATTATTGCATCTTTTGTGGGCATCATTCCCACCGGAGTTTACTCTTTGATCAAGAGGTTCCCTAGTCAACATATCTTGTGTCATTGTGTTATTGTGTATGAATATCTTTCTATGGTTGGTAATTATATTGATTATATAGTTTAATGTTGTTGAAGATGATAAAATTTATAATTATCTAATAACTGATTCACCCCCCCCCCCCTCTTAGTTATCTTGGTGGACTTTACTTTCTAATAGAAGAACTATGTTCTCCATGTCTATAGGCTCGAGTTAGTGATCAATGAAGAGAGTGTTGCCCATGTTTCCAATAACCTCATTGAAGGAAGGAAGTTCTATAGAGACAAGAAATCTACAATGGATTCTATATATTTTTTCTTTCTTCCTGGTGAATTGGAAGTGTTAGAAAGTAAAGTCCACCAAGATAACTAAGAGGGGGGGTGAATCAATTATCAGATAAATACAACTTTTATCACCTTTAACATATTTTAACCATGTAAGAAATGTGATTAACAACCATAGAAAGATATACATACATAATAACACAAGATATGTTGACTAGGGAGCCTCTTGATCAAAGAGTAAACCCCGGTGGGAATGATGCCCACAAAAGATTCACTAATATGAAAGTTCCTTGTGAGAGGATGGACTCTATTAGGATTCTTATGAAATACATTTAGTACATATCAATCCTTGTTAGAAGACTTTGAATCCTTGCTAAAAGATTCTAACCCTATTAGGAGTTATGGAAGATAGAAGGACCCACTATCCAAATAGTTTCAAGGGAAAGATCACTGAACACATTGTCCAATTGATCTCAAAAAATTATCACTTCTCCTCTAACTGTGCCAAACCACACCAACTACTTCATCAAATCTCAATACCAGATCTCTATACTTCTCATATCCTCTTACAACAAGTAGTGCACATGATTCCATAATTTACTTTGACAATCTTACACAAGATTATATTATAATAAGGAAAACATTCCTACCTATATACCACACTCAAATAATTACAAATGAGTTGGCATACAAATTACAAAATAAAATCTTCCACACGTTACACAAAATTCCACAATTACATAAAATTGTTGGCTTTCAATTAAGATAATTCTTTATTTGTGTGACCTCTAACCTTGATGTCACATCCATGTCACAATCATCATGTCTTCATCATCTGTACAACTTTTCATTCTCATATTCTATCCCAATTAGGAGATATCATCTAATTTCCACAAACTACTACTCAAGAACACTGCCTGAATACTACTTCCACTAAATTACACATAACTATCATGAATAAATGAATTTTTGTATGCGCTCTTAACCACGATCTTATAAAACATCATAGATTAATTCCTCAACTCCACATAGCTTGATCTTCAATATCCCACGTGCGCTAATACAAACATTGTCTGCTTCTCTGCTAATCTTTAGTAGATCACTATGTTGACATCAATGAAAATCACAGTCATGAATGCAACAACTACTAAAAAATGGTTGTGAATACTCCCCCATAGGATATATTCAACATTCATTCCTAACAATCTCCCCCATTGGCATTGATGGAAACATAGATGCAAAAACATCCATGTTCCATGAATACCAACACTGCAACACTGTTGCTCAGAAATCATTCTCAAGTCCTCTTCATCAATCAAATCTAGCTTCATTTTCCTGCTCATGCTCAAATCTTTTAGTTTTCCATTTTATATTGCTTGTATCCTCCTCCCTCATATTCTCTTCAAAAAGATGGTTTTTCATGTATCCTTCTCCCCCATTGACATCAATGACAAATGCTACATCACTATGTCAATAATAACTTCAATATCAAAAGACACTTTTTAGAAAATACTTTCACTAGAGTCCTCATGACTCAGCTCAAAAACACATACTCCCCCATAGAGGAAGTACCAACATCCAGTCTAGAAGAAAGATAAGGCTCATATACCACTCAACTGATGCAACAATCTTTATCACTTCTCAAAAGTAGGCTGGGGCATAACCCCAAGCATACCTCTCAAATACTCAAATGTATCCTTAGGAAAATGATTTGTAAATATATCTACAATCTGCTCTTTTATACTTATGCACACAAGTTTGACTTCTTCTCTACAACTTTCTCTCTCACTACATCATACTTTATTTCTATATGCTTTGTCTTAGAATGTAGTATAGGATTCAAGTAGAGATACTAATTGTACTGGTTTTATCATAGTGTATAACAATGGGCTCATCAAGTTTTATTCCAATATCCTTCAACATTTGTTTCATCTAAATTATCTAATTACAATTGTTTGCTACTTCTACATACTCTTCTTCTGTTGTTCTCTGTGAAATATAGTTTTTCTTCTTGCTTAGTCAAGAATCTAATCTTCCTCCAAGAAAAAATGCTCCACCACTTGTACTCTTTTTGTCATCAACACTACCTCCCCAATCTACATCTGTATATGCACATAGGGTAAAGTCATCAAATTTTTCATACCACAATCCATATTCAATTCTGCCTCTTAAGTACCTTAGTATCCTTTTTACTATTGCATAATGTGATTCTTTGGGATCAGCTTGAAATCTTGTAATAATTACAACCGCATGTGATATGTTTGGTCTTGTATGAGTTAAATATTGCAATCCTCCAATCATAGATCTGTACTTCTTATGTTCAACTGTAGGAGTCTCATCTGTGCTAGATAACTTTTGTCCAATTACCATAGGTGTTCCAATTTCCTTACAGTTCTCCATTCCAAATCTCTTCAATAATTCATTCAAGTACTTTGTTTTACATAAGAAGATACCATCATTGTTCTGTGTTATCTGCAATCCTAAAAAATATTTCATCTCACCAATCATACTCATTTCAAATTTAGTCTTCATTTCATCTGCAAATTTATCACTAGCTTCATCTTCTCCTCCAAAGATAATATCATCAAAAAAAATAACTACAACCAACAAACTATTTTCAATTTCTTTTGTGTACAAGTTGTTGTCTTCTATGCCTTTAGTAAATCCTAATTTTATCAAATACTTATCCATTCTTTCATACCAAGTTCTAGGTGCTTGTTTAAGTCCATATAAAGCTTTCTTCAATTTACATACCATGTCTCCTTCATGAGTTAAGGGAAAACCTTCATGCTACTCAATTTAAACTTCTTCTAGCTCTCCGTTTAGAGATGTCCACTTCACATCCATCTGATACACTTTAAATTTCTTATAAATTTCATAAGGCAAAAACATTCTTACTACTTCAATTCTTTCTACAGGTGCAAAAGTTTCTTCATAGTCAAGTCCTTCTTGCTGTAAGTATCCTTTACATAACAATCTTTCTTTATTCCTTACAACTTCTCCTTGTTCATTCATCTTGTTCTTGAATACCCATTTAGGTCCTATAACATTCTTATCTTTAGGTCTAGGGACCAATTCCAAAGCCTTGTTCTTTTCAATTTGATCTAGTTCTTCCTTCATATCTTTAATCCAATGTTCATATTCACAGGCTTCACTAGTAGATTTAGGTTCAATTTGAGAAATTAAACACAATTGTTCTTGTACCTTATTTCATGTCAGAACTCCTCTCGCTATGCTTCCAATAATCTGCTCAATGGGATGATTTCTTGATAGATTCCCGTTAGGTGTCATTGTCTCAGTTCTTGCTTCAGCTGTAGTTTCTTCTATGATTTCCTCAATGTAGCTTTCATTATGCAAATCACTGTTAGTTTCATAGAATAATTCAACATTCTCTAGATTAGTTCTAGGATGAGTTCCTTCATTTGATTCATAATCAAGCATTCTTTCCTAAATTTTGAACTTTTCATCAACTTTAACATTTGCGCTCTCAAAAATAGTTTTGATTCTTTTATTGAAACATCTATAAGCTTTTCTCTTCAATGAATAACCAATAAATATACCTTCATCACTTCTAGGATCAAATTTTCCAATGTCATCATCTCTCTTAATATAACATTTACTTCCAAAAATTTTGAAATACTTAACTGATGGTGCATGTCCAAACCATAGTTCATAAGTTGTCTTGTCTGTGTCTACTCTAATATGTACACTGTCCATTGTATATACTATTGTGTTTACTTCTTCTCTCCAGAATATCTTCGCCAAATTATTTTCAAATAGCATGGCTCTTGCTACTTCAGTTACAAACCTTTTTCTTCTTTCTACAATACCATATTGTCCAGGTGTTCTAGGGGCTAAAAATTGTCTCTTAATACCATTCATTTCACAAAAAGTGTTAAATTATTTTGAATTAAATTCTCCACCTCTATCTAATCTCAAACATTTAATCTTCATTCCAGAGTCATTCTCAACTTTTTTCTTAATTACTCTAAACTTATCAAATGCTTTAGATTTTTCTTTAAGAAATGCAATCCACATCATTCTTGTAAAATCAACAAGAATCATAAAATATCTTTCTCCATAGAATCCTCTAGTCCTTTTGGGACCACTCAAATCTGTATGAAAAATTTCCAACTTCTCTATTGTTGTAAACTTCTTGCTCAGAAATGAGCTTCTCTTCTCCTTAGCCATCACACATTCCTTGCAAATCATGTTAGTAGGTTTCATAATTTTAGGCAAATCTCTTACTGCAAGTGTAGTACTCACTTTCACAATATTATCAAATTTTATATGACAAAATCTTATGTGCCATAACCAACTGTCGTCAATCTTAGTAATCAAGCATGTCATCTCAGTAGGATTCAACTGAAATACATTACCTCTAGTTCTTGATCCAATACCAATCAAATTACCATCCTTGTCTTTGATTACACAATTTTTCTTAGTAAACCAAACTTGATATCCCTTATCAACTAGTTGTCCAACACTCAAAAGATTATGTTTCAATCCATCCAAAAAGTAAACATCATCGGTGTTAGTCTTTCCATCAAGAGTAATAGATCCTATACCTTTTATCAAACAAGGTGCATTGTTTCCAACTCTAACAATTCCTCCATCATAATTATTAAACTTTATGAATTTCTTCATGTCTCCAATCATATGATGTCAACAACCACTATCTAGAATCCAA
Organism: Chamaecyparis obtusa; assembly: GCA_027943335.1. Lineage (NCBI taxonomy): Eukaryota > Viridiplantae > Streptophyta > Pinopsida > Cupressales > Cupressaceae > Chamaecyparis > Chamaecyparis obtusa. The sequence goes on along the minus strand of BSBK01009036.1, from coordinate 191,007 downwards.
TCAAATTTCTTTTCTACTTGAGAAACTAAAGATTTTTCTTCCTTAACTTATGTCTCAAGATTTTCTTCTTTTATTGCTACAAATCCTATATCATCATTCTCATTATCACTTTCACTTAGAGATTCTCCATACTAGCTTCAAGGTTTAAAGTTCTTTCTATACTTCTTTACTCTCTTAGGACATTTAGATGCAAAATGACCATATTCTTGACAAGTCCAACATTTAAAAAATTTCTTACCGTCTGGTTCTCTTTTCACAAGGAAGGCAATTCCTTCTTCAATTTTCCTATCTTCTTCATTCTTGGATATTTTTCTAAGTTAGCATAGTCTCTACTTACACTGATTCTTCTTGACAAAGTAGGGCGAATACTAAGTGTGCTGAATGTTGTCTCCATTCTAGGTAGATCACCTAATTCTCTCAAGTTCATCTTTGTTGCTTCTAATCTTCCAAGAAGAGTTTCTCTGGTGAAATTCTTAGTACAAGGTATAACTTTCTCAATCATCTGCATTGTCTGCTTAAATGCAGGAGTCAATGTCCTCAGAATTTTTCATATCACTTCATTCTCTATCTTGATTCCTTCACAGGATTTTATACCTGCAACAATTTCTGACATTCTACCAATATAGCTTCTAACAGATTCATCTTCCGTCATTCTTATATCTTCAAATTCACATATCCATTTAAGTAATCTAACTTTCTTTGCATGTTAATCACATTCAAAAGTAGATTGTAAAGCTAACCAAATTTCATGAGATTTTTTTAGATATTTTAGCTGACTATACTCATTTTCTAGAAGGGTTGACAAGAGTGCTTCTCTGGCAAGTATGTTACACATGAATAGATCTCTCTCCTCATTAGTACATTCTTCAAATTTGTCTTCATCAATGATAGTCTTCTTGTTCTTTCTGATTAACCAATAACCTGGTCCTAAACAAAGTAAATATTTCTTCATCTTTTCTTTCCAGCTATCAAAATTCACTCTATCAAACTTAGGGCTTTCTTTCCTGAAATGACTCACAATGGATCTCCTCAAGTTGTTAAACTTTTCCTTCAAGGACCTGTTGCTCTGATACCAACTGTTAGAAAGTAAAGTCCACCAAGATAACTAAGAGGGGGGGTGAATTAGTTATTAGATAAATACAACTTTTAGATCACCTTTAACAAATTTTAACCATGTAAGCAATGTGATTAACAACCATAGAAAGATATGCATACACAACAACACAATAACATAAGATATGTTGACTAGGGAACCTCTTGATCAAAGAGTAAACCCCGGTGGGAATGATGCCCACATAAGATGCACTAGTATGAAAGTTCCTTGTGAGAGGATGGACTTTGTTAGGAGTCTTATGAAATACATTCAATACATATCAGTCCCTATTAGGAGATTGTGAATCCCTGCTAAAGATTCTAACCCTGTTAGGAGTTATGGAAGATAGAAGGACCCACTTTCCAAATATCTTCAAGGACAAGATCACTAAACACACTATCCAACTAATCTCAACAACTTATCACTTCTCCTCTGACTATGCCAAACCGCACCAACTGCTTCATCAGATCTCAATACCATATCTCTATACTTCGCATATCCTCTTACAACAAGCATTGCATAATTCTACAATTCACTTTCACAATATTATATTACAATAAGGAAAAAATTCCTTCCTATATACCACACTCAAATAATTACAAATGAGTCGGCATACAAATTACAAAATAAAATCTTCCACACGTTACACAAAATTCCACAATTACATAAAACAGTCAACTTCCAATTAAGATAATTCTTTACTCGTATGACCTCTAACCTTGCTATCACATCCACATCATGATCATCATGTCTTCATCATTTATACAACTTTTCATACTCAGATTCTATCCTGATTAGGAGATATCATCTGATTTCCACAAACTGCTACTCAAGAACACTGCCTGAACACTGCTTCCACTGAATTACACATAACTGTCATGAGTAAATGAATTTTTGTATGCGCTCTTAACCATGATCTTATAAAACATCATAGATTAACTCCTCAACTCTGCATATTTTGATCTTCAATATCCCACATGCGCTAATACAAACACTATCTGCTTCTCTACTAATCTTCAGTAGATCACTGTGTTGATATCAATGACAGTCATAGTCATGAATGCAACAACAACTTCTATAGAATGGCTATGAATACTCCCCCATAAGATATATTCAGCATTCATTCCTAACAGGAAGAGGCCCTTAGAAGCATATATGGTGGTTTTGACACAATTTCTCTTCCAAAGCCTTGGTCGGGTGTTACAAAGCTAATTATGTGTTACTTGACTTTAGATGGGAAGTTTGGTAGTATTTTTAGCTATCATTTATTTATCTTGAATCATTTCCATTGTGACAAGTTCATTTCTATTCGACTATTCTATTTGGTCTATTTTATTAATCATAGCATTGTAGCCCATAGGAAAAAACCTTCCTCTCCAATCCTTCATGAGGGTCTTAATATATTGATTATGGAACATGATAAAGCCCTTTATGTGGAGATATTTCCCCCTCTAGAAATTGGTATAGATTTTAAGAAGAACGTGAGGGTTAACCATAGTGTCATAGATTCACAACACCCAGATATTGATTCACATAGAGATGATGTTTTCCATGTTTATAAGGGAAAAGGTAAGTCAAATAATAGTATTTATACATGCTCCTCCTCTCAAAAGAAGAGAGTGGTGTCCTTGGAGGATGAGGACCCTGACTACTGACCCTTAGTTGAGGTCACCCCTGATTCTTTGGATAGAAAGGGAGAAATCAAAAATAAGACTAAATCCAGTGACACAATATAGAAAGGAAAGGCCAAAATTACCAATCCTTCTCCTAAGAATTTGAGAATGGTCTCTAGCTTGATTCCTCTATCGCCTCCCAAAAAAAGGTCCCCTATTCTTCAGGATGTCAAGGATGAGGATAATGGAGATTCCCCTATTTTATAGAACTATATTGATAATGAGAAAGGGAATAAAGAGACTAACCCTATGGATCTGGGTAGGTACACTCTTCTTGAAAAGGGTTCTTCAATGTTCGATAATTCTTCTATCAATACTTTGGTGAAGAATTTGTTGCAGAATCAGGAGGCTATTTTTTACTGTATTATTACAGAGATTAATATCTTGAAGATAAGTCTCACTCTATTCAGAAACTAGAAAATACTCTTTATAGCACTTGCACTTTAGCCAAAGATATAAATAATCTCAAGAAGGACCGTGAAGAGAAAATCAAAAATCTTGAAGATACCATAAAGGCATCTCATAACAAATTGAACTGGGTTGTTTCTGTGAGTAAAGCCACCATGAAGGACACTAGTGAATGTCCAATAAAAATCAATGAGAAATATTTTTTTGTTCACAACCTTTCAAAGGGTAAGGTCTCCTCTACTGAACTAATATTGCTAGGACCACCAAAATTCGCAGAGTGGAGAATTCATAGGTCAAGGAGAAGAGTAGAGATAATGTGGATGATAACCAAGTTGAGGATAGTGTAGAGGATTCATAGGTAAAGAAGAGGAGCAGATACATAGTGGAGGATAAGGATGTCAAGGTTGAGATAGGGACCACCTCTACTATTTCAAGTCTTTCTACCAAGCTAAGATACAAGAAAAAGGGTTTCCTACTACTTGGATGAGAAGCAAGAACAAGGGTTTGACACCTTTAGACAACATTGTCAAAAAAGTAAAGAACATTAATGAGAACATCATTAGGAAAAATGATAATTTAGTTAAGATTTTACGGGTTATTTTGGGGTTTTTTGTCCCTTGTGTTTTGTTTTTTATTTGGCATTTGGGTCCTGTCTGGTTGGTGTATGTTATATCTCTTGAATGGGATAGTTGTTTTTGTTGTAAAACTTGGGCATCTAATCCTTGTAAAACCAATTTTCCCTTAATCAAAAATAATACTTAATTATTTTTCTAATATTTTACAAATGAAAAGAAATCAAGTGTTATAAGATTTTAAAAATTGAATTCAAAATAGGTCAATGATACCAAATGTGTCTCAAGAAAAAAAATGATATTTATCAAACTTGATTCTTAAGATAGGAATAATATTTTATAGGATAGGAATAATATCATATTTTATAATAGGTCTTCTTTTGGAAGTGACTACTCTCATCATTTTACGGTAGAATTGGAAGTGGTATTGAAAGAGTGGACTTGGGTTTTGATTACGTAGATAGGTAAACTTGCACAAAATTTGGTCACTGGGGATTTTTCCCCATAAAAACAATGGGTACAAAGATTATTTGGAAAAGGGAAAGAAGGGGGCAATAGAAATATATAAAAGACTATGTTACAAAAAAGAAACAACTAGCTAAATATAGCTAAATCTGGTCTTTATGGTTGTAAAGAAGCTAGAAAGATATAGATATTGAAACCTTCAAAGAAAGTTATTTAACTACATAATATTATGTACAATAATAGTTTCCCTCTAGCCTGTAGAGTTTGGTCTCTTTGTAAGTTATAGTTTAGATTGTTTTCCCCAATTGATTTTTAATTTGTCTTGTACTTAAATAAAAGAATGAATTTTTTTACAGCAAGAAGATTCCAGATACTCTTTTCCTAAATGAACTAGGATCATTGATGATCTTTTGTTAATTGTCTCCCAGGTATTATTGTCTGGTGGAGGAGAAAGTATAGTTTATGTGGTATATTTTAATATATAGAGTTTGTCATTTTTTTCACTTCTCTTTATTTGGATCTTTAACCAATGTTAGAGCCATGGTTCGTGAAATAATCAATGGACAAGTTGATGATTATAGTGGAAGGAAATGGGTAAGATACTTGTTGATGCATGTTTACTGACTCACCAAATAGTAGAACAAAATATCAAGATATCTTATCCTCCCTTGAACAAAGTACCATGCATGCTAAGATTGCAAGAAGATCATATGGTAACTCCAAGGCTCCTCAACTCATGGATAAGCTCGGTGTTGATGTGATTTTCTAATGATCACAAGGGACCTTACATTTTCAATTCTTGGAATGATTTTATGTCATGATTGAATGTAGGTACTATCAAAAGATTTGAAATAAGTACTCTTTTTTGGATTTTCATCGGATATGCTGAAATAAAAGGGGGTTTAGGTTCAGAGACTCATAATCTACTCCTAAGGGTTACAATAGAAAATAAATAACTCTAATGGATGAGTTCCTCAATAACCAAGTCCCACTTTTCCAAGTTAAGCTACAACTACATGTGGACTAGTGCAATCTTCAAAGGTTTATACGAATGATTGAATTTAGGCACATGGATAGGGGTTCAGGATAACTTTGTACAATGATTTAGAATCACTAGAATGTCAAAAGTATGAACCAAAGGAACTCATAAAAACACCATCATATTTTCTAATACCATCACAACACTTTATCTACTAATCTTAATATAATTGAGAGAAATATGAAACCAACCAAGCATCAAGACATATCAAATGATCACCACACTTCAATGAAAATTCTATTGTCTTAACAGCTCTTAGGAAACAATCTCAAAATTCACTCTCTACAAATGAAAAGAAGAAGCCTTTTTAGAGGTCCTCAAAAATAATGAATGGTCTAGATCAAAATAATAACCGATGGCCCAGATTTTGCCACCTCAACCCTAATTAGGGTTAGGGCATAGAAAAGGTAATCTAACTTAATACAAGGAAGAAACCACTACCATAGTGGGTAATAAATGTCCACTACACATGCATACTCAAGAAGACAGTGGGGTGTCATAAATAGCCACCACATGTATACCCACTATGCATTAAATGCATCTATCTTTGACCTCTATGTTTGAATTCTTGGAATCTACCCAATATGGCCTATAACTCATCAATGTTCACACTCAGTGCTGATTCTTGCCTGAATTCTAGTGCCACCACTGCTCACTCTGATCTCTTTAGGCTGTCCTCCCATTCTAGTAATAGATCCTGAGTTATGTGCATGTTGTTTGAGAAGGTAGAGAGGTTCTCAAAATCATCCTTTATGAAAGAGTTAATTCTAAAGAACTCCTCCAATTTCCCCTTCATGTTGTCCATCATTATTTATTCCTCAGCCAACCTTTGTAACCATAGTGATGCAATGGAATTGGAGAGCTCCTGTTGGATATTCTCAACTATCCCCTTCAATTGAGATGACTCCCTAGGGAAATTTTCAAACATTTTCTTTGCTAGGAGAACTGCACCATACCACCGAGGGAAATCATATACTCCTTCTCTGATGACTTTTTGTCAACCAATATTTTCCTAAGTGTTTCCATCAGCTCTTGCAAGTCAGGCATTGCCTCATCCTAATAAATATGCTCATCCTCCCAAGTCTCTTCCATGCAACAAATTTGGGAAAAGGATGGGCAGTACATTATCATGAATTCAAAATAACTCCTTAGCATGGATCTAGGCCTCATTATCAATCCCCTTAATCCAAGTCTTTTCACCCTACACAATCCTCCTAATCTTGTCGATGGCCTCAACTGACTCAGTCAGAATAGCTAGTGGAGTAACAAAAGATGGATCCTCTTCTTAAACTAGGCAAGGTAAGTTGTCAATGTATGCTCATAAAGCCTTGATCTCTCCCTTATGTCGCTAATATTTCTCTTCTAACTTCCTCATATTATTCTTGAGAGCTTGTGTCAAATCATTAAATTCCTCCATGACCTATTCTCGAGAGGCCTAACCAAGATCAACTTTCGCTATGTGATACTCCTTAGGAGAAATTTAATCCTTGGTCTTGTCGACTGCTGGAGTTTCTATCTATAGAACTCTGGATCTTGATTCTCCTCTCATGACCTTGGTGAACTTCTTGGCTTTTTCCTTTTCTCCTGATCGGTTAATTCGATCCAGAATCTCATGTACCTCAACTGCAAGGTCAACCTCCTTTTTGTGGCTTCTCTAAATCCTCTGCCTGAGCCTCTCTAGAACATTTGTATTCTAGTCCCACTGTATAGCTAATTGCTCTTGTCCTTGCACTACTCTGGTATCAATCTCCTCAGCTCCAGGACTCTCTTCCATTGCTTGAGGGAAAATGCCTCTATGGTGGGAATCTCCTCCTCTTTCTCTAGGGCCTCTGCTTCTACCTCATGGATTTCTTCCTCAATTATCTTTCTAAAGAAGACACTGAGACTCTCATCTATTGTAACATCTTGTTCCCTACTTCTTGGTATGAACCTCTCATTGACATTAATGCTCAATCTATCATGTATCAACCTAGTCATGTGTTGTTCTCCTTGCTAAGTTCTTCTTTCACTTGCTTCTCCTTCATGCTTCATGAATGCTCCTATTTCCTACGCACTTGGAGTCTAGCTAGGTGAAGATGGTGCACTCTCAGACCTTAATCTCTTCTGTTGTGGTTCTTCAACATGAAGATCTAATCTCCTCTTTGTATGCATTTCTTGAGCCACACCCTTCTCCTTTCTATGCTCTGCACTACCTGATGGGATGCCTCTTTCTTCTACTCTTCCTCTAGATGGCTGACTTGGTCTCTCATCTCATATTTTTGGATGACCTAACAACTTGTAGGTCTAATCTTCTTTAGTCACAATTATCTTTTCAAGCTATCATTTTACCCACCACCTTGTGAAGTCCATGACTAGCTTTGTCAGTGCATTAAGATCCACAATCTCCTTTCTCTTCCATTTGTAAGGATGAATGACCTTTTTCTTATCTGGGTTAAAACCTCTCTGAGCACATTCGGATCCTCTTCCATCTGATCAAGAATGTGGATAATATTACATGCCCTGATCAGGCCTAATGGAAATCGGGAGCACATCCAATTCCCAACCTCATTTTCATCAACCACATTTGCCCTGAATTCCTCAAGGTGAGCTCTGTGTTTATGCCTCATCCCTGCCACTACTCTAATCTTATTATATGGGTCAAAATCAGGTCTTCCTAGATAGAGTGGTAGATGGAAGAATTTTAGCTCATTAGATGACCTCTTAGTTTCTGGTAGACAATGGCACACTTCAACTGCACCACTTCCAACTGAAAGTGGGAATTCCAGTCCTAGCTTTTTCTTCTTCTTCTTCAGGAATTTGTCATAGGCCATCAACTATCAGGTGACTTCTATTAGGATCATTTTATCAGTAGGGTACCTTGGAAGTTTGAACAGATGCTTAGAAAATCCCTGCAATCTAATATAGGAGAAGGTGGGGAACTAAATGAACCATGCTCCAAATTCCTCTACCAACTTCATTGCATCATAAGAAAATCTCATATGCAATCCCTTCTGGAGGGTCCTCATGATGTGCATTGCAAATGCATCATTAACTCAGGTGTAGTCATCTATGGCCTATAAATGTAGCTATGGGTAATAGTTGTGTACCCTTAATCATGGATTTTCACTTCCTAGGACTCCCTTGTACCTTAGTCATTCATACCTCATGTTTCATGCTAGCATATATATCATGTATGAGCTCATGAAGAACTTCTTCGCATGCTCCAAATTCATCAGCTACTCATCCAGATTGTCACTAATCAACGCAGCCCAATCGACGTGATTGAACTCCTCTACTACCTATTGAACAAAGTACCAAATCCATGTCTTGAACAGGTAGGAGTGGGGTAAACCAAATATCCTACTAAGCATCATTATTAGATCAATGTATTCCCAATGGAAATCCATCCATACAAGCTCCTTGGGAAATTTGGAGTAGTGGGATTTATTCCTCCTCATCCATTTGTTGTTGATGATCTCCTCACAATGTTGAACTCCCACCGTGTAAAATCTATGCACTTGATTCTTTGTATTCGAGATCAACCTCTGAGATGAAGGGATCCTGAATGCTTAAGTGATGGCTGGTGGGGAGAGATCCGCAATGATATTCCCATCTGAGTCCCTAATCATTCTATCACTGGACTGGTAATGTATTGCACATTCCATGATCAACTCAGCATACTGAAAGATGGGATGGAATCCAACTACAGCTACAATTCCATTGTTCACGATCCAGGTATCCAAGTGTGTCGAGTGATGGTCCTTGTAGCCGAACATCCTTCTCTGGAACTCGCTCAAATTGAGGCATCCAAGATTCATGTCTTTCACTTCAATCCACTTCGAGACAATTTTGGACTCTTGGTAGAATTATCTATGTTCATTCTTTATCAATTGTCTTCTTCTTACACTTGTTCCTCTAGACTCCACCATCTACAAAATAGAAAATAAACTTAAAAGAGCATGAAAAAAGCATTTCTTCCAAAACTTTAGAAATTTGCCAGAATTTCTCCATCTTGCTCAACATTGAATTTTCTCTCTCCTCATGGAAATTCATACCTCTTATGGACTAACTAAAGAAAATCTAAAAACTTCACAAATTTCTTCACACTCTCCAAGAAATAATCATTTTCTTTACCCAAAAATTTCATGACTTTCAAAAAGAACAATCTTCTCTCTCCTCTCAAGAATACCCTCAAGTTTGTTCTTCTTGAATCGTGTTAGAATGAAATAAGAGAGGCCTTCTCTTATAGAGTTGCAAAGCCTGAAAAGATGCTTTAAAGACTGCAGGCTGTTTGGGAAACTACTTTACTTGTCTCCCAAGATTCCAATTTTGAATAGATTCTCTGCCACTTGTCTGAGTTTTTCTTCTCGCTTTTTTAGAACTTGCCAATTTGAGTGATTTGTCTTCATGAAGAAGTTTTATCCATTTCTTGATTTTCCAATTTTTTGATTTTTTTGATTTTTTATTTTTTGAAGTTAATTAATTAAATATTAATAAAATCAATATTTAATCAATTTCAAATTTTAAAACTTAAAATCAAATAATCTTTTTTTAAAGAAATTTCCAATTTTCATTTTTTATTACTTTTTATTTTATTGATTTTTGTTTTAATGAAATATGAATATAAATCAATATTCAATTATTATTTTTCATTTAAATCCAGAATCGATTATTATTTTTAATTTAAATCCATAATCGATTTAATTAAAGTTTTATTTTCCAATTTATTTTTTTTATTTTTGAAGATTAATTAAATATTAATAAAAATTTAGAATTAAAAAAACTTTATTATTTCAATTTTGAAAATCGACTTGTGTTTCAAATTGGTGACTTCTAAATTGCAAGATTGGATTTTGAACTTCTCAGATTTGTTAATTAAATCCAAAAGTTGTATTAATTAAATATTAAATTTAAAATTTAAATATTTAACTTTCTCTCAAATTTTGAGACGGACTTTGTCTCCTTCAGCATATTATGCACCCAATTTGTATTTGCCCTTGATAATATGTTTGGGCGGGATTCTTGCAAGGTGATGGATTCTTGTTCATTGGACTGATTCCTTAGCGTGCTTGAAAATGTGGTTGCCAAGACCTTCAAGTGGTATTTCTAGTGGATGTTAGATTATGTCATTAACACACATTCTGCTACCCCCTCACATATGCACTCAGGAATGTGCTTGGGTGGGATTTTGGAAGGCATGCAGATTTTGTCCAAAGCACACATTTCGTAACCTTGTGCCATTCGCGCTCGCAAGGAAACTGAAGTGGTATTTTAACTGGATGGCGGATTGCTTATCCTTTGACTGTGTTGAACTATGCTCTATGGAAGATGGGATTCCTCTACAGTGATCTTCATTTCCCTAAATCGAGACGTATGGCAAGCCGCGACCTTGACGGGACAGGTCTCTTAGCATGTCGAGTGGCGCACTACTTGGGGTTTGCCATGAAGATTTTCTTGATATTTCAAATGCCTTGATCCTTCCAACCAAACATATATCCACTTCATGAACCTACATTATCATTGTGTTTGATAGGTTTTTAAAGTCATGGCCAATTCATTGTTTGGATGACGTTTTCCCTTACCAAAGCTTGCGGCTACCACACTTTCACCTTTAGATGTTTCCCTATTTGTATTTCACTGTACTAAGGGCATAGATGGGGGTCATCAAAGACATCTTGTTATACCATTTGTTGATCATGTGTTAAAATCAAGGGCATATGCAGGGCCAGTTATTTGAATCCCCAATTTCAACGAGACAACCAAAAGACTACTACAGCAGCAATTGAGACAAGAAAACAAAAAAGGGGGACAAGCAACCCAAAAGATATGGGGTCCCATCATAGATGGGCGGGGTGTGAAATATAGGTCACAACACTACTATGCTCTGACATGGTTTAGTAGAACAAAGTACATTATATATTGCTAATCTATACTGCTTTACAATAGTTTCTATAGTTCTTGGTGAATTTCTTAGCTTCACTTGTGAATATGAAAGAGAGAGAACATCATGCTAATAGCTGATATATTTACAATTCCAACTCAGATGGCCTTAATAAAATATTTACCTTAATGTTACAGTTGCCATGGCCAAGTTTATATGAATTGTCAACATATATTGAGGACCTTCTAAGAAATTTTTATTTAAGATATCTTTATCCATGAGTAGCTTAGTCTACATAAATTGCACCAGATTTAAAATTGAAATGGCACCATCCAAGAAAAGCATCGATCTATTATTGTTATTGTTAGCTCATAAATTAGCTAAAAATAAAAATAAAAGTCAATTCTTGAATGGAAGATACAACCCCCAAAAAAAAGACATGGAATGAAATAGTCCCAAGAGGACCCCCCAGATTAACATTTACAAATTTCAACTAACCAAAATCCAAATAGTTTACCAATTCTATTTGTATGTATATAATAGAATCCCATAACCCTTCTATTCAAACCATGTCAAACATTATAGCTCTATTGGATACTATCTCTCCCTTAATAAATCACAGATTACTTCACAAGCTTCATAGTCATGAAATATGTAGCACTAAAGGTTGCCCCAATACAAAGCATAAAATTTCCCATGAGCACTCTCTGGTATTTTTTTCATTAATTTGTCAATGCTTTGTATCAAGGGAATTTCAAGACAAGAACCATGCGATTGGTATCGACTTTTTAACACTTCCCTTTAATTTAGAACGATGAAAAAACAACATTATTATACTTTGTAGCATTTTGTTTTAGATAGGATTCCATGAGTTCATCCAGCACAAATTATCACTTCTTGAATTTTAATTATAAAAATATAGATTACTATGAATGAGATTCCCTACAATAATCACTAGAGTAACTTCATTCACAAACAATTGCATAAAGAACATTGATATATTAACATTTTATTGAAGATGATGTAAAAATAATCTATGTTTAGGGAAATTCCAAACCAAATATTAGTGAGGCAGGACTAACTAGCATAATCATTTGGGAAAAACTAATTATATGAGTTTTTAATTAAATTGCAAAATTTATTAAAATACATGAAATGTCTTAATACCAACCATCAACAATGCAAACGGATTATCTAAATATTTGGTCATCTGAGACAATGCAATAAGAGGCTACAAATCATTGGTCACATGACTTAAGTGTCCATATATTTAGGCTAAGGGTATTCTTCCACTAGGTATGAATTGAGAGATAATCATATTATGCAGGCTGAAAACTTTCATTGTCTCTATTCCCCTGAGGAAGTGGAGATTAGTAAGAACTTTATTTTCAAGTGTCATGTAAAGAGAATTTTTCTCTCTACCTAGATAAAGAGAAACTTTAATATATTTTATGCTTTTCAAATACAATATTGATGAATTTCAAAGTCCATTCTCAAACATCATTCTCAAGGATTTTTTTTTTAGATAGCTACTTTTAGTAATTATAAGTCATGTAATATTCAACCTTTGAAATAATATATATAGTCCAAATTGGATTTGATAAAGAAGTAATGTAATACTAAAATTGCATCAATCATAATCATGGTTGCTATAATAGAACTTCACATGGCCAAGTTCATATGTCTATGACTATGCATTCAATGAATGCTATTATCATACTGATCATGTTCAGTTTTCAAATTTCTTTAAATGCCCACAACAAAAAGTTTGACTTCAAATTCAGTTTGGGCAAGAGCATAAAAACCTACTCTTACAAAATTTATTGTCTTCTTACTAAAACAACAAAATCACTAGCTGCAATGGCAAGAATATTAGCACATGAGACAATAGCAAGGCACTTGGCCTCTATAGCTATTTTTTCTTTATTGATAGTATCAAAAACATCAGCTACCAAATTTATTTATTTTTTTGCATCCCTTTTAGCAAGATCTTTTTGGGTGGATGAAATTAACACTGATCCGTCACATTCCTACATTATCAAAAACCAACAAAAAAAAACTATGAACAAATTCATTTTGTCCACTAGAGAAAAAACTTAGTTATATCCAAGAAAGGATTTTTTCATTTGGCATATTTATGATTCAAAGAACTACATTCAAACCCAAACTGTGTACAATGGAGAAAAAAATACACAAACATACAATGTTCATAAGATTCTCTGATATCAATAATCTACAATTTTCTGGCAGTCTAACACAAACTTAATGTATAGGTTTGTATATTTTATCAAGTAGAAAAAACTCAATGACAAACTCAGCCTGATCTAAAAGAAAAACATATAATATTCTCTACTGACAACTATCAATTACCTGTAATGACCAATTTTAAAATCTGCATTGGCATAGTTTAGCAAAGGGAAAGTCACAATTATATTTAGAATTTTATTTTTAAATACTACTAAACATAAAGAAGAAGTTCATATTGTAAAATGGAAAAAGGTTTAATGGAAAACATCCTTCTTAGTCCTACCTAATTCAAATCACATGCTCAAAAACTCTAGACAAAGAAAGTATGTCTTTCAAGTTCTGTCATTGGTTATTTTGAGTCTACAAAAAATACATTTTCATAGATCCCTATCATTTTAGAAGTTTACGAAGCGTCCCTTCAAAATTCAGCTATGCAAATTGGGCAAGGTCTTATATGCAAGATTAACTTAACCTTGTAAATTAATATTGTAGCTTGTCCAAGGGTACAACTTCGAGGAAATAAGAAACTTGTAATAGATTGGTCCTATTAACTAGAGATAATAAAGCCCATTTTCTTCTCCATATCTAGATTCTAGATTTTAGCTTATCATGATGTTCTTTATCAATCTTTGCCTTTTGTTGTTAACTTTTTAAAATGAATAAATTATCCTCTCCAGATTTATTCGTGCAATAATTTTTTTTTGATTGCAAGAAAAAATAGGTTTTAGGGGGGGCATGAAACCCCTTACAAGTTGTGATCAAAATAAAATAGCATTAAGCATTCTGAAAATAAACAGGACTGGGAACCAATCCACCAAATCTAGAGCCAGCAAAAAAAGAAAAAAACCTAAAACCAATAAACACCAGCAACCAAGAAAACCTAAAAACAAAAAAGCATCAGGACACAAGAGAACCTAGGCAAACTCCTTATGAGCTTCATCTGCTTCCTTCTTTGCCTCTAAAATCTTCTTGATGGTTGCATTGAAGTTAGAAAGCTCGAGGATCCTATCCTGGATCCTTTTCCTTTTAGTCGACTGAGTGCATTTGCCAAGACCCTCATCACCTACATCCTCCTTGTCATCCTCAAGTTTCTTGGTAGGGGAACCAGCATCCAACTCCACTTTGATAGACATAAAGCACTCCATAGCTAAGCCCATGAACAGGTTGATATCCTGCATATGCTTATTCACCACGTTCTCTAGATTGTCAATTTTAACTTGCATATCCTACATTTTTTTCTCCCCAACATTGTCCTTATTTCCATCCAACCCCTTTGAACCAATCTCCATAATCTCCTGCAGGGAATCAACCTTAGCAAAGATAGATCAGAATTTCAAATTAAGACTTTTAATTTCTTGAAAAACCTATTTTATCAAGTGAAATAACATAGATGCCACCTTCGTAGTCTGGAGGACACTGAAAGGGGGATCAATTTTTTCATCCATGTCTTCTTTAATAAGTTTCACATTCCTCTATTGCCAATCCACAGTTTTGACAAAGGGGATGTTCCGAGAGGAGGAGGGAGCATTCCCCTTCTCAGCAATAGGGGATTTCTCTAGCTTATCTGAATGGAACTCCATAACCACTTCTAGTTTGGGGGAAATAGGAACATCATGTTCCTCAGAGCTATCATAATCAGCCAAAATAGGGACCGGCTGACCACCCACATCCCCCTCTTTATTGTCATCCTCATTGTTATCATTGGCAACAAGGTTGTTCTCAACATCCATAGTATCAGCATCCTCCTCCTTATTCTCATTATCCCCTAAGGCACTAGTTGAAACTGATAGAGAGGCTTTACTAGTGGCGGCATAACCCTCAGCACTTTCACCAGCAGAATTCATCTCCATACCGGCATCCTTATCCAATTTTAGTTTTTTACCAGCAAAAATATCCTCTTTACAAACCGTTTCCCTAATATTTTTCTTGGCCAACCCAAAGGCTTTAGGTGAGGAGATAATAGGGCTAGTAGTGGCCATCTACTTAATACATTCCATAATGAGGAGAATAAGCCACTCATGCAGAATGGGCTTGTTCTCTTTCCTCTTATGGTTAATAATACTGAGGCGGAGAGACTGAAGGAGAAAAAAAGGCAATGAAACCCTAATCTTGTGTCTAAAGTGACAAAGCAACACAAAATGGTAAGAGTGAGCTTGTTTATACCTACCATCTAGTGTGATGTACTCCATGATAGCGGTCATAACCTTCACCCAAATCTCCTTGAAGGCATCAACATCATAGTAGCCGCTGGAATCTTTCACCAGACTATGTGCCTCAACCTTGCTTTTGGGGAATCACTAAATAGCCTTTTGGGAAAATTTCTTATCTCTGTAAAATTTAATGCCCTTAAGGCTCAGTATAGACACCTCAGCAATAAGCTCTTCGGTGATGTTCATAGTCATACCATCAATGGTCATAGCACCATCTTTCCAAGACTTGGCAAACACCTTTGTAGCTTCATCTTTAAACCTGTGTAGGCATTCCATATACGTGGTGAGGCCACCCTTTCTATGTTTTTCCCAGACCTCTGACATTTTCTTCCATTTCATACAATCCTTCAGCTCCCTGTGATTAAGCCCACCACCCATGATTTTAGAGAAGGAAATTTTAACAATAGTAGTAGAGAACAAGCAAATGTAGATGATGATGGCAACTTTAAAATTTGCACTAATAAACTCGTGTCTACTCTCAATAATCTCAGGAAAGGAAAAGCTTTTCATAATCATTTTAACCAATTTAAAAATTTGGTGTCTTTTCATCATAACTTCTTGAGATACTCCACATCTTCTCTTTTGTTGTGAATCCTATCAAAAGCCAACTCGGCCTTCAAATCAACTATAAGATTGTTGCCATCGTGCCAAGTCACAATGTCCTTAGCCCTAACAGAAAAGTTAGCTAGCTCGTCAACCATACCGTTCACCTCCTAGAAGATGTGGGAAATGATGACTTGCTTAAAGGAGTTAATGATAGTCTGGGCCTCCTCAATAATTGCCTTAATTGACCATGATGGCTTAGTGATATTTTTGAGGCAGTTTAAGATGTTCATGGAATCACCTTCAATCCACACATTCAGGGACATGTCTTTTTTAATAATTTTAAGAGATTGGAGGAGAGCCATATCATCCACCATATGAATTGTTTGCACTCTAATGGGAAGTTCCACAGAAGCAAGATAGTTCACCATGTCATCTCTTATGCACCCACGACAACCTATAGGACCCGGGTTACCCTTCGTAGCATCATCAAAGTTGATTTTGATCCATCCCAAAGTGGGGAAGAGCCATATAGAATTCTCCCATTGGGTAGAGGGCTTTATTTTGGAGCTAGTACCATAATCTCTAGCAATGAAATCCAGCTTCAAACCAGTCAAGGACTTGTCATTCTCCTTGAGGCTTCTCTTAATTTTCTCGACAACCACCATCGATGGGAGGGCAATGATTCTAAGAACTCTATCATCGTGTTATCTCCACAATCTCTAGATAACATGAGGAGAAATAATATTCCACAACTGCTTATCCATAGGGACCTCTACATTTCTCCATTGGGTACTGAAATTCTCCATGTTAGTAGGAAAAACCCATTTTATCTTCCAGCACTATAAGGTAAGACACCAAATATCTGAAGAATACCTGCAATCAATAGCCAAATGGAAGAATGATTCCTCTGCCTCCTTGCATAGAAAGCATATGTTGGTTAGAATCATACCATGCTTCTGGAGGTTGTTAATGGTAAGACTCTTGTTCTGCAAAACCAGCCAAAAGAAAATGTTAATTTTAGGAATTAACCATTTATCCCAAGCCTGGGCCCAAAAGGGAGGAGGATCCAGCTACTTCAACAATAACTCAAAGGTAGAGGCAATAGTAAAGACTCTAGAAGGGAGGATTCCCCAAATCTGCTTGTCAACTCTGGTCGGATCAACTTTCCAGATCTTCAGGTCCAACAGCAGAGGCTTAAGGGCCTCATCAACAATAGAAAGATCAATCCATGAT
This sequence comes from Chamaecyparis obtusa, assembly GCA_027943335.1. Lineage (NCBI taxonomy): Eukaryota > Viridiplantae > Streptophyta > Pinopsida > Cupressales > Cupressaceae > Chamaecyparis > Chamaecyparis obtusa. Next base: position 173,661 of record BSBK01009036.1, on the reverse strand, counting down.
CTATTCCTCCAGTAGTCCCTAACCCAAGGACCAAATCTCTATAAACAGGAATTTATAAAAGGTTTAAAAGAAAAAAAAGAGCTCAGAGGAAAGTCTTTGAGCCAACAGTCATCCCAGAACTTAATTCTTTGGCCATTTCTCAAATACCATTTAGCCCCTTTAAGGTCGTCTCCCTGACTTGTTGGATGCAATTACAAATAAAGGAGCCCTGCACCTTCACTTTCGACTTCATAAAGTCTGAGATATGGGGGAAGGAGTAGATATATTTATTGTGGATAATCACATTCCACTCCTTTTTCTCCCCAAAGATCCTCCAAATTTTCTTAGCCAGGAGCGCCTGATTGGTCACTCTCAAAGGATGGATAAAGTCTATCTCCTTGACTTGCTAGATGTAATTCCAAATAAAGGAGCCCTCCACCTTCACTTTCCACTTCATAAAGTTTGAGATATGGGGGAAGGAGTAGAGATATTTATTATGTATAATCTCATTCCACTCCTTTTTCTCCCCAAAGATCCTCCAAATTTTCTTAGCCAGGAGCCCCTGATTGGTCACTCTTAAATTATTGCCTAATTGTGCAATAATTTTTTAAGAAAACATAATCCAAGTTTTTATTCAGAACTGAAATCCATGCAATAATTTATAAAAAAATTACAATCCCCTTACATAAATTTCCTTGATCTAATTATATCACATGTGTTGGACTCTTAACTATTCCAGGTTTTTTATAATGTGCAGATTAGTCATCAAAGTTTGAAATGGGTTGACATTTCTGGACTTGATTGTCAAGAAAATAGAGGTGAAACTTTAATTTGGGATTCAAATCTCTTTACATTTTGTAAAATTTTGAAAATATATTAGCTATTCATTATGAGTACAAGTTTGTTGATAATTTAATTTTCTGAATTGTTTTTGTAGTCTTTGAACAACAAAGTAGATATGATTGTAGAGTTCCATTGGCACTCATGAATTCATTTAACACACATGATACAATTAAGGTAACATATAAAAATTTGTTAATGTACTCTTACTTATATTTCTCTATTCACAATTCTTATAGACATTCCTTGAATTTTGAGTTTGTACTTATGTGTGCCTTTTGTAGATTGTATAGAAGTACTCTAACTCAAACATTGTTATCCACATATTTAGACATCAAAAACTGTGAAAATTCTAACAACTGTCATCAACATTAACGATTAAAAGTGTAAGATATCTGGGTAGTATACAAAATATTCTATGTTTCTGCATTTCTTTAGGGAAGAGAATTATATATAATACTAAAAACACATTTCATATATTTTTTATTGTTAAATTACATTTTCAAAACATCATCGTATCATGGGAGTAAATTATACATGACACTAAAAATATAGTGATATTAAAAAATATTTTTGGTAGCTTTTCAACTATTAAATTACATTATCAAACATCATTAAGCATTCTAAAGAGCTAAAATTTAGAAAAAAAATGAACATGTTTGCTTATAAAATAGATTGTGAAAATCTGATAATGTTAAATAAACATTAGCATTCAACATTGACTATTGAACATTGAGTAAAATGCAAAAATATGAAACCAATATAGTAAATTAAAATATGACTATCTAATTATTTTGATATCAATAACCATGAGATTAGCTAATTAATTATTTTTTAATTTAGATTTTAGATCTTTGTTCAAGTGGGGGGTGCCAAAAGATCCTCAAGATATTCCTTGAAATTGATGTTGCATGTACTTCACAATGTTGCTAAGTATCCATTCTAAAACTAAAACTCAAAATTTTCTAGGATGGTAAATACTAAAAATTAATTGAAACATCCTACAAACACTTGGAAAACATGTAGGAAAAAGGAAGATCTATGAATACCATCATTTTCATCATGTACCCTCAGTGTGTAAACATGCCATGCATGTTTCCATGTATTAGTTCATGTTTGATCCACATACCTTGATTTTGTAAATGGCATGGCCTTAACCATTTCTATACTCACATCTCATGCCAATTAACATTGTCTACCTCAATTTATATATATTTGTGCTAGTTGTTATTTTTTTAAAAATATGTATTTATATCACAAATTCTTTCATGATTTTTGTTTGCAATAGGAAGACTTTAGAGTTGTGTTTATATGTTAATTGGGACTTTACAATTCAGAGTTATCAAATTTTCCTTGCAATACAAAAAAAGTGAGAGTTTGATTTTAATATATTTCCTTTGATTCCATGAGTAGGATTGCTTTTGTTGAAATACTTCAATTTTCCTTCCAACCATCATTTATCAATCAAAATAAAATGGGATTTGGCACATTATTTTTGAATCAATGCTTGGAATTTTTAGTTTATCACTATCTCTCAATATGTATCTTTTTTTACTGGAAAGAAATAAAAAGTAGAAGATTGTAATATTATCACATTACAAAATTCTAGTTATATTTGGAAAATATTAAAATCGTGTTTAATGGAAAGTACTAATATACATGGTATGATTATTATTTAAAGGGTGCTAGCTCAATGGAAAAGCACCTACTTTACAAGTAGGAGTATGTTGTTTTGATTCCATTGTGCACTAATATGACTAAATTAATGATTAAATATATGACTAAATTAGGGACTGAATATATGACTAAATTAAGGACTAAATTAATGACTAAATATATGACTAAAGTAATGACTAAATAAATTACTAGTTAACAAAAATCAATGACTAAATTAATGACTAAATCAATAACTAAATCAATGAACAAATCACTGACTAAATAAATGACTACAATAGTTTAGTCATAAATTTTGTCATGAGATAAATGACTAGCAATAAACTACTAATGGTCATGTGATTAAAAATAGTCATTTATCTATAATTTTATAGTAGTTCATATAGTCATATATTATTGTTTTTGTAAAGTGCTAACCCTAATATAAATATAATTGAAACCTTATGATAACTTAACCCTAATTGATACATTATTTATTCCCTTCCATGTGCTTCAAGTATAGGTCCTTTGTCTGGGTCTTAGGATGCCTGTTGTGGTTTCTTCTTTATGGGTGGAGAAGTTAGAGGAAAAGATTCTTTCTGGGGACCCACTTGGTGAGGAAGGATTCCATGGTGTGACCATTAATGGTAAGGAAGGTGGTTTATCTAATATTGTTAAGTGTTCTGACCTTATGGCGAAGAAATCTCCTGGCTTGTCTTCTTTTCCTCATGTTGAGGTGATTGGGGATTTCCAGAATAATGTCTTCTCCATCTTTTTTTCCTGATTCAATAGTGGATTCCTTGGTTTCTTCCATGGATCTTACATTGATGGGTAAATTTTTGGGCCCCCATCCTAATATTGAAGTTGTGCATACTTTTGTGCATAGGTAATGGGTGATTAAAGGTCAGGTTGACATTGTCACTCTTCCCATGGGTTTTCTCTGCTTTGTTTTCAACAATAAAGTTGATTTGGACTTTTTTGTGTGGGGGCCCTTGGATGTTTGGTAGAACAACTATGGCATTTAGGAACTGGAGCCCTAATTGGGATTATAGTGACAATTTCTTAATGGCAGCCCTAGTTTGGTTTAGATTCCCTGGTTTACCCCTGGAATACTAGAATGAGGACATTCTTAAGGGGTTGGCTTCTTCCTTCATTGGTGAATTATTGTCTCTTGATCCCTTGACTGCAGAAAAAACTAGGTTGGTTTTTGTTAGGATTGGTGTGAATATCTATTAGTTTTTCTCATCTTCTAGCATCCATTTCTATTAACTCTAAGTTGGGGAAGTGGGAGCAGGAGGTGGAGTTTGAGTCCCTCCTATTTTCTTGTTTTTTTTGTAATATGGGTCTCTGGACCAATAACTATCCTCATAAGGCTAAGAAGGATACTAAGGCCATTGTTTCTAAAGGTGAGATCCTTAATAAGGAGGTCAAACAGATCTGGAAGGAAAAACCTGGTCCCACAAAGGCAATGGTTACGGGTAGCAGTGAACCTGGAGATGCTTTCTCTTTGGGGAAGGGCCAAGTGGTCTTTGGGCTTGTTGAAGGAAAGGAAGCCCTAGAGGAAGGAGAAATTGATGACTCAAAAGGGTCTGGTGTGTCTCACTCTCAAGTTAAGGCTTTGGAGTCACTGGTTATTGTTGATAGTCAAGGTTTTCCCTAGGGGTTTGGTGGTTCTCCCATATCTCCTATATCCTCTTTGGCACCCATTCCTTTGGAAGTTGTTTTTCCCAATCAGAAGAGTAATTTTGACTCTGACCTTATTTTGGGGGTCGATGTCAGTTCTCAGGAAACCCAACACTATCTTGTGTTAATGGGTAATTCTTTCACCACTAAGAATCTTGTTAAAACTGATGATGAGGATGGTTCCTCTATTCCAAATACTTTATTAGGCAGCGAGGAGGAATACTCCTTAAATAGAGTTGGTTTTGATTTTCTCAATTATTTGAATGAGGCTCCTTGGATACAATAGGTCAGAAGAAAAAATAGTAAAAAGAAGCATCTGATTGAGGTTTCAACACTAGGGCCAAAGGGTGTGACAACTTGAAGCATGGTGGCTAATGTGGGATCTCTTCCAAAGTCTAGAGGTAGAAGTTCCAACCAAGAAATTAGAGAAAGGGAAGGAATGAAGGATATAACATATGGGAGATAAATGACCATCCACGATGTGTGTTCTCCTATTTATAAATGAAAATAATATCTTGGAACATTAGGGGCCTGAATAATCCTCACAAGAAGGACATTTTGAGAAACCTGGCCAGAGACCATAAACCTGATATTATTCTCATCCAGGAGTCTAAATGGTGAAATAAAAAGTGGAAAAAATTAGAATCTTCAAAAATGGTGGGGTGGTTGGATGTAGCTCTAAAGGAGCATCTAGTGGTCTAGTGGTTTTTTGGAACCTCTACAATGTTAAAGGTGAGATTTTATGTGTGGATAAGAATATTCTTAGTATAAATTTTGTTCACATAAGAACTAGTTTTGAATGGGTTATCAATAATATTTATGCTCCTAATTCTAAGGTGGGTAGGAAAAAATTCTGGAAGGTTATTGAGAATAGTAGAATTTCCTTTCTAGGTTCTCCCTGGCTATTGATGGGTGATTTCAATTCCCCGCTTAAGGTCAATGAGAAAGTTGACAGAGTGGATTCTCATAGTTAGATGGAAGGGAGACATGATCTTATGGACCTGATTAACAAACTGATTATTTGATGTTGATCTTCAAGATTTGAATTATACGTGGTTGAATAGGAGGATTGGTAAGGATCTTATTCAAGTCGGGTTGGATAGAGCCCTCATTTCTAGTGACTGGTTTGATAGCTTTTGTTGTTCTTTATCCTCTTTTACTAAAGTGGGGTCTGATCATTTTCCCATTTCCATTATGGAGGATCCTTTGACCATGACTAGAAGGGCTCCCTTTCATTTTCAGAATATATGGTTGAACCATCTAGATATTGAGATTAGGATTAAAGAGTGGTGGGATGTCAAAATTCAGGGTTCTTCTATGTTCAGAGTGGCCAAAAAACTCAATCATGTTAAGGAGCACATCAAATCTTGGAGTAAACATGTTTTTGGGGACATCTTCAATTCTAATATCTCTCTTAAGGCTTAGTTGGATTCTATTCAGGATTCTATTCAACAAGTTGGTCTCTCCCAAGTTTCTAAGGATAAAGAAGAGATTCTTTTGGCCAAACTTCATAGTATCATCTCTAAGGAAAAAGTCTACTGGAGACAAAGATATAGATCCTTATGGTTGAAATTTGGATATAATAATACTCATTTCTTCCATATGTCTTCTTTGAAGCATAGGGCCTCCAGCAAAATCTCCAACATTCATCTATTGTCTAGTGCTTTGAACAATGATAAGGATATTGCTAATGCTCTGGTTGCCTTTTGTCCTCTTCTATCTAAGAACATTTCTTTATCTCTTGAAGATCAAGATCTCCTTCTTGATTCCATTCCCTCCCTATTGGATGAGGGAGCTAATAATTCTTTGATTTCCATCCCTTTGGTTGAAGAGATTAAAAGAGCTATTTTTCCTTTTGAAGGTGAGAAATCTTCGAGTTCAAATGGTTTTCCTCTTTTCTTCTTTCAGAATTTTTGGGGTGTTGTTGGCTTGGATATTGGTAATGTGGTCAAGGAGTTCTTTGGCTCTAGATCCCTTCTTGAGGAATTGAATGCTACGTTCATTGATCTCATTCCTAAATAACCCGGTGCGGATACTATGGATTCTTTTAGACCGATTAGTCTCTGCAATTTGATCTATAAGATCTTTTCAAAGTTGATAACACTGAGATTACTCACTCTTTTTCATAATATCATCTCTCCTCAATAGAGTGGCTTTGTCTTAGGTAAGCAGATATTGGATTATATCATCAAAGTTCATGAAGTGATTCATTCTTCTCTTTCTTCTTAGAATCCTAGTTTTATTTTGAAATTAGATCTTTCTAAGGCCTATGATAGGGTGGATTGATCTATGTTATTTAAATTTCTCAAGGATTTTTTTTTATGTGATAAATTCATCCAACTGGGCAACTAACTCATTTGTACTGCTACTACAGTTGTGATTGTCAATGGGTCTTCTTCTAGATTTTTCAAACCTTCTAGAGGGCTTCATCATGGTGACCTATCATCTTTTCTATTGTGGTTCAGTGTCTTGGTCATTTCTTTCATAGTTTGGTTGGGAAAGGCTAGATTAAAGGCATTAAGCCTTCTTCTTCTTCGAACACTTGTTCCCATTAGCAGTTTGTCAATGACACGGTGATTATGGGCTCTTCTTCAATCTATGAAGCTATAATGTGAATAAATCCCTCTCCTATTACTCTTATGTTATGGGGAAATCTATTAACTAGGATAAGAGTTCTTTGTTCTTTATTAACACGCCTATGGATAGACAACATCATATAGCCAGGATGATTCATTGTTTTATTGGGGAATTTCTTGCTATTTATCTTGGTCTCTCTCTGGGTTTTAAGCCAACTAATTATTTTTGGTTAAAAATTATTGAGAGGTTCATTAGAAAACTGGTTGGTCGAAAAGGTGTTCTCTTGAGTCAAGCTGGTAAAATTCTTCTCCTGAAAGCCTCTTTGCAAAGTCTTCCCATCTATGCTTTGAGTCTTTTAAAAATCCCTTCCAAATTTTATGACCTTATTGACAAAATCTAGAGGAACTTCCTTTGGTCTAGAGTTGAGGATAGAAAAAGATTGGCTTTGGTGGCCTGGGACAAAGTTTCCAAACCCATTAAATGGGGTGGTTTGGGGATTTGTCTGATTAGGATGGTAAATAATGCCTTATTGGCTAAACAAATCTGGTGGATCTATGGTGAGCGGAAGGAATGGACCCAAATCATTCTTAAGAAGTACCTCTTCCCTTTCACCTGCATTGTGGATTTTCTGAAGTTGAATATTAGGATTAATGGTTCTTCCATTTGGAATAGTATCCAACAAGATAAAAGTACTGCTCTACTGGGGCTGAAGTGGATACTAGGTAATGGCTACAATATTAAGTTTTGGGAGCATAGCTAGATTCGAAACTCTTCGCTCTCTTCCAACCTTAATATTTAACCTCTCATTGATAAGTGTATCTAGAGATTTGTCCCTTGGGTTTGTAATTATTGATTCACTCAGTCATGGGTTAATCTAGTGCTTGTGGATGACAGCCTTAAACCTTTAATGTTGAATCTCAATGTGTTGAAACTTGAGCCATCAGTGGAGGATGCTTTGATCTAGACTTCTCATCCCTCTAGGCCCTATACTATTGTCTTAGTTATAGTTCTTCTTTTGGACCAGTTGGATCCTCCCCTGTTCTACGCTAAGGTTTGGGATAAGAGATTGATACCTAAAATTAACTTTTTTTATTGGCTAGTTTTGCAGAGTAAGATTCTTACGCTGGATAATCTTCAAAAGAGGGGGATGGTGTTGGTTAATCAATACTTAATTTGTATGGAGGAGGAGGAAACTAATTTTCATCTTGTTGTTTCCTATCCTTTATCATGGAAAGTTTGGAATATTGTTCTGAGTACTTGGAATCAACACTAGGTTTTCCCTGGCTGCATGCGGGATGTTTTTATTCAATGGAGAAATGTAGATATGGGTATAGATAGAAACCTTTGGAATATTATTGCCCCACATGTCATTTGGAAAATTTGGAAAGAGCACAATGATAGGGTTTTCAAAAACATCTCTTTGCTCCCTTCTATGGTGGTGGAGAAAATCAAAAGAACTATCTAGGAGAATTATATGGCTTTGATGGGAAGGAAGCTAGATTTTTTTGTTGGTATCAACCCCATCAAGGATTTTGAAAGCCTCTATGTCTTTGCGAGAAAATTCTATTTGGATTTTCACTCCAAATGATGGATCAAATTCAATTTCAATGGGGCTTCTAAGGAAAATCTGGGTGCTACCAGGTGTGGTGGGATGATTAGGGATGATGAGGATAATTGTCTTGCTATTATGGCCTACCCCATTGGTATATAGTATAACCACATGTCGGAAGCAGTAGGTCATCTTCAGAATTTAAAACTATTGAATTATCTAAATGTAATAAAGTTTGGATCAAGGGTGCTTCTATGAATATTTTAGATTGCTTTAAGGGTAAATCCAAACTTGCATGGACAATTAGAGCCTTTATCAAAGATGCTCTTGAAAACATTAATAAATTGCAAGAGGTACTTATTTCACATGTGTATCATGAGGACAATGGGATGGATGACACTTTGGCTAACCTATTTGTCAAATTGAAGGCTATCATGACTTGGCATGGTGACAGTAAACTTAATGTTGATTTGAATGTTAAGGTGGAGTATAATAAGATTCATAGTTGGAGGGCTGATATGGCATATCTCCGTAGCAATAATGATAAGACATATTTTTAGTAAGGGTTTCAATATCATTATGGAAATTTTTGGCTTTCCCAAGAATGAGAGGAGAAGACACAAGTTCATTAGAGTGGTGACTAGTTTTTCTTTTAGTATTTTTTTCTTCTTGACCAAGTCTCTTATTGAGAATCCTCTCTAGTCTGTTATCGCTACTGCTAGTATGGGTGGGGAGTTGAATCATCATGAACTAAAGAATTATAAGAGGTGGAAGGAAGAGGAGGAGGTTTGGGATAATCTACGTAAAGGAGGGCTTATTCCTTACATGGAGAGCTTGCATGGCTTTGATGAAGGGGTCACCAAAAGATTTTTTGAAATTTGGAAGGATGACACTGTTAATATTGGGGGAATGGAGGTCAAGATTACTGAGGATCTCATTGTTGAATTCTCGGGTCTAAGTATGAAAAGGATGAAATTTTACATGGATAAGAAGGTCTCCTAAAATGCCAATCACCATTTTCCCAAGGATGAAGATGAAGCAAAGAAGCTAATTAAGGATGCTGGGGGCTGCTATGATGTCGAGATCTTTAAGGAAATCTGGTCAAATGTGATGGTGGCTATTATGGAGTACATAACCCTTCATGGGAGGTATAAATGTGCCCATTCTTATCATTTTTTTTCTCTATCACTTTAGGCATAAGGTTAGGGTTTCCTTCCCCTACTATTTTCTTAGTTCTCTCTGTCATAGTATTTCGGGTCATAAAAGAAAAGAGAGTAAGTTGGTCCTTCATGAAGGGCTTATTCTTCTTATTTTTTAGCATGTTGAGAATAATGTGACTCTCTGACAATCTCCTCCTCAAATTCTAGTTGGTGGGTCTTCCAAGAGCTTGGTTAAAAGAGGAAGGGAGGATGAGGGTAAGGAGGGCTCATCCTCTAAAAGATTGAAATTTGAGAAGAAAAGTGGCATGGAGACTGAGTCAAAGGGGGAAAGTGTTGGGGGATATTTGGATTTCAAAGGGAAACCTCAAAAAAAACCTGAGGATGATAGTAAGGATTCTCTGTCTGGTACTGATAGTGACACAGAAGTGGGGAGGGTTTAAAATATTGAGATCATTTTGGATATGGGTGATTAGAATGACCCTAGTGGTCAGAAAGTCCTTATCCTAGTTGACTATGATAGCTCTATGGACCATGATATCCCTATTTCTCTACACAATGAAGCCATCACTAAGCTTCTATCGGATAAAAAAGGATAAAGATGTGAGATGTGATGCAACCATTATGGACAAGGATATTCCCTCCTTCTCTAGAACTATTCCTTTTCTAAAAATTATCAATATGCAGAAGAGAAATGTTCATCTCCTCAAGGAAAACCTAGAGGACAAAATTGATCCCCCTTTTCACATTTTGTAAATGGCTAAAGCTATGTCTATGTACTCTTTCCATGTGGTTAAATGGTTTTTTCATGAAATCAAGAATTTGAGTCTTAATCTCATATCCATTTCTACTAAAGTAGATAATATTCAAGAGAGAATGGATTTTGGGTCTTAATGGATGAACAAAGCTAGGGAGAAAAGGAATTATAGGAAGATGGGCTTGTTACAAGATAAGATGGATAGAATGGATTCTACCCTCAAAAAGATTATGTTAGATAGAAATCAGTTTATGGGGACTATGGTTGAGTGCATCAGTAACATAAAGCATTAGCTAAACGTCGGGGCCCCTATCAAGGTTGATGATATCAAAGATGATGATGAGGACTAGACTCGGTCGGGAAAGCGTATTGGATCCTCCAAAAAGAAGAAGATATAAGAGAGGTTTCTGGAGATCTCAGATCTCAATGCGACCATTAGCAAGATGTCGAATGCCAAAAAATACATGGAGGAAACTCTGTTGGAGTTTTCCTAGTTTCTTGTTCCTTTTTTTTTCTATTTTTTTCGTGTTTCTATTGCTGGTTGTCAATTTTTGTTTACCAATTTTTGGTTGGATTTGTTGCTAGGGTTTGGGTCTTCTAGCGGGCTGGTTTTTAGCCCTGACTCTTTTTGTCAGGTTTAATGTTAAATCTTTTGTAACTTCCTTGTAAGGGATTTCAAGTCCCCCCAAAACCTATTTTTACTAGTATTAAAAAACTTAATCCTAAAAGTAATCCTAATTGTAACTAAATCCTATCTTGAGCCTGAACGCTAACCCTAATGTAATCTTAACTCTAAACATAACTAAATCTAAACCTACTTGAACCCCAATTCTCTATCTTAATCAAGGACACATAATTATTATACATTTTTAATATATATTTAATTCATTATAATAAGATTAATAAACAAATGCACTTAATTATTAATACATTTCAATATACATTGAACTAATTCTTAGTAAGATTAATTAGTTGTATAATTATATATAGTTACCAATAGTCTAATCTAGAATGGTAGTTAGATTGTCAAAGTTTGAGCCTTTATTTCACCCAAAACTATTGGCTCCTATGGATCTCATGTGTATTGTAGATATAAACTTGTAAAGTTCATATTTTTAGTAACCTTTATTTATGTTTACTTATAATCTTCTTATTTTCTCAATACAAAATTTGAATATTTATTTATATTTATGAATATTAGATAGCTCGAAATTTGATATCTCTCATCTTATTTTACATATATTTTTATTTAAATATATAGGTAGGCTAGTTTAATATAGGTGTATAAATGTTTGGGCTCTTTTCACTTAAAGGTCAAGAGTCAAGGGGTATCTGTTAGGTACGATCCCACCTTTTTCTTTCGATTTATTTTGAAAATTATGATATATTAGTTTTTTAATAAATTTATTTTATACTTGTAATGCATTCTATATTTTACTTTAATGTCTCTCCATAAAATTTAAGACCAAGTAGCATTAAATCTTAAAGGCATAAAGAATATGAGCTAGAGTATTGATTATAGGACCTTTAGAAACCTGTCATTAGAATGTAATTATATGCCATGATTTATGGTTATTCCAACATTTTACTTGTTAAAAAAAATAGTCTCAAAGAATTACAATATTTTTGAGAACTTTTTTATAGGTACACCATGCTTAGATTCAATGATTATTCAATGACGTTATTTTTCAAAACTTTTCCCACCTTAGGAAGGAAGGTTTTTTTTCATTACAGAGTATTTTTTAGTCTCTCATCATTAGAGTATTTATATAAATTTACAATTTTTCATTTGAGTTATTAAAAAATATTAGATATCTTGATTGAGTAGTTTTTAGTTCATATGTAGTATAAATAAATCTACTCAATGTATAGTTTATTTCTATTTTTGTACAAGTTAAATAATTTAGTACTCATGATATAAATAATTTACTAAATTATTATGGGAGTGATGGGAGGAGGGAAATTTTTTAATTTTGCAAGGGCGGGGAAAACCTACAACTCTACCAATGGACATTCAGAGGACTGTGGGGGTCAGTTGGTGGATGTTAATGGGAATTCTAACATGCCTTGTAATGTTGTAAAGGTGGAATCCTCTAGGGAATGTTCCAAGGAGATTTTTGTGGAAGGAACAGTTTTGGGATCTTCCCTACAAAAAAACTTGCTCACTGAGGGCCCCCTATGGGAGAATCATACATGGTCTGACCTTTTCAACTCCAAATTGAAGGGAAAGGATATTTCTCTGGTTTCACATCTAGTTGACACCATATCTATTTCATGTTTTATGGTAATTCTAGGCTTCCCTGTGGATAAAGGGGTGGATGTGATGGCATGATCACTATTTGGTAAATTTATTGAACCTAGACCTAATATTAATTTTGTTCATTCCTCAGTGGTTCAAAAGTGGAAAAGAAAAGGTCGGGTGGATGTCCTAGCTATGGCCAAGGGTTTATTTTCCTTTTCAATCACTTGTGAAGAGGATCTCCTAGTGGTGCTTAATGGGGGTCCTTAGATGTTAGGCAAGGTTTCCTTGGCTCTAAAAATTTGGGAACCAAGGTTCTCCCCTTTGGAGTGGACTTTTGATAGTGCTCCTATATGGGTATGACTTCTTGCTCTTCCCTTAGAATTATAGGATGAAAATATATTTAGAGGCATTTTTTCCTATTTTAGAGAGCTCATTATGATGGATTCCATCATGGTGGCCAAGAAATAGATAGTGCATGCCCATATTTGTGTTAATATTTCTCAATCCACTAAAATTTCAGATGTTGTTTCTCTCAACTCCAAGATGGGGGTTTGGCCACAAGAAGTGGAGGTTAAATCAAATATATTTTCTTATTTCTACTACAAGAAAACTAGGCATTGGGCCAAGGCATGTCCTTCTAAACTTAATTCTCAACAGGCTATAAGTCGTCAAAGAAGGTCTAGAAACCTAAGCCTCTTTTGAAGGTATCTAATGAAGGGCTAGATGAGGAACCTACTATTGAGAAGATTTCTCAGTAGGAGGAGGATGTTCCATATGTTACATCAAATCAAATTTCTTTGAGCTCTTCCCTAGGCAGGTCTTTTGTTATTCCCAAAACTAATGCAGGGGGTTCCAAAGGCATTCCACAAGGGGATTTGGTTTCTACTTCTCCCAAGGAATTGGATGCCCAGTCTATTAACCTTCTAGTTCATCTCTCCAATGGGCCTACTCACTCTCAGGAACCCGTATTGTAGGAAATGACCCATGATCTTGGGGACTCTCAACCAGGGTACAATGGTGATGAAACAAATGATAAAGATTTCTTAGGTAATAGGGAGGTATTATTTTCTTTAGGAATTGATGGAGACATTGATACCCCCTTCACTATGGTTAAATAAAAAAGTAAAAGAATAAAGAATATTCCTTCTCCAATAATTACCACTCATAGTAAGATGAAATCTAATTCTGGCACAAATTCCAAAGGGGCAGGTCGACCATCTTCCATTCAGAACCAAGAAAGTTTGAGAAAAGAAGAGGTTGCAGATGGACTACAAAGGACTTTATTGGATATGGGAATATCTATTTCCCTCCAACATTCCTAATGAAGATCATTTCTTTTAATATTTTGGGGGGGTAACCACCCCCAAAAGCATACCCTTCTATCAAATTTGATCAGAGAGCGTAAACCTGATATCTGCCTTATTTAGGGTACCAAAATGTTGAAGTCAATAATTTTTTATTTGAAGTTATCTATTTTCAAAGATGATAGTGGTCATTGCATGGCTTCTAATGACCTTACTTTGGTGGTTTGGCCACTTTTTGGAACCCTACATTAGTTAAATGAAGATCCATTTATTCTTATGCAAATCATATTGCTACTAAATTTGTTCTTTTGAGTGATGGAAGTTATTTTATTATCTCCAATTTGTATGCCCCTAATAACAAGGTTTTCTAGCGTGGTTTATGGGATTACGTCTCTGATTTCAAGGCCCAAAATCCTACTAGTAGATGGATTTTTATGGGGCATTTTAGCACCCCTATATTTAGCTCAAGTAAAAAAGGTGGAGCTTCTATTGATTTTGATAGCGGTCAGGACTTGTTGGAGCTTATCAACTCTCAAGGTCTATAGGAGGAAAAACTTTCCATTTTATTTTGAGAAAATGTGGACCATGAACCCTAACTTCAAGGATAAAGTAAGTAAATGTTGGAACATTGATATTTGAGGGACTACCATGTATAGGGTGGCCAAAAAAAAAATGTGAAAGACAATTTTTAGATATGGAATAGATCTGCTTTTGGTCACATTATTTAGGATAAAGACAATTTGAAGTCAGAGTTGGACAATGTTCAATCACAGATTCAAGTTCAAGGCACTAATGTGAACCTAATTGACCAATAAATTTACATCTTGTCTTAACTCCATAGTATCATAAACAAGCAGGATTAGTTTTGGAAACAACATTAAAGGTCTATCTAGTTGAAAAGTGGAGATAGAAACATGAAATTTTTTCATTTATCAACTCTTAAACATAGATCTATTAATTATATCCATTTTTTCAAGCATAATAGTCATTTGTTACAGAGAGATGAGGACAAAACATATGTGGCATATGATTATTTTTCCTCTCTTCTTGTTGATGAGTCTCTGCCTAATGCTAACAAATGACAGGAGCTTCTAAAGGACATTCCTTGTTTGGTCACTCAGGACATGAATAGAGACCTTATTAGGATCCTTCTGAGAAGGAGGTTCATGAGACAATTTTCTCTTTTGAAGGGAACAAGGCCCAAGACCTAGATGAATTACCCATATTTTTCTTCTATATGCATCGGGATATCATGGCTAAAGATGTGGCTACTACTAGAGAATTTTTTGGCTCTAGATCCCTTTTGAAGGAGATGAATGCCACTTGCATTGTTGTCATTTAGAAGAAGCCAGGGGTGAACTCTTATCAACACTTTAGACTAATCAATCTTTGCAATTCCATCTATAATATCTTTATGAAGATTCTTGTTATTTTTCTCAATCCTTTCCTACCAACCCTCATCTCTGTTCAACAAAATGGGTTAGTCCTAGTTAGGAAAATTCTTGACTCGATCATGAATGCCCATGAAAACATCCATTCTCTTACGATCAAAAAATAGGTTGGCTTCTTCCTTAAGTTGGACCTCTTGAAAGATTATGACAAGGTGAATTGGGAATTCATGTTGAAGGTCTTATTTTCCTTTTCTTTCAATGATTATTTTCTTCAAATCATCATGCAATTGATCTCTACTATCAAATTTGTGGTTATTGTGAATGGTTCTCCCACTGTAATTTTTTTTTCCTCTTTGAGGGGCATTAGACAAGGAGAACCCATTTCTCATTTCCTCTTCATCATTATGGTTGAGACCCTTGGGAGGTTTATTCAAAGACATGTTTAGACTCGTAGAATCAAAGGCTTGAATCTGTCATCTGGGGATTTAGTGTTCTCACATCAACAATTTGTAGATGATACCAGGTGATTATGGGGGAAAGTTCTATTTTAGAGGCCAAATCTTTCAAAGAGATAATTATATCTTATGAGGGTGCTTTGGGTCATAATATCAATCTTTCAAATGTATCTCTTCTTCATGAATACTTTTGTCAATAGACAACAAAGAATTGCTGGAATTCTTGGGTGTATAATTGAGACTTTTCCCTCTACTTATTTGGGTCTTCCTCTCTATGAGCATGATGCTCCAGTCTATTTTTGGGGTAAGTTGGTTGAGAATTTGAAAACTAAAGAGTGGAGATGCCAAAATATGATAAGTATGATGGACACTTTGATCCTCAAGATCATGTCAGAGAATTTTGTACACAATCTATGGAGTTCATGCATGAACCAACCTATCTGATGCATCTCTTTCCTCGATCTCTAGGAGGAGGAGCCATTCATTGGTTCTCTAGATTGCCTTCTACTATCAAAAATTTTGAGGAGTTGATCAAATTGTTCTATCAAAAATACTCCTACAACATTCAACATCCAGTCACCATGATTGATATCTGTAATCTCAAGAAATATCCAAGCGAACCATTCTTGACATTTCTCAAAAGATGGAGGAAGAAATTCTCTCTATATGCTAGACCTATTCCACAAACTAAGAAACTAGAAATTTTCATCAATAATCTTATCCCATAAATCAACTACCCTTTAAAAATGCAAGATCATACATCTTTTGATAAAATGGTAGACAATGTGATCAAAATCAAAAAAGTGCTTGTGAAAAAATGAGAAATCACACTTCAAAAGGACAAGTACAAATCAGGATCCAATTCTAAAGACAAGAACAAAAGCTGGAACAAGAATAAAGGCATTGTTATAGATGGTGTTGTTGATAATATCCATGCCCCATCAAAGGCACCATCTTTTAATCTAACTATTGGTACCCAAGCCATAAAAGCTTCAGAACAAAAGGTGCCTGAATCATCTCAAAAGAAGCCAGAGTATAAAAAGTGGTCTGCTAATAATAAATGAATGTTCACTCCTCTTGGAGAATCTTTAGAATCAGCTATGAGAACTCTTCTAGCTAATAACATCATCTCCTTACCTAAGATCTGATAATTTGATCTAGATCCTAAACCAAAATGGTGGAGGGAGAATGAATTCTGTGATTTCCATTGAGGTAAAGGTCACAAAACTAATCAATGCTTACGCTTGAAGCATACTATTCAAGATTTGATTGATAAGGGAGATATCACCATTGACAATCATAAGAGCAATAATGATCATACAGTATTCACAGAACCATTTCCGAAACATGGTCAAGAAGTTTCATCTTCTCAACCTAATATCGGGGCCAAAGTCAATTATGCTTACTCTGGAAATAATGTTGTTATCAATATGGTTGAACCTTGTCTCTCTAAACATTGCAATGTCATCACAATTATGTGAAGATATAGAGACCATCCTTCAACTAATGCAGTTACTTGATCACAAGCTCAGGCACTTTTGAATGGACAAAACCTAGATTCATCAAACATCCCTAAGATGCCCTTCAATCTTTCTTCCACTTCCAAACAGAAGGTTGTTTCTAAATCTTCCAATCCTAAAGATATGAGGCCAACATCTTATAGCATTGTTCAACAACTTCAACACACTAATGCAAAAATCTCCATGTTTGAGTTGCTTCGGATATCTCCATCTCATAGAGCCATTTTAGACAAAGCTTTTCTCGGATCCCATGTTCCTGATGACCTTGATTTAGACAAGTTCCAGACTATGGTTGGACATCTTACATCTCTACAATATATCTCCTTCTCAAAGGAAGATGACAACTCCTTGAGTCACCCGCATAACCAACCCTTGCACATAGAAGTCTTGATCCAGAACTGTAGAGTCAAACATGTGTTGATAGATGGAGGCACTGGTCTAAACATTTGTTCTTACAGCTTGGTCACACAATTGGGATTTTTAGAATTGGCTATTGATCCTAGAAAGAAAATAACTATAAAGGCCTATGATGAACAAGAAATATCTTCTAAAGGCACCATTGTCTTACCTATCTGAGCAGGTCCAATTATCAGAGATACTACATGTCAAGTGCTTGATCTACCTTTGGCTTACAACATTCTTCTAGGGAGACCATGGATACATGAAATGCAAGCTATTCCTTCTACATACCATCAATGCTTGAAGTTTCCTTATGAAGGAGTAGAGGTCACTATTCTAGCAGACATATCTACCACTTGCAATACATTGAAGGAAAGTGCAAATAAACTTGTGCCTAATAACAGAGAATTTTCCATTGAGCCAACTAAAGAAGCATCCATATCTAAAATGGAAGATCTTGCAAAAGAGGTTAATATTAAAGAAAATGGTATGGGAGAATACACTATAGAGCCAGTCTTATCTTTGACATCTCTCCCTATCTCACCTAAGTCTTATGGTCAATCTTTGAAACAATCTAAACCAGATTCTAAAGAACCTCTTGAGGCATATAAAAGAATTTTGTAGCAGAACAAGTCTCCAAGCAAGAATTCAAAGAGGATGAAGCTGTGCTTGCATGGCTATACAAAGATGAATCTGAATCCAATGATATTCAAACTAGTAACTTAGTAGTACCAAAAGATCCTTCTAAGTCATATGGCCAAGAGAAAAATTGATAGCTAAGATGGGATATCCAGGTAAAGGACCTCTAGGAGTCAGCAGAAAGGGTCTTGAGGCACCTATCCCACATACTGGTAGAGTAAATAAAGACAAAGTTGGCTTAGGCTTTAAAAAGAAACCCTTCCACCTCAAAGGAAATTGTTCTCATGTCATAGAGCAGATTGCACCAAGAGAACCTCTTCTTAAGAAGGAAGAAACTGAACCATCAGATAGTGAGTCAGACAGCTCTAAACTTATCCCTTATGAGCGTTTGCCTAAAGAAATAAAAGATCTTCTTGAATATGAAGATGATCCAATCAAAAGAATTAATGTAGTAGAAACACAAGAACCTACTATCAATCAAGAGATAGTTGTAACACAAGAACCAACTAATCTCAAAGATGATCAAATAGACAAAGAGGAAGGTGGTAGTTATTTTGAGATAGATTCTCATGAGTATGAATTCAAATTAGAATTTGAGGGTAACCCTTCTTGGGGTATTCATGCTGACTTTACTCATGTTCTTAGATTTCCTAGAGGCATAGACGAAGAATCTAATGACTATGAATGGGGAGCAATTCCAGAACTAGATGAAGATGAGCTTATTATAGAGAAACATGTTGCTATTATTCACCAATATGCACTTGAACCCAACATAAGTCTAGAGTGAAATGATGAACCTATCGAGTCTGATCCACCTATGGCTGAATTGGACTCCTACAATGACATTGAGCCTATTCACAAATTGGATGTCTTAAGTTGTAATATCACCTTTGAACTTGAGCATCGGGTTAGGACCAATGATGACAGATCCATATCCGTAAACACTATCTCCTAATGTTTCCCCACTTTGACTATCCAATATCCAAACCTTATTGATCAAACCTCCACAAATCCAAGTCATGGTATTTATACCTTCCCAAATGACTATGCCCTTGCTTGCTACCTCAATGCAGTTGGGCCTATGAGGACTTCCATCAGTGAACCGAGCGTTAGCATGATGGAGTCAGACATCAAGTATCTTAGTCAGAAAAATAAGAATAAGAATAAAAGGAAAAGGAGTTATGAGGGTGAAAACCACTTTGTGGTAGTCTTAGAACCTACAAAAGTTGATGCAGGAGCATCCTGGGTGTAAGAGGAATCTTGCATCACTCAAAAATATTTCAAAATATTTCTATTTTTGTATTCAATAAGGGCTATCTTTTGCAGAGTTGCTATTTATGGAAACTAGCTATTTTTAGTAAGTTGGTCTTACAATCTCGAAATGTTCTAATTTTACATGTGGAGGTTCATCTCAGTCATATCAGTTTGCCAGCAAAGTTTCATGGCTAGATCAGGTCTAGTTTTGAAGATATTGAAGATTTTTGGTATTGGCAGCAGAGTACAGAAACTTTGAACTCAGTTTTGAAGGCTTTAGAGGCCCCAGATGAGGTTGAAAATTTGGGTGACGGGTGCTTTGCATGGGTCAAGCCTGTAGAGCGCTTCGTGGTGTTTCCAGAATGGGGTTATAATAGCCAATCGGGTCAACGGGTGATGACTTATGGTCTTCGAAAGTTGGGTCACCTGAAATGGCGGAAAATAATTTTTCTTCAAATTTCTGTTTGGGTTTCAAAACTCATTTTGAGCCGACTTTGATGTAATAAATTGTAAAATAAAATAATTCTAAGTTTGGTCAGCCCTAAGGGCTAAATTTCTAGAACCTTCTCGAGCGGTGGGAATCGCCTATATAAAGAAGGTCATAGTGTTGTCTAGAGCAGTTCCAGGTAGTAGATATGGGTATTGATTCGAGGCTTTGTCCTATAGAATATTGTAAGCGAATGCCCATGTGGCTTACATATTGTAATTCTAAAAGTTTGTAATTCCACATTTGTGGAGATAATAAGAAGCCAATTTTCTATTCTTGCATATTATTGTTGTTGTTTCTCTATTTCTGTTATGTGCTTGTCGTATTAAGGGGAGCACCCTTCATCAAGTGGTATCAAAGTAGGAGTTCTTGAGTGTGTAAATAGATCATCGACTGTGAGGCAGTTTGCACCAGGACCATGGCTAGGGTTTTAGCGTGCATCACGAAAATGCCTCCACGAAGAGAACGTGGCGGAAGAGCTGGTGCTGTGACACCTGAGGTTAGAGAGCTGCAGAGACAAGTGGGAGCATTGCAAGAAGAGATTCATAGAGGAATGAATCTTAATGTCAGAGATGAAAGCGAGGATGAAGCCGAAGAAGAATATCAAGAAGGAGAAGCTAAAATTGTGAACTAGGATGAAGAAAGACTTTTTCGGGTGATTTCCAAGATTGGAAAAAGACCTAAGATTGAGGTTCCTACATTTTCTATAAATCTTAACCCAGAGGAATTGATCGACTAGATCAATGAATGTGAGGAGTATTTTGAGTATGAAGATGTTGAGGATCCTGATAGGGTCAAATTTGCGAAGGCCAGACTGAAAGGTCATGTGAAGATCTGGTGGCAAGAAATTCAATTGGAGTGAAATAGAAGAGTGAAAGATAAAATCACAAGATGAGATCGGATGGTGGATAAATTCAAATGACAGTTCATTCCTGTTGATTATGAGCTTGACCTACTAAATAAAATGCAAAGTTTGAAGCAAGCAGGAAGATCTGTTCAGGAGTATACAGAGGACTTCTATCGACTCCTCATCAGAACAGGCCATGCAGAAGCTGATAAGGAGAAAGTTGCCCGATACTTTAATGGGTTAAGGCCAAGCATTCAGGAGGAGTTGAATCTGGTTCGAATGAACAGTATTGAGGAGGCATACCAGTTTGCCCTAAAAGTAGAGGAAAAGTTGAACAAGAAGTTTGAGAGCAGACAAAATGGAAGAGGTCATGGTGGAAGATTTGGTGGACGGTCATATGGTGGCTGAAATGAAGATCAAAAAAAAAAGGATGAGGCCAGTAGCAGCCAAAATCAGAGAGGAAATAATTCTAATCATTTCCAATATTAGAATAATAGAGATCAGAGGGGAAGAGGAAGAGGACAAGGTTTAGGAAGAGGAGGCTTCCGTGGAACATGTTTTCACTATGGAGAAGAAGGTCATAGGGCATTTGAATGTCCTCAGTGCCAAGGAAGAATAGATAGGAGAAATGAAGGCCAGGCCAGAGTTGCACATGTAGATGAAGATGCTAGATCATCAAATTCTGAAGATACTGAAAGAGGAGAAATGCTAATTAACAGAAGAGTCTTGCTGAGTGGTGAGAATGAACCTGAACAAAGGAGGAGCCTATTTCGCACTAGATGCAAGTGTGAGGGTAAATGTTGTGATGTGATTATTGATAGTGGAAGCACTGACAATTTAGTGTCAGAAGAGATGGTGACAAAGTTGAAGCTCAAGAGACAGAAACACCCACATCCATATCGGATTGCCTAGGTGCAGGATGACCACAAGGTCATGGTCAGTGAACAGTGCCTGGTAAAATTCAAGATTGGCGGGTACCAAGATGAGGTACTATGTGATATCATCTCTATGGATGCATGTCATATGTTGTTGGGTAGACTATGGCAGTTTGACAGATGTGCTATACATGATGGTCGTGCGAATACCTATTCCCTGACAAAGGATGGAGTGCGACATAAGCTAAAGCCATTGAAGGAGACCGAAGAAAAGGTATGTGGTAATGCAAGAATAACATTTGTTAATGGAAGAAAATTCCTAGATGGTATGAGGCATAAGCATGTGTGTTTTGATTTAATTCTAAAAGTTGGTAAAGAAGAAGTAGAGGATGTACCTGTAGAGGTTGTAGATTTGTTGAATGAGTTTTAGGATATTGTATCTGATAATGTACCTGATGGATTACCATCGGTAAGGAAGATCAATCATTAGATGGATTTGATTCCAGGGGCCAATTTTCCAAACAAGGCAGCACATAGAATGACACCAGCAGAAAGTGAAGAGTTGAACAGACAAGTACATAAGTTATTACAGAAGGGGTTGATTCGAGAGAGTTTGAGTCCCTGTGTTGTACCAGCGGTATTAGCACCAAAGAAGAATAGAGAATGGAGGATGTGTATAGATTCCAGAGTAATAAACAAGATCACAATCAAGTATAGGTTTCCATTACCACGAATGGATGATATTATGGACTGTTTGAGTGGAGCTATGTATTTCTCAAAGATAGATCTAAAGAGTGGATATCACCAGATTCGGATCAGAGAAGGAGATGAATGGAAGACTGCCTTCAAGACAAAGGAAGGACTGTATGAGTGGTTAGTCATGCCTTTTGGGCTAACCAATGCACCGAGCACTTTCATGAGGCTCATGAACGAGGTCCTGAAAGAATTTATGGGTAAGTTTGTCATTGTTTACCTAGATGATATTTTGATTTTTAGCAAGACATTGGAGGAACATATGATGCATATTCATATGGTGTTTGAGAAGTTGAGAGATGAGAAATTGTTGATTAATTTGAAGAAGTGCAGTTTTGTGAAGAAAGAGTTAGTGTATTTGGGATTTGTAGTTTCAGCAGAAGGTCTAAAAAAGGACCCAGAGAAGGTACAGGCTATCCTTGAATGGCCTACTCCAAGGAGTGCTACTAAGGTAAGATCTTTTCATGGTTTGGCTAGCTTTTACAAAAAATTTATTAGAAATTTTAGCAGTATTTGTGGTCCCTTGACTGAAACAATGAGAGGGGATAGAAAAGAATTTAAGTGGACTAATGGGGCAGAAAAGAGTTTTCAATTGTTGAAACAAAAAGTTACAGAACAACCTATTTTAGCACTTCCAAATTTTAATAAGGTGTTTCAAGTAGGTTGTGATGCTAGTGGTACTGCAATAGGAGCTGTTATGAGCCAAGAAGGTAAACCTATTGCTTATTTCAGTGAGAAGTTAAATGATGCCAAGAGGAAGTATTCTATTTATGATCAAGAATTTTATGCTATAGTTTAGGCATTAAAGAAGTGGAGACATTATCTACTTCCTAAGGAGTTTGTTTTGTATACTGATCATCAAGCTTTGCAATATTTGAATAGTCAAGGAAAGTTGAATCAGAAGCATTTGAAATGGGTTGAGTTTTTGCAGAGTTATACATTTATTTTAAAACACAAAAGTGGAAAGTCTAACAGGGTTGCAGATGCTCTTAGCAGAAGGAAACTATTGCTGACAGAGATGCAGATTGAGGTGGTTGGGTTCAAAGAACTCAAGAATTTGTATCTAGAGGATCCTAATTTTGGTGAAGCTTGGAAAGCTTGTACAGAACCTGTTACTCTAGACAGGATGAAATGGCTAAATTTTATCATCCAAGATGATATGCTATTCAAAGGGAGTCAGTTGTGCATTCCACGAAGTTCTATGAGGGAGAATCTCATCAAGGAGAAGCATAGTGGTGGATTGGCTGGACATTTTGGTCATGATAAAACCCTCGCTTTGGTTGGTGAGAATTATTATTGCCCAC
The DNA here is from genome assembly GCA_027943335.1 of Chamaecyparis obtusa. Classification (NCBI taxonomy): domain Eukaryota; kingdom Viridiplantae; phylum Streptophyta; class Pinopsida; order Cupressales; family Cupressaceae; genus Chamaecyparis; species Chamaecyparis obtusa. The sequence continues at coordinate 149,996 of BSBK01009036.1, read as the reverse complement.
AATTGTAGCAAGATGTGAAGAAGTTTGTATAGAGTTGCAGAGTATGTCAGATGGTGAAAGGAGTGAAGTAAAATATAGGGTTGTATCAGTCATTACCTATACCAGAGAAGCCTTGGGAGGATATCAGTATGGACTTTGTTCTTGGTTTACCGAGAACTCAGTGGGGACATGATTCAATTTTTGTGGTGGTTGATAGATTTTCAAATATGGCACATTTCATTCCCTGCAAGAAGACTAATGATGTTGTTCATGTAGCAGAATTGTTTTTCAGAGAAGTGGTGAGACTACATGGTTTGCCAAAGACCATAGTTTCAGATTGAGATACTAAGTTTGTTGGATATTTCTGGCAAACATTGTGGAAGAAGTTGAAGATAGATTTGAAGTTCAATTCATCACATCATCCACAGACTGATGGATAGACAGAGGTGGTGAATAGAAGTTTGGGAAATCTACTGAGATGTTTGGTTGGAGATAAGCCAACAGGATGGAATTTGATTTTACCACAAGCAGAATTTGCATACAATAATTTTGTCAATAGAAGCACTGGTAAATCACCATTCCAGATTGTATATGAAAGTAGTCCAAGAAATGCATCTGAATTGAGAAAGATAGATAAAGGAGAAATAAGTAGTGCTGAAGCTGAGGATTTTGCAGAACACTTGAAGAACATCCATGAGGAGGTGAGGAAGCATATTACCAAGATGAATGGACAGTATAAGGCTAGGGCAGATGAGAAAAGGAGGCATAAGGAATTTTAGGTTGGAGATGAAGTCATGGTTCATTTGCGGAAGGAGCGATTTCCAGTTGGTACATATAACAAGCTGAAAATGAAAAAGTTTGGACCATGTAAGATATTGAAGAAGCATGATTCAGGAAATGCATATGAGGTAGAATTGCCTAGTGAGCTAAATATTTCACCAGTGTTTAACATTTCAGATTTGACAGAGTATCACGAAGGAGGTGTTGAAGATGAGGTTGCAGTAGCACAGTGGAGTATTCCAGCAACCAGTTCAAATATCAAGGAGATTGAAGACATACTAGACAATCATGTTAGTAGAAGCACAAGGAATAGGACATATGAAGAGTATTTGGTCAAATGGAAAGGATGACCTGTTGAAGATTCATCAAGGCTAACAAAGGAGGAGGTTAACCATCTTGGTTTTCCTCTACACACCTGAGTCATGATAGGCTCACTTCTCAAATTACCCTGGGTGTCACCTTGATGAAGGGTGCTCCCCTTAATACGACAAACACATAACAGAAATAGAGAAACAACAACAATAATATGCAAAAATAGAAAATTGGCTTCTTATTATCTCCACAAATGTGGAATTACAGACTTTCAGAATTACAATATGTAAGCCACATGGGCATTCCCTTACAATATTATGTAGGACAAAGCCTCGAATCAATACCCATATCTACTACCCGGAACTGCCCTAGACAACACTACGGCCTTCTTTATATAGGCAATTCCCACCACCCAAGAAGGTTCTAAAAATTTAGCCCTTAGGGCAGACCAAACTTAGAATTATTTTATTTTACAATTTATTACATCAAAGTCAGCTCAAAATGAGTTTTGAAACCCAAACAAAAATTTGAAGAAAAATTATTTTCTGCCATTTCAGGTGACCCAACTTCTGAAGACCATAAGTCATCACCCGTTGACCCGATTGGCTATTATAACCCCATTCTGGAAATGCCACAAAGTGCTCTACAGGCTTGCCCATGCAAAGTGCCCGTCACCCAAATTTTCAACCTCATCTAGGGCCTCTAAAGCCTTCAAAACTGAGTTCAAAGTTTCTGTACCCTGCTGCCAATACTGAAAATCTTCAATATCTTCAAAACTAGACCTGATCTAGCCACGAAACTTTGCTGGTAGGCTGATATGACTGAGATGAACCTCCACATGTAAAATTAGAACATTTCGAGATCGTAAGACCAACTTACTAAAAATAGACAGTTTCCATAAATAGCAACTCTACACAAGATAGCCCTTATTGAATACAAAAATAGAAATATTTTGAAATATTTTTGGGTGATGCAAGATTGCTCTTACACCTAGGATGCTCCTGCATCAAAAGTAAAAATAAAAGACATATCTGAAGGTGAAAACCTCTTTGAGGCACCTAAGGATGAGATATTTGATGTCCTTCTGAGTCATTTACAGGACATATCTCCAATTCTAATTGAGCCCACTCAATCCATCAACTTGGGAACAATAGAAGAACCACAGTTGATTCATGTAGCACAATCTTTATCAGAAGAAGAGAAGCAAAAATTTACAACATTCCTAACAGAAAAGAAGATCAACTTTGCATGGAAATATTCAGATATGCCAGGGTTGGATCCTAATCTTATCATGCATCATTTATCTATAGCTCCAAATGTTAAACATGTCAAGAAAAAATTGAGAAAGATGCATCCTCATGTTGCATTCTTGGTAAAAGCTGAATTAGAGAAGCTCCTAAAAGCCGGATTCATCCGAGTTATTGATTATGCAGAGTGGATCTCTAATATTGTACCTATTTTTAAACTAGATAAATCAATCAAAGTATACATATATTTTAGAGATGTAAATAGAGCATTCCCTAAGGATGAATTTCCACTACCTAACATTGATATGATAGTGGACATGACTTCGGGCTTTGAGATGTATTCTTTAATGGATGGTTTTTCTGGATATAACCAAATAAAAATTGCTCCAGAGGATCAAGAAAAAACTGCTTTCACATGTGCATGGGGCACCTTCTGTTGGAATGTCATGCCATTTGGGCTTAAAAATGCTGGTGCTACATATCAAAGAGCCATGACATCTATTTTTCATGACATGATGCATAGGACTATGGAGGATTATGTTGATGATACTTTAGCAAAATCTATGATTAGAGCTGAACATCTAGATGACTTGAGAAAAATACTAGACAGAATGGAAAAATTTAGTCTCAGACTAAATCCTAAGAAGTGTGCTTTCGGTGTCACTTCTGGAAAACTCTTAGGATACATAGTTTCAAAGAAGGGCATTGAATTTGATCCAGCTAAAGTAAAGGCTATCATGGAAATGCAACCTCCAAAGAATATTAGTCAAATGAGGACATTGCAAGGAAGAGTTCAATCTATCAAAAGATTTATATCACAGCTAGCAGACATATCAATGATTGAGAAAGCTTGTCTAGTTATGATCTTTGCATCATAGAAATTGAGACATTACATGTTATCTCATACCACACATTTGGTAGCCAAGATTGATCCACTCAAATACCTACTAAGCAAAGCTGCCCTCGCAGGTAGATTAGCTAAATGGGTCATGCTCTTAAGTGAATTTGACATTGAATATGTTGAGAGAAAATCTATCAAAAGATAGGTTATTGCTGATTAGTTAGCGGATGCACCTATGATTGATGATACACCAATGCAAATGGAATTTCTAGATTCCTCTATCATGACTCTTTCTTCTAGAGAATGGCAGTTATTCTTTGATGGCTCCTATACACAGAATAGATCGGGAGCAGGCATATTGTTCATAACTCCTCAAGGATACTCAATCCCAAAAGCATTCAGATTAAATTTCCCTTGAACAAATAATATTGCAGAATATGAAGCCCTTTTGAATGGTATGAAAATAGCAATTGAGTGGAGAGTAACAAAATTACACATTCATAGAGACTCACAACTTGTTATTCATCAAGTCAATGATGTGTACCAAACTAAAGATGAAAAGCCCATTCCTTACAAGAGAATGGTAGATGATCTAAAGAAGTATTTCCTATCTATCACATTTCAGCAAATACCTAGAACGAAGAATAAGGCTTCCGATGCAATGGCAACACTATCTACTTTATTATAGCAGCCTGAACATGAGCTATGCTACGAGTTCCCAGTGGAAGCACTATCTTATCCTGCATATGACTCCCCTGAAACCCGCATGATCTGCACTGTTGTAGATCATGATTCAACCAGATATAAAAACCTATTCTCCAACCTCCAAGACCAAATCATTCCCGATACCTTCAACCACCATGAAAAGAGATACCTTATTCGTAATGCCTCTCGATATGTCATCATTAGTCACGATCTATAAAAATGAGGTCTAGATGGTACGCTACTTAGATATTTAGAATAGGAAGAGTCTCAACGTGCATTAGACAAAGTCCATGAGGGTATTTGTGGGTCACACTCAAACGGTCTAACACTAGCTCAAAAACTTATTAGGGCTGGGTACTATTGGCCTAAAATGGAGAAATAAGCTATAAAATTTGCTAAGAATTGTCAAAAGTGTCAAGTACATGGCAACCTAATTCATGCTCCAGGGAGAGATCTAATTCCCTTTACTACGCAATGGCCTTTTCACCAATGGGAATTTGATCTTATAGGAGCTATACATCCTCATTCCTCCAATGGACATACCCATATAATCACAGCTATAGATTATTTTACAAAATGGATAGAAGCAGTTCCTTTGACACAAGCCACTGGAAAGCAAATATCTATGTTCATATTGAACTATATCATATGCAGATATGGGATACCTCATTCTATAATCATAGATAATGGGGGACAATTCAAAAATAAAGACCTAGATGATCTATATGTTAAATTCTAGATCACACAACATTGGTCATCTATCTACTATCCCCAAGGGAATGGACAAGCAGAGGCTTCTAATAAGAATCTACTAAAAATCTTGCATCATACAGTTAATAAAATAGGAAGAGACTGGCATCTCATGATCAATCCAGCTCTTTGGGCCTACAGAACAAGTATCAGAACACCTACTAGGGCTACACCTTTCATGTTAGTTATAGGTCTAAAGCGGTACTACCTATTGAGGTTGAAATCCCATCACTTAGAATCAGAATGTAGGGTCTCGTAACTGATGATCACTACAGAGTGTCTAGGTTGCAAGAACTTGAACTACTAGATGAGCGTAGACAAGTAGTGTATTATCATCTCAGAGTATATCAAAAGAGAATGTATAGAGGTTACAACAAGAAAGTCCGACACGGAGAATTTTAGGTTGTTGATCTAGTCTTGAGAGAGAATCCCAAAAATCAATCACATCGAGAACACAAGGGGAAGTTTGAACCCAACTGGCTGGGTCCCTTTGTTATCACTGCTACTTTTGGCTTTGGTGCCTATCAACTCTCAACAATTGAAGGAGAATAGCTCCAAGAACCAATCAACGTTCTCCATCTTAAGAAATTATATGCCTAAGGCATTCAGTCTATGCTAAAATGTCTTGAAAAAAATTTTAAAAATTGGAAAAAGTCCTAAAAAAATGAACATCTTGGTGAAAACCTAGAAATAGGCGCCTTGATGATTCACAAAAAAATTGAAAAATTGAAAAAATGAAAAATACAACAAAAAAAAAAAAGTGCCTTGGTGAAAACTTGGAAACAGGTGCCTTGGTAGCAAAAATAGAATCTCTACCAAGATGGTGAAAACCCGGTAAACGGGTGCCACTTGTTTCAAAATGCTCCATCTATTAGCACAATCTTGGTCTTTCCCAACCTTCAGTCTTGCTTTAGTTTGTACATATCTCTCAGTTTATTTTCAATAAGTCAGTTTGTACACCAATTGGCCCAAGCGTCTGTATCCTATCAATGTTCAAACTTGGGGGCAATCAATGTCATATCCTATGGCCTCCAATATATCTTAGACGTATCATATCCAGTCAAAGTCCTTTAAAGCTTCATTCAATTTAGTCAGTCTGTCTTGTCTCCAGAAAGGATTTTGCATCTACAACAACGCAATCAAACATCAAACACAAACTGAAAACAATCTATGTTTTTACATACTTTTATCTCCTTGTATGCTTACTGATTCGCATTGAGATTTTTGCATATTATATCCTTTCGAGCTCTTCGATAATGTCCTTTATAGGATTTAGAGAGTGATGACTGGGGACATAATCTTTTCTTTATCTTCTTCTTGTATGTGAAAATCTAACAACTTTGGAAATTCTGGATTGAAATGGTGTCCGTCTGTAAGAGCCTCTATCTCGAATTGGATGGTCGTGCATACCTTGACCATTGATACCTAGAAAATTCAAGGAAGTTTGATCTAACTATTATCTTTTTGAGTGAGTTCTTTCTCCTATTGTGAAACACAATCTTACCTAAGGATGTGAATGATAAACGGTCACTATGGGTAATTCACATTGGATTTAGAATGATCTCTTGACTGCTTGATGTGTTTGTAACTGCAAGGCATATTTAGGTCATCACAACATCTATGTTTTGATGCTTATACAAATTGCTATATCAAAATGGACATGATATTCAGGTCATCTTCGTGTTTGTGCCTTGGTGCTTATATCTAATCCGACATTTTGAAAATAAAATCAATATTCATATGTCCATGGTTGCCTAACCAGTGGGTGTTGTATTGATTCCTGCGCATACAAATCGATATTCATATGTCTATGGTTTCATAACTAGTGGGCATTGTATTGATTTATCTACTTACCTACAGATTCAATGATGACAAACAACCGACACATGATCAGTGACTAGGTCCTAGGTCTTAGGTTGCATTTCATTCTGCATGTCTCTTTGCATTTTGCATGTTTGCATGATCTCACAATGGCTAAACGAACTTCAATGCTTAAATGATTTTTCTATCACCTATTCAAATCTAACAAGAGCTGAATCTCACACAAAGGTTCCTCCAATGAAACAGCAAGTAGAATCCATTTTCAGGATCAAAATTGAAATTTGAGATCATTTATATTATTCACTACTTGCATAATCAACCTTCAATCATCACAGGAATCCAGAATTCAACTTAATTGATTATCTTACATCAAACTATCAAAATTTCAACTTGGTCAAACCTAGTCAAACTTGGTCTCTGCACCTCCACATGATTCAAAATGCATTTTTGAATGTGTTTAACCACTTCTCAAATCAATTAACATGCTTCTAAACTATCAACGCTAAATTTTTTTATCAAATTTCAATTTTAATCCCAAAGGGGGCATGGTATTGCATATCATTCAAAATCTGTAATCTAAATCTAAAATCATATATTTCCTCAGTAATCAAGACAACAACCACATCTAGTTTCTGATTCATCAAAAAGACCTCATCGCTCAGGGCATATCAGATTCATCGAGATCCATATCAATCTGGTATTCTCTTAATCTTGTAAATTGTATCAGTTTTTGTAACTATCAATTCAATTGTGTTATTTCCTTGGTTCTTCAAAAACTGAAGGGTTCGGATATGATAACAATGTGATTCAATATAAGGACAATCAGGTCTGGAATCAGTCACTCACTTCTTTGCAATCATAAGGTTCAGAATCAAGTGTTTTGACACTTTTTCGCAATCATCGATTCATTTGTTGTTATAGTTAACATTATCTTTGGTCATTCAGGACCTATTATCTTCATATCAACTTCAATCAGTTTCTGTCTCATATCAATATCAATTTTCATATCAAACATCAATTTCAACATCATACATAGACTATCTTTGAACCACAGTGCTTCTCACAGTAATTCAAAGAGGGGCAAAATGTAATACCCCAAAAATGGGCTATAAGTTCATTAATCTTCTATATCGACACATCGAATGAAATCGACATCGAAGTCCTAACCTAAGGCACATCATCGAATCCTAATTGATTATCTCAAATTCTGCATCGGGGAATATTCCTAGTAATATTCCTAATCATCGTAATTATCTTTAATTTAATAATTATTTGGTGATCTAAATCCTATTTATCCTAAAGTTTGATTAATTGAATATTCTCAATATTCAATTAATTAGATTTAATTCTACCACTTAATTGTTTAATTGAAGTTAATTCCATTTATTCCTAAATTGTATTATTTAATTTTGACAATAAATCCAAAATCCTATCATTAATTGATTAAATTCTTATTTAATTGATTAAAGCAAGTTGTCAATTTTTAATAATATTGTTTTTTAATAAAAGTTTGATTTAATAATTGATTAACCCATAAATCAATTGTTTTATTTTTAAAATCAGTTAAGTTGAAAATAAATCACTCTATTATTAAATTAATTCATAAATAAAACATTCACAATCAGAAAAGCAGACAACTATCAATTATCAATTAAAGCTAAACTCGATTTTGAGTTAAACTTTGCTTTTGCATGTTTTTGTGAGTTAATGATCCTTTATTTAAAAATAACTCAAAAATCAACATGAGTTATTTGAGTGATTTATGGCTTTTTTTCATGCACCTCCAAAGACCTAGATTTCTATAAATTAAGGCTTCAGCTCATCACAAATCATCTCATATTTTGCACACTTATGTTGGCGAATTGGTGTCTAAAGAATTGGAGCTTCTTTTGCAAATCAAACAACTTTGTGAGATCATTCATATTTTAGCATATCATTGTTAGATTAATTGTATTGCATATCAATTTTTCATTTTAGAATAGATTCATATCAAATTTCTCATTCTTATTGCGTAGAAAATATCAAAAAAAATAGATTAATTTTCATTCATTCCATATCTAAATTTTGCATTCAAATCTTTCATTTAGGTGTCTTCAAGGTCACTGATCTCAGTATAATTTGAGAATACATACTCGCATCTACTACAAGGCAGTAAATCACCTGGTTAGTTTAGTTTTTCATTTATTGCATGATTTTGATTTTGACTAACCTCTAATGTTTTACTGAACTATTGTGTCTATAGATTAGGTACAAAATTCACACACACAAACACAGTGATTTTTCAAAGACTTGCAGAGAAGCAGACAGAGTTTGGATTAGCGCACATGGGTTATTGCAGTTGGAGCTATGTGATGTTGAGGATATACTCTTTGATATGTTATATGTCTATGGTTAAGAGCCCAGATAGTAATTCATTTATTCATGGAAGTTATGAGCATTTTGGTGGAAGCAGTATTCAGGCAGTCTTCCTAAGTAGCGGTTTGTGGAAATCGGATGATATCTCCTAACTAGGATGGAATCTAGTTTTGCACAATTAAAGGGAAGTTGAGGACACATTGATAGTGACGTGGATGACAATGCAGACTTCAAGGTCACATGAGTAAAGATTTATTGTATTTGGAAGCTGACAGTTTTGTGTAATTTTAATGTAGCATGTGGAAACTTTTATATTGTAATTGTATGCCAACTCATTTGTAATTATTTGAGTGTGGTATAAAGGAAGGAATGTATTTCCTTTTTGTAGTATGATCATGATATGGAAGTAGTGGTTGTGTGTGATGTTGTATGCATGAAGTGAAGAAAAGAGCTAAGTATGAAAGTGAATTTGTGAAGGAAGAAATGCGAGGTACAAAGATCTAAAATTGAGATCTGATGTAACAGTGAGTGCGGTTTGGCATAGTCAAAGAAGAGGTAACATATTATTTTGTTAATTAATGCAAATATTATTTGGACAGTGTGTTCAATGATCTTACCCTAAAGCTGTTTGGGCAGTGGGTCCTTCTGTCTTCCATAACTCTTAACAGGGTTAGAATCTTTTAACAGGGATTCATATGTACTGAATGTATTTCATAAGAGTCCTAATAGAGTACATCCTTTCACAAAGAATATTCATATTATTGCATCTTTTGTGGGCATCATTGCCACCAGAGTTTACTCTTTGATCAAGAGGTTCCCTAGTCAACATATCTTGTGTCATTGTGTTATTGTGTATGAATATCTTTCTATGGTTGGTAATTATATTTCTTATATGGTTTAATGTTGTTGAAGATGATAAAATTTATAATTATCTGATAACTGATTCACCCCCCCCCCCCCTCTTAGTTATCTTGGTGGACTTTACTTTCTAATAGAAGAACTATGTTCTCCATGTCTATAGGCTCGAGCTAGTGATCAATGAAGAGAGTGTTGCCCATGTTTCTAATAACCTCATTGAAGGAAGGAAGTTCTATAGAGACAAGAAATATACAACGGATTCTATATATTTTTTCTTTCTTCCTGGTGAATGGGAAGTGTTAGAAAGTAAATTCCACCAAGATAACTGAGAGGGGGGGTGAATCAGTTATTAGATAAATACAACTTTTATCACCTTTAACATATTTTAACCATGTAAGAAATGTGATTAACAACCATAGAAAGATATACATACATAATAACACAAGATATGTTGACTAGGGAGCCTCTTGATCAAAGAGTAAACCCCGGTGGGAATGATGACCACAAAAGATTCACTAATATGAAAGTTCCTTGTGAGAGGATGGACTCTATTAGGATTCTTATAAAATACATTTAGTACATATCAGTCCTTGTTAGGAGACTTTGAATCCCTGCTAAAAGATTCTAACCCTGTTAGGAGTTATGGAAGATAGAAGGACCCACTGTCCAAACAGCTTCAAGGGAAAGATCACTGAACACATTGTCCAACTGATCTCAACAACTTATCACTTCTCCTCTAACTGTGCCAAACCACACCAACTACTTCATCAGATCTCAATACCAGATCTCTATACTTCTCATATCCTCTTACAACAAGTATTGCACATGATTCCACAATTCACTTTCACAATCTTAGACAAGATTATATTACAATAAGGAAAACATTCCTACCTGTATACCACACTAAAATAATTACAAATGAGTTGGCATACAAATTACAAAATAAAATCTTCCACATGTTACACAAAATTCCACAATTACATAAAATTGTCAGCTTTCAATTAAGATAATTCTTTATTCATGTGACCTCTGACCTTGATGTCACATCCATGTCACAATCATCATGTCTTCATCATCTGTACAACTTTGCATTCTCATATTCTATCCCAATTAGGAGATATCATCTAATTTCCACAAACTACTACTCAAGAACATTGCATGAATACTGCTTCCACTGAATTACACATAACTATCATGAATAAATGAATTTTTGTATGCACTTTTAACCACAATCCTATAAAACATCATAGATTAAGTCCTCAACTCCACATAGCTTGATCTTCAATATCCCATGTGTGCTAATACAAACATTGTTTGCTTCTCTGCTAATCTTTAGTAGATCACTATGTTGACATCAATGAAAATCACAGTCATGAATGGAACAACTACTAAAAAAAGGCTGTGAATACTCCCCCATAGGATATATTCAACATTCATTCCTAACAATCTCCCCCATTGGCATTGAAGGAAACATAGATGAAAAAACATCCAAGTTCCATGAATACCAACACTGCAACACTGTTGCTCAGAAATCATTCTCAAGTCCTCTTCATCAATCAAATCTAGCTTCATTTTCCTGCTCATGCTCAAATCTTTTAGTTTTCCATTTTATATTGCTTGTATCCTCCTCCCTCAGATTCTCTTCAAAAAGATGGTTTTTCATGTATCCTTCTCCCCCATTGACATCAATGACAAATGCTACATCACTATGTCAATAATAACTTCAATATCAAAAGACACTTTTTAGAAAATACTTTCACTAGAGTCCTCATGACTCAACTCAAAAACACATACTCCCCCATAGAGGAAGTACCAACATCCAGTCCAGAAGAAAGATAAGGCTCATATACCACTCAACTGATGCAACAATCTTTATCACTTCTCAAAAGTAGGCTGGGGCATAACCCCAAGCATACCTCTCAAATACTCAAATGTATCCTTAGGCAAATGATTTGTAAATATATCTACAATCTTCTCTTTTATACTTATGTACTCAAGTTTGACTTCTTCTCTGCAACTTTCTCTCTCACTACATCATACTTTATTTCTATATGCTTTGTCTTAGAATGTAGTATAGGATTCAAGTAGACATACTAATTGTACTGGTTTTATCATAGTGTATAACAATGGGCTCATCAAGTTTTATTCCAATATCCTTCAACATTTGTTTCATCTAAATTATTTGATTACAATTGTTTGCTGCTTCTACATACTCTTCTTCTGTTGTTCTCTGTGAAATACAGTTTTTCTTCTTGCTTAGTCAAGAATCTAATCTTCCTCCAAGAAAAAATGCTCCACCACTTGCACTCTTTTTGTCATCAACACTACCTCCCCAATCTACATCTGTATATGCACATAGGGTAAAGTCATCAAATTTTTCATACCACAATCCATGTTCAATTCTGCCTCTTAAGTACCTCAGTATCCTTTTTACTATTGCATAATGTGATTCTTTGGATCAGCTTGAAATCTTGTAATAATTACAACCGCATGTGATATGTTTGGTCTTGTATGAGTTAAATATTGCAATCCTCCAATCATAGATCTGTACTTCTTATGTTCAACTGTAGGAGTCTCATCTGTGCTAGATAACTTGTGTCCAATTACCATAGGTGTTCCAATTTCCTTAGAGTTCTCCATTCCAAATCTCTTCAATAATTCAATCAAGTACTTTGTTTTACATAAGAAGATACCATCATTGTTCTGTGTTATCTGCAATCCTAAAAAAAATTTCATCTCACCAATCATACTCATTTCAAATTTAGTCTTCATTTCATCTGCAAATTTATCACTAGCTTCATCTTCTCCTCCAACGATAATATCATCAAAAAAAATAACTACAACCAACAAACTATTTTCAATTTCTTTTGTGTACAATTTGTTGTCTTCTATACCTTTAGTAAATCCTAATTTTATCAAATACTTATCCATTCTTGCATACGAAGTTCTAGGTGCTTGTTTAAGTCCATATAAAGCTTTCTTCAATTTACATACCATGTCTCCTTCATGAGTTAAGGGAAAACCTTCATGCTACTCAATTTTAACTTCTTCTAGCTCTCCGTTCAGAAATGTCAACTTCACATCCATCTGATACACTTTAAATTTCTTATAAATTGCATAAGCCAAAAATATTCTTACTACTTCAATTCTTTCTACAGGTGCAAAAGTTTCTTCATAGTCAAGTCCTTCTTGTTGTAAGTATCCTTTACATACCAATCTTTCTTTATTCCTTACAACTTCTCCTTGTTCATTCATCTTGTTCTTGAATACCCATTTAGGTCCTATAACATTCTTATCTTTAGGTCTAGGGACCAATTCCAAAGCCTTGTTCTTTTCAATTTGATCTAGTTCTTCCTTCATATCTTTAATCCAATGTTCATATTCACAGGCTTCACTAGTAGATTTAGGTTCAATTTGAGAAATTAAACACAATTGTTCTTGTACCTTATTTCATGTCAGAACTCCTCTGGCTATGCTTCCAATAATCTACTCAACGGGATGATTTCTTGATAGATTCCCGTTAGGTGTCACTGTCTCAGTTCTTGCTTCAGCTGTAGTTTCTTCTATGATTTCCTCAATGTAGCTTTCATTATGCAAATCACTGTTAGTTTCATAGAATAATTCAAAATTCTCTAGATTAGTTCTAGGATGAGTTCCTTCATTTGATTCATAATCAAGCATTCTTTCCTAATTTTTGAACTTTTCATCAACTTTAACATTTGCGCTCTCAAAAATAGTTTTGATTCTTTTATTGAAACATCTATAAGCTTTTCTCTTCAATGAATAACCAATAAATATACCTTCATCACTTCTAGGATCAAATTTTCCAATGTCATCATCTCTCTTAATATAACATTTACTTCCAAAAATTTTGAAATACTTAACTGATGGTGCATGTCCAAACCATAGTTTATAAGGTGTCTTGTCTGTGTCTACTCTAATATGTACACTGTTCATTGTATATACTATTGTGTTTACTTCTTCTCTCCAGAATATCTTCGCCAAATTATTTTCAAATAGCATGGCTCTTGCTACTTTAGTTACAAACCTTTTTCTTCTTTCTACAATACCATATTGTCCAGGTGTTCTAGGGGCTAAAAACTGTCTCTTAATACCATTCACTTCACAAAAAGTGTTAAATTATTTTGAATTAAATTCTCTACCTCTATCTGATCTCAAATGTTTAATCTTCATTCCAGAGTCATTCTCAACTTTTTTCTTAATTACTCTAAACTTATCAAATGCTTTAGATTTTTCTTTAAGAAATGCAATCCACATCATTCTTGTAAAATCATCAACAAGAATCATAAAATATCTTTCTCCATAGAATCCTCTAGTCCTTTTGGGACCGCTCAAATCTGTATGAAAAATTTCCAACTTCTCTGTTGTTGTAAACTTCTTGCTGGGAAATGAGCTTCTCTTCTGCTTAGCCATCACACATTCCTTGCAAATCATGTTAGTAGGTTTCATAATTTTAGGCAAATCTCTTACTGCAAGTGTAGTACTCACTTTCACAATATTATCAAATTTTATATGACAAAATCTTATGTGCCATAACCAACTGTCGTCAATCTTAGTAATCAAGCATGTCATCTCAGTAGGATTCAACTGAAATACATTACCTCTAGTTCTTGATCCAATACCAATCAAATTACCATCCTTGTCTTTGATTACACAATTTTTCTTAGTAAACCAAACTTGATATCCCTTATCAACTAGTTGTCCAACACTCAAAAGATTATGTTTCAATCCATCCAAAAAGTAAACATCATCGGTGTTAGTCTTTCCATCAAGAATAATAGATCCTATACCTTTTATCAAACAAGGTGCATTGTTTCCAACTCTAACAATTCCTCCATCATAATTATTAAACTTTATGAACTTCTTCATGTCTCCAATCATATGATGTGAACAACCACTATCTAGAATCCAATCAGACTTCTTTTCTACTTGAGAAACTAAAGATTTTTCTTCCTTAACTTATGTCTCAAGATTTTCTTCTTTTATTGCTACAAATCCTATATCATCATTCTCATTATCACTTTCACTTAGAGATTCTCCATACTAGCTTCAAGGTTTAAAGTTCTTTCTATACTTCTTTACTCTCTTAGGACATTTAGATGCAAAATGACCATATTCTTGACAAGTCCAACATTTAAAAAATTTCTTACCGTCTGGTTCTCTTTTCACAAGGAAGGCAATTCCTTCTTCAATTTTCCTATCTTCTTCATTCCTGGATATTTTTCTAAGTTAGCATAGTCTCTGCTTACACTGATGCTTCTTGACAAAGTAGGGCGAATACTAAGTGTGCTGAATGTTGTCTCCATTCTAGGTAGATCACCTGATTCTCTCAAGTTCATCTTTGTTGCTTCTAATCTTCCAAGAAGAGTTTCTCTGGTGAAATTCTTAGTACAAGGTACAACTTTCTCAATCATCTGCATTGTCTGCTTAAATGCAGGAGTCAATGTCCTCAGAATTTTTCATATCACTTCATTCTCTATCTTGATTCCTTCACAGGATTTTATACCTGCAACAATTTCTGACATTCTACCAATATAGCTTCTAACAGATTCATCTTCCGTCATTCTTATATCTTCAAATTCACATATCCATTTAAGTAATCTAACTTTCTTTGCATGTTAATCACATTCAAAAGTAGATTGTAAAGCTAACCAAATTTCATGAGATTTTTTTAGATATTTTAGCTGACTATACTCATTTTCTAGAAGGGTTGACAAGAGTGCTTCTCTGGCAAGTATGTTACACATGAATAGATCTCTCTCCTCACTAGTACATTCTTCAAATTTGTCTTCATCAATGATAGTCTTCTTGTTCTTTCTGATTAACCAATAACCTGGTCCTAAACAAAGTAAATATTTCTTCATCTTTTCTTTCCAGCTATCAAAATTCACTCTATCAAACTTAGGGCTTTCTTTCCTGAAATGACTCGCAATGGATCTCCTCAAGTTGTTAAAATTTTCCTTCAAGGACCTGTTGCTCTGATACCAACTATTAGAAAGTAAAGTCCACCAAGATAACTAAGAGGGGGGGTGAATTAGTTATTAGATAAATACAACTTTTAGATCACCTTTAACAAATTTTAACCATGTAAGCAATGTGATTAACAACCATAGAAAGATATGCATACACAACAACACAATAACATAAGATATGTTGACTAGGGAACCTCTTGATCAAAGAGTAAACCCCGGTGGGAATGATGCCCACAAAAGATGCACTAGTATGAAAGTTCCTTGTGAGAGGATGGACTTTGTTAGGAGTCTTATGAAATACATTCAATACATATCAGTCCCTATTGGGAGATTGTGAATCCCTGCTAAAGATTCTAACCCTGTTAGGAGTTATGGAAGACAGAAGGACCCACTTTCCAAATAGCTTCAAGGACAAGATCACTAAACACACTATCCAACTAATCTCAACAACTTATCACTTCTCCTCTGACTATGCCAAACCGCACCAACTGCTTCATCAGATCTCAATACCATATCTCTATACTTCGCATGTCCTCTTACAACAAGCATTGCATAATTCTACAATTCACTTTCACAATATTATATTACAATAAGGAAAAAATTCCTTCCTATATACCACACTCAAATAATTACAAATGAGTCGGCATACAAATTACAAAATAAAATCTTCCACACGTTACACAAAATTTCACAATTACATAAAACACTCAACTTCTAATTAAGATGATTCTTTACTCGTATGACCTCTAACCTTGCTATCACATCCACATCATGATCATCATGTCTTCATCATCTGTACAACTTTGCATACTCAGATTCTATCCTGATTAGGAGATATCATCTGATTTCCACAAACTGCTACTCAAGAACACTGCCTGAACACTGCTTCCACTGAATTACACATAACTGTCATGAGTAAATGAATTTTTGTATGCGCTCTTAACCATGATCTTATAAAACATCATAGATTAACTCCTCAACTCTGCATATTTTGATCTTCAATATCCCACATGCGCTAATACAAACACTATCTGCTTCTCTACTAATCTTCAGTAGATCACTATGTTGATATCAATGACAGTCATAGTCATGAATGCAACAACAACTTCTATAGAATGGATATGAATACTCCCCCATAGGATATATTCAGCATTCATTCCTAACAGGAAGAGGCCCTTAGAAGCATATATGGTGGTTTTGACACAATTTCTCTTCCAAAGCCTTGGTCGGGTGTTACAAAGCTAATTATGTGTTACTTGACTTTAGATGGGAAGTTTGGTAGTATTTTTAGCTATCATTTATTTATCTTGAATCATTTCCATTGTGACAAGTTCATTTCTATTCGACTATTCTATTTGGTCTATTTTTTGAATCATAGCATTGTAGCCCATAGGAAAAAACCTTCCTCTCCAATCCTTCATGAGGGTCTTAATATATTGATTATGGAACATGATAAAGCCCTCTATGTGGAGATATTTCCCCCTCTAGAAATTGGTATAGATTTTAAGAAGAACGTGAGGGTTAACCATAGTGTCATAGATTCACAACATCCAGATATTGATTCACATAGAGATGATGTTTTCCATGTTTATAAGGGAAAAGGTAAGTCAAATAATAGTATTTATACATGCTCCTCCTCTCAAAAGAAGAGAGTGGTGTCCTTGGAGGATGAGGACCCTGACTACTGACCCTTAGTTGAGGTCACCCCTGATTCTTTGGATAGAAAGGGAGAAATCAAAAATAAGACTAAATCCAGTGACACAATATAGAAAGGAAAGGCCAAAATTACCAATCCTTCTCCTAAGAATTTGAGAATGGTCTCTAGCTCGATTCCTCTATCGCCTCCCAAAAAAAGGTCCCCTATTCTTCAGGATGTCAAGGATGAGGATAAGGGAGATTCCCCTATTTTATAGAACTATATTGATAATGAGAAAGGGAATAAAGAGACTAACCCTATGGATCTGGGTAGGTACACTCTTCTTGAAAAGGGTTCTTCAATGTTCGATAATTCTTCTATCAATACTTTGGTGAAGAATCTGTTGCAGAATCAGGAGGCTATTTTTTACTGTATTATTACAGAGATTAATATCTTGAAGATAAGTCTCACTCTATTCAGAAGCTAGAAAATACTCTTTATAGCACTTGCACTTTAGCCAAAGATATAAATAATCTCAAGAAGGACCATGAAGAGAAAATCAGAAATCTTGAAGATACCATAAAGGCATCTCATAACAAATTGAACTGGGTTGTTTTTGTGAGTAAAGCCACCATGAAGGACACTAGTGAAGGTTCAATAAAAATCAATGAGAAATATTTTTTTGCTCACAACCTTTCAAATGGTAAGGTCTCCTCTACTGAACTAATATTGCTAGGACCACCAAAATTAGCAAAGTGGAGAATTCATAGGTCAAGGAGAAGAGTAGAGATAATGTGGATGATAACCAAGTTGAGGATAGTGTAGAGGATTCATAGGTAAAGAAGAGGAGCAGATACATATTGGAGGATAAGGATGTCAAGGTTGAGATAGGGACCACCTCTACTATTTCAAGTCTTTCTACCAAGCTAAGAAGCAAGAAAAAGGGTTTCCTACTACCTAGATGAGAAGCAAGAACAAGGGTTTGACACCTTTAGACAACATTGTCAAAAAAGTAAAGAACATTAATGAGAACATCATTAGGAAAAATGATAATTTAGTTAAGATTTTACGGGTTATTTTGGGGTTTTTTGTCCCTTGTGTTTTGTTTTTTATTTGGCGTTTGGGTCCTATCTGGTTGGTGTATGTTATATCTCTTGAATGGGATAGTTGTTTTTGTTGTAAAACTTGGGCGTCTAGTCCTTGTAAAACCAATTTTCCCTTAATCAAAAATAATACTTAATTATTTTTCTAATATTTTACAAATGAAAAGAAATCAAGTGTTATAAGATTTTAAAAATTGAATTCGAAATAGGTCAATGATACCAAATGTGTCTCAAGAAAAAAAATGATATTTATCAAACTTGATTCTTAAGATAGGAATAATATTTATTCCTTACATAATATTAAAAATCATCTCAATTTTATCACATGTTTAATATATTGTTTAAAATAAATAATTCATAAAAAAATTTTAAAATATTAAGACTAACTCATCTAGAAAAAATAATGTTGTTCGCATATCTTAAGATAATTCAACATGACATGATACATGTAGGATCTAACCATTCCTCTCATAAAACCAAGTAAAACTTGATGTACCCTCCAAAAAAAAATTGGATGAGTGGATGAGATACAACATGGAACTTATAAATAAGGAATATCATCTTTTCATATAAGGATTTTATAATTCTTAATTTTGTAATATTTAGTCAAATCTTCAATTTAATATTAAAATAGATTATTTTTCTAATAAATTATGTTTAGTAATTTTTTTACATCAGTTAATGTGATTTTTAAAATAAAATTATAATTTATTCAATCATAGAAAATGTCACATAATAATATTTGAATGACAAAAGTAGCAAAAAATCTAGTTTAAAAATGGGACAACAAAGCTAAAGAAGATCTCATAAATACTCGATGTTGGGGTTTCTACCTTAGACACTCAAGAAAATGGTTGTTAAATTCCTACATAAATTTATACTAAAGGCAATTCAAAATATAATTTATTTTCTCTTCTTTTCTTTTATATGATTTTGAGACTCCCTACAAATAGATTGAAAACTATACTCTTATTAGGTATTTTGTTGAAAAATCCTTTAAAATCATGCTCAAAATCTTGGTTGTTTTTACCTAAGTTCTGAATAGGGTACATGTAGAATCCATTCAATAAATTAATAGATTGTTTTTTCATTAACCCTTTGAGGAGTTCCTCCTTCAAAAAGGGGGATAGATGGATCACAATGTAAAATAAATTACTATTGTGTCTTAGGTGCTAAACGAATTAATTTGTAGTTGTCATATATTAGACTATAAATTTTAGAGACAATGAAGGTGATTGAGATTAGTGACTCCCAATGAAAAGTGAATTCATCATAAGCATTTGATAGGCCTCATTTTAAAAGGGTGTTAGGTATAGCTAGTATTATTTCCTCTCAAAACCTTAGTATTGCATCTCATCAATCTCATATTCCAATGTTTGTGAGACACGAGGGTGAGTTTGTATCAAGGAGAAGAAAAGGGTTTCTAGTGGGTATTGTTCCCTATTGTAGAAACACTTCTAGAGTGAATTTTTGAATAATTATTATGGATCTTTTGATGATACTAATGATAATACGTAATTATCACTCATATGGTTAATTATTTCCTCATCATGATATTTCTATAATTGGATTAATATTATGTTGAGTTGATTATGATATGATATAATTATATAATGAATACAAGCCTTGTTAGATTACATGTCCTCAATGGTCATGAAATGCTACTTCAACTAGGATCTTTCTTGTTAGATTTGATGCTTCACTTGAGCATGTACGGTATAGACACATGTTTGACCAACAGATGAATGTGAATGAGAATAAAATGAATTGAATTGATGATTCTAGATCTTTTTTATTATTGATGAACCAAAAATTTAATGTTTGTTTCTTTTATATATTTTCATTTCATTTGTTGTATTCTTGCATTTTATTAGGTTTTTAAAAAGTTTGAAGAATAATCCCAAATTCTTAGTCAAAAAGTTATTTATTTTAATTATAATAATAAAGAAAGTCATGCATTTCAAGATAAAAATATTTTTAAAAGATATATTATATAAAATTATTTTATTAAGTAGATTAGTTAATTTGATAAATTATTATAGTATCCATCCAAAGAAAATTCCTATGTACATTACTTAATTTTAGTGAAATGGCTATTTTAGTAATTAAAATGCATTTTTGTATATGCATTTGTTTTAAATGATTAGTAAAATATCAAAACAATAATATATATTTAAAACTATACAATTAAAGGAATATCTTTCAAAATAGCTTGTTGAGTGTGAAATGGGAAAAGAAAGTTTTAAAAGGAATTTAGATAACGAAGAGGGGGAAAGAGTTTCTATATATAGATAGAGTGTATGTGTGTATGCACGATTATTTTATTTAGGTGCTTGATTGGTGATTTCTTTTGAATTGCTAAACTAGTGAAGATGGTGGGTCTTAAAGGTTGTATTGTCAATGAAAGAAAGGAATAACTCCTTCAACTTATGTAAGACTTTTAGTAAAAAATATAGAACTATTCCACCTTTTATTTTATGTATTTTCTTATTGTCTCTTCCATTTAATCATGCCCACTACAAGATATTGCAAATGACTTCTTATTCCTTGAAATTAAATTAAGTTTGAATCCATAAAATAAAAGTAATCATATGTTATATGTTTTGTTCTATTTTTAAGACATCCATTCATAGAGGGAATATAGGCTTCTATACATACATCCATGATAAATCTAAGTGTTTATCTAGGAAGAGGACAAGATTCAATATCCATAATAGACAAGGCCCTTTCATGATTTGACATATCATTTACCAACGGAAAGAAAGAGAGTTAATCAATACCAACATTGGGTAAAGGATTTGAGCCTTATTACTTTCTTTAAAACGATATAAAAAATACGACATTCTCAAAGTTCTACCACAATTGATAAGATAAAGAGATAATAATCACATCTAGAATTCCTCCGATGATCGAATTCCTTAACCCCAAAAAAATACAATTTAACTTGAAAACTACCGACTTGAATCCTAATAAAACAGAAAACAACTGTACTTGATAATGAAACAATTCTATTATAACACCATCATTTCTAATATATATTATTCTGAAGCTTCTGAGCAGGAGAGTATATCATTTTACAATGTCCACACGGTGGCGTGGTGAATCATGGACATCGATTTCTACAACAGACCTCTTCCGCTTGGCAAATTTCTCTTTTGTAGCTTCGTGGAATGCCCATCAATCCCAAATCACATTAACTACAACATATCTGGACCAAGAGCATTCAGAGCATTCAATTTTTTTTTTTCATTTGAAAGATTTCAGAGCATTCAAAATTATTATAGTATGATCTGTTATGAGTTATAATAGTACCGATTCTTCTGATATAGTAGTGGGTAGAGTAGTAGGATGTATACTGTTGGTGTTGGGCATAATCATATTGTATTTGAGAATCATGAAGTTTGCCTTTGATCAGCACACTCCAAGAGCGGATATCGTTACAAGAGGGGAAAGAGGAGTGGAGGAGGTAATCCATTCTTTTCCCATTATTGTGTTTACTCATAAGCATGAAGCCCTCTCTAGGAGGACAGGAGTTGTTCAATATGTCTTGAGGATTACAAATGTAATGAACAGGAGTTGTTCAATATGTCTTGAGGATTACAAATGTAATGAACAACTTCGTAGGATAATGGAGTGTAGTCTTGTTTATCTTGTCCATTGCATAGATGAATGGCTCACAAGGCACTCAAGTTGTCCCATTTGAAAGTTGGAGCTATATTAATTTATGTTCCACTAGTAACTACATCAAGCAATTATAACAGATGTAAACATGAAAGTACAGAACAACCAATACAAAGAACACCAAAATTTACACAAAAATTCAAATTGGGAAAAACCACAGAGAAGCTAATTCTCATGAAATGAAACACCGATTAAAGTGATTTTTACAAAGGCTCACTGTTGGTTTTCTCATTGTGGGTTGGCTCACTACCGATCAGGCTAACTACCCTGAAATATGAATATGGATAATCGTCAATTCAAAGACTTTTATTGACAAAATGTGAACTTCTGACTATGCATGAAACAGTTCCAATTGATAGCACACAAAAAATCCATACACCAAACTTCTACAACACGGTATAGCTTTTTGCACACTACTGCATGATATGTCATAGTAGACCCACAATATACTGCCTTCAAATTTTTGTTTTCAACTTGTACATACGCCCGCACTATATTTCTCTTATGCCTTCATATACCATACATCGGATACAAATGTTTTCTTCATTTATATAGATATCCAATCATACATATGTTGGAAACAACAAAAGAGTGTGTCATCCCCAATTCAAAAAGATATTATAATTGTATTTTATGCATTACCACTAGTCCTAAATCTAAGACACACTTAAGAAAACTTAACGAAGAGAAATGTTACATGAATAATAGAAGTAGAAAAAAACTAGTTTAAAAGATGTTAACAAAGCTAGAGAAGATCTTAGATATTTTTTAAAAAGTTTCTTATGTTCAAAATTAAATGACATAGGTTGAATGTGGATGAATATGCATGCCTCCATTGTCATTTTTATTGTCAAGATAATTACAATATTTAGGAATATGTTTTCGGTTGATTTATTAAAAAAAAAATGTCTTTTGAGACCTAATTTTACAAAATACAATATTAAATAAATTTAATCACATGTTTACTTGAAAAGCATTAGGTTATCAACTTAAAATCCCCGTAAAGGTTAACTTCTTGATTTTTTTCTTGTCTACAAGAAGGAGAACAAACTTGAAACCCTAAGTTTATAAATGTTACATTACAAAGTTGTATGCAAAATTTTGAGAAGTAGAACACACACACCCCCAACACACACCAACAAAAAATACTAGAATTCACTTTTCAGACAACATTAAAATATATGATAATTGATATAATTTTTTGAATTGAGACAATAATCTAAAATGCTCTTGATATAACCCAAAATCTTCTATTTTGTACAAAAATGGAGCTCAAAGCTAAATAACATTCTCATAATTTATTTTTTTCCTAAATTAAAATTTAATATATTTTAGAATAGCTAGATGAATTCCATATATCAACTTGTCTTCTTTCATGTAGTTGTATTTAAAAATATATATATATTTGTGAGCTACATACAAATGAAATGTTGTTAGTTTTTTGAGGTTTGGGTCGGCTTTCATGTTCTTTTTCATGTCATTCTATTGTCCTTGAATCACTTATATCTTTTATTGCAAGTTTTCTTAGATCCCTTGTCTTAATTTATTCTTTATTTTTGTTTCTTTTGATGACCACCGACCATTCTATTTCTACACTTTATATTTGGGTTGCTATCTTGTACACTCAAAAAAATGTATCCTAAATGCCTACTTAAATTCATATAAAAATTAGTTCACATGGTATTTATTTTTCCCTTTATGTTAGTTGTTTATGATTTTGAGAATGTCTACAAATGACTTGAAAGTATACCCTTATTAGTTAATTTATGAATAAAATTCATCTAAACAAATGCTTTGAAGATTGATCAATTCTACCAGGTCTTTCATGGGGCCCATCTAGAGCCCATTTAAAATACTACTAATTACTTAATTTATATTTTCACTTTGTTGGTGTTGTTGATAAATAAATCAGCCTTCACAAATAATTAATCAAATTCAGACTCTATCACCAGGTCACTAAGACTAATACAATTAAACAATAGTTGAGAGAACTAATAAATGATCCTCTTTGAATTTTGTTATGAAGGAACAATTCCCTCCATTAGATGTATTTTTTAGTTTTTAGATTATAAAAATATAAAGGGTTATGATTTTGACCTTAAAGCAGTAAAGGAACTAACAATTACGCATCACCTAGAAGCAATTTCGAAGAGAAAACCCTTTAAAACACACACACTGATTGAAAGATCAGCATTAAAATCAAAAATTAAAAAATCATTCAAAGCTAAAATACTTATTCTAGATTCAATTTGAATGAAAACTTCAAGATGTCGATCACAAATCATAGTAAACACCCATCTAAACCATTGCACCACAAAGATTTCTAGAATCTAAAATCTAAAATCAAAGTTTGAAACACATATTGGCATACACTAGATACACAAAGATATCTTAAGAACTTTTTAACTAGTACTTTCATTCAAATGAAAATTATCTACTTAGTACTATGAAGATCGAGTCTCACTCATATGTCAAAGCATAAGGGGGTTCTAAAATTGTTAATTCCTTGTTATGTTTTATTTCACATATTTAAAGTCCTTCAATAATTGTCCCTTGAGTTACATAGAAATGATTATTTTAAAAGAACTAACATGAAAAATAAATAAGGCTTTAGAGCCAACTTAAAATAACAAGTGTCACCTTAGAAATGACAAAAATAGAAAAGAGATTTTCATGAAGACTTATCAACTTCTCCTATTGATGTTGGTGGTTGTTGAGTGGCTTGTTGGTGTTTGTATGTCTATTAAGATCTGGTATGTTCTAAACATTTTATCATGATCTGAAAGGCCCATATTGTTGTTTCGAATGGACTAGAATATATTTTTCTCCTTAATCTCTTTAGCTTTGGCAAGGAATTTCTAGTGATGGTTGATACACCACATCAATATGGCATCTATATAGGTCAACTCCTTGTATTTTTATTTGAATAAAATTAAGGTGTGGTCTATAGTATCAATATTCTTTTGGTACTCTATTTTTATATCATCAGTAATGACTGCCCCCAAATTGTCCTTCCTTGTTTTAATTCACACCCAATGTCTTTAAAATCTTGCATTACTTGAGTCATCATGTCTGTAGCTTCCTCAAATAATTTGTTCAAATTTACCACACTTTTTTTATGCATTCACACTTAATTCCAAAGTTGTAAATAGATATCTTGAGAGAAGTATGTCTTTGGTCATAGTGACATTGGGTCTCATATCAATAATCTCCTATAGTAGCCTCATTGCATCTTTGTGAGCTCCACCTTTCATCTTTTCAACCCTAATTTTAGATGACACAAAATTCATTGCCACTACTAATTCATCATAATATTTTTTCAAATATCAATGAATGGTAAGCCCCTGGTCTTTAAGTCTACAATCCACTCTTGAGTGATCTTTCCAAACTAGATATATATCTATAACTATACAATCAACTCTTTGTTTTCATAGGATTTTAGATCTATGATTTTGGGACAAGCATTGGGGGATTATGACTATATTGACAATGGACCTAGCAAAGACCTTAAATATTTAGATAATATTTCAACCATGGCTTTTAAGTTATCTTTGTCAAGCTTGGTCTTCTCAACCCTTTTCATGACCCTATTGGTTGAGACCTACCAATTATGAAAATATGCATCTATGGTAGGGGGGATAGATCTATTCGTGTGATATTGAAATCCAAGGGGGTAGCTTGAGTAGGATATTTTTGAGTATGTGGGTGAGTAATCTCAAGGAAAAGGTGATCTGATTCTTGGCTCTCAACTAGGTGTGAAGTAATTTTGATTGATTCTTATTCTGGGAAGGAGGAGGAGATTGCAAAATTTATGCAATGACATCTTTAGGTGGTTATTTATAATCTTCCCTTTTCCTTTTGTTGGATATAGTAGTTGAAAGCCATGAATTGGAAAATAATAATTGAGATGCACTTTGCATTGCATTAGGGGAGAGAAATAGAGCCATTTTGACTAGGGGCATTTTATTAATATTTTAAATAGAGAAGGGAAATGGGGACTCAGCCTGACCACTTAATGTGTCTTTCTATTATGTATCCTGGGCTATTCTTCTTTCTCTATCATCATCTTTTGATTTTGGTGCCTCCTGATATCTTTCTTGATTACCATCCAAATGTTCTTCATTTGCTACTTCATCTCTAGTGTTGGGAAGTGATCCATCTCCATACATAGGTTTAGGACTTGTATCCTTCTCTAGGGGTTTCCCGTCCCCACCTCCAGTTGGGCCAATTGAAAATGAAACTTGTGTGATGGAAAAAGTAGGAGATTGAGTAGAAAGAATTGATTTTCTCTGCTTTGGGGTTTGTTGGCTTCTGTAGATGAATATTTCTTACTATCCCCTTTCTTATTAACAACCCACACTTGGGTCCTATTTATTACTACAATCATTCTTTTGTCAAGATTATACTCCTCTAGAGCATTCTAGTCAATGGAATCCAAGGGTTGAGCTTGCACCTATGCAGTATGCATGGGAACAACTACATCTAACTCATCATCTATAACATCAACAACATCTATTTGAAGGCGATAATCTTTTATTTTATTTAAAGTATCATATGTGTCCATTCAAAACTTTTTAGCTATTTTAACAATATTAATAGCATTGGAAAATAATTGGCAACTATACCCCAAACTAATAGAAAATGAAACACCTTATGTATGTCTTTCACTACATCTTTTATGCACTTTGCATATTTATTTTCATTAACTCCACCATTATAATTTTAAAGAACATGCTACATATAAAATGAGTTAAAAATTAAGAACTTGAATCCTAATAAAACAGAAAAAAACACCTCTACTTGAAAATGAAACAATTATATTATAACACCATCCTTTCTAATATAATATTATCCCGAAGCTTCTGATGCCGCGTTCAGCAATAGAATATATCATTTTACAATATCAACACGGTGCCGTGTTGAACCAGGGACATCGATTTTCAGTGCTTAGAAATTCTCTCTTTTGTAGCTTCGTGGAATGTCCATGAATCCCAAATCCCATAAGTAGAACAACATATCTGGACCCAGAGCATTCACAGTAAGAAGAGTCATTGTGATCATATGTGGTATGAGGAATAACAGTATCGATTCTTCTGTTGTAGGAGTGGGTATTGTAGTGGGAGGAATAATGTTGATGTTGGCCATCCTCTTATTGTATTTGAGATTCACCAAGTCTGCCCATCATCAGCACAATCCATCACACCCTCCCAGAGTTACTGAAGCACAGTCGTCAGGAGAAATAGGTGTGGAGGAGGCGGTGATACATTCATATCCCATTTTTGTATTTGCAGAAAAGAATGAAGCCCTCGCTCAGCGGCAGGACAGGAGTTGTTCGATATGTCTTGAGGATTACAAATGTAATGAACAAGTGCGTATGATAGAGGACTGTAGGCATGTTTTTCATGTCCATTGCATAGATGAATGGCTCACACGGCAACCAAGCTGTCCCATTTGCAGGAATTCTTCCCAGGGGGAAAGAGTTACTGGAGTAACTTAGTGGTATCCATATTAGTGTTATACTTCAATATGACTCTCCCATGGTATTTACCATGCCTTAAATAAACAATCTACTCTGAAGGGTCGTTTGTTAGTCCCTGCCGTTAAGGCAGGAGACTAAAGTTTTCGGTAGCTTTTTAGAGCATTACTTTTGCCCTTGAAAACCGTGCAATCTGGAAAAATGTTGCCTAAAACTATAGTTTTAAGGAAATTCAGAATTAATTGACGTTATTAATTTAAATTGCTTTTTGGCTATTGGTTGGAAATATTTTCTCCGTAGTCTTTTCTTTTTTCACTGAAAATATTAGGAAAAATGTTTAGGCATTTTTCAGTCTCTGTTTTTCTGATTGGCGGTTTCTATTTATGCTAGTGGTATTTTAATTTTTGTGGTATTCTACTTTCCTTTAACGTGCCTGGTTAATGCTCCCACAGTTTGCATACATGCCTAGATTACATGTCTATCTAATGCCTCATGTTTCAATTCCTTCACATATCGAAGCACAACCATCTCTAGGCCGCCCCGAACAAATATTGCTTAAAATTCTTGTCGCTGCTGCTAGATATGGCAGCCACGATGGCAGTTGTTTTTCCGGTCTGAAGCCCTAACTCATGATTTTCCCATGAAAAGCCCTAACTCTGGCCAAGGGCGATGCAAAGGGATTGTTGAAAGCCGCAATGAAGATTGTCTGCAGAATGAGCCCTTATATCACATGGCTATGATGCATTTGTATGCTCCAACCATGCAATATTCTTATTTTTGCATTTATTGATTTATTGTTTTAGTAATGTATTTAATGTCTTTTTTTCTTTTCAATTTACTCAGAGCTGCTGCAAATTAACATTTTTTCAGTGGCTGCAGGAAATTATTCCAGAAAGTGGAGGTTCTAAGTCAGCATGTGTGATTTAGCAGGATCAGCGATTAAAATGGTTCCGTGGAACAAAGGCGCATGTAAAAGCTCCATTTTTTTCCAAGTAAGTTATGCTTTGATTTGTCGAAACCAAAGCTAGGGATTTTCCTTTCCCTCATTTAGTAGAACATGGCAATTTGTCTGTAATTTATGTAAAGAGAGAGCAAATAGTTTTGTTCACATGTTTCTCAGATGATAAATTTTCTCTCAAACTATTGTATATCGATGGCCTTTCGAACGTTAAAGAGGGAAAGAGTAAAATGTAAAAGCAATTTCGCAACAAGAGAATGATACATGGAGTGTTGGGTTGTTCAGGCTGGAACGTTTTTCATTTCTCCAACTTTAATTCTGTGTTTATGGCAACCTCAGGGTTTTCTCTAATCTTTTTCTTATAATTTTAATTCTCCATTAGTGCCAATCTCTGTTAATGGTGATAACTCTGACACCGTATAGTTAATCTGGTACATTTTTGTTTATAGTATATTTTTACTGATTTAAATGATATTAATATGGTGGGTTGTGATTGTTGGCATCTAAGAAGGAAATATATTTAGCCGATAGGCTTTCTCCTGGGGAGATGCCCGTCGGTTTTTTAAGATAATCCGGCAGGCGTAATACGCCGATAAAAGGAAAGGGTGCTGGAAAGTGGATAGTGGAAGTAACGGTGTCTACTCCCAGATAAAACAGGCTGTCGATTAATAGTTTGGTTTGTCGGGTTTCTTACTCCAGAAAATTGTGAGTGGAAATATATGCTGATTAGCTCGTTCGTGCCAGAAATAATCGAGACATAAAGAAATGAATGTGTCATTTACAGATGAGCAGAGAGAAACGGTATAAATTTTTATCTGTGTATTCCTGATTCTGCAATGCAACGCCAGGACCGGAGAAAAATGAAATATTTATCATAATGACCAAATTTTTGGTGAGATTTGCCTCTGGAAAGTTTGCGAATTCGGTAAAGAAGTTTTCTTATTTTTTATGCTATTTTTGTGCTGTGTATTGTTGTATGTTCTGTTTCTGTTCAAAATTATTATTAATAATAACCAGCAATTTGTTACAGAGAGAGTTAAAGGAAAATATAAATGATTGGATTTCATTAACTTTATGTGGACTTTTTTACAATCTGGCACAGGCCTACAGAATTTTATGCTATATATTTATTGTTTAATGATAATGTGTAGAAGCCGAAGAGCATAGACAAGGAAGTGAGGTCTCAGATAAATTTATTTCTCCAATGTATTTTAGATTTAAAAAGTAATATATGGTATTATATTATTCTTTTTGAAAACGTTATTTTGTTCAATGGCCATGACTGGGCTCACGTCGCCTCAAAGACTACAAACAAGTCTGTAAAAGGTTGAAAAGATGGAAACAAAATGGAATCATCAATCATAAGCTTATTTAAAAACAAAAAAAAATTATATATCTATCTTTAAAATGATATATCTGTTTTTGTTAACAATTTTGTTGCTGTTTGTTTAGGATTTTATAACATGATTTCATGATATTTTAATTTTGAAAAAAAGTACAAAGAATATAAAATTTGAGGCAAATACAACAATGGGTAAGATGGATGAAACATTGTATAGTAGAATATACTATTATAGGAAATGCTGATGTATAAATGAAGCAAAAAGTTTAAGAAAGAATAAATTTGTAAATAAAAATGAAATTATTGTAATATTTTTAAAAAAATCTTATTAGTGACGAGAAGTTCTAATAGAGAAGTTAGATATTACATATAGTATTGATCTTTAATGATGTTAAATTAATATTTTAATATTTCATTAAAAGATACAATTTATAAGTCATATTTACTTGTTGTTTAACAAGTGATTAAAATAGTTTGTACAGATAGTCATTGCATTTAATATTTTGTTATACATTTTATGTTTTATACAGTATAAATGCAATATTTTTAAGTTTATAATATCTAAAAAATAGAGACATGGGAGACAACGGTCGAGCGGGAGGTTGTTTGAATTTGAATTCAAAAACGGGCGGGAATCCAGGGCTGTAGGCTAAGGGTGTTCTTGGTAATGGCATCTCTGCAGATCAGGGAGTGGGGAACTCAGAGAACAAGGAGGGGGATCCAAGGGTTAAGCAGAAAGATCCAAGAAATGAGGCTGGGGTGGGAGAAGGGAACCTTCCCTCTTCTTCCTCGGCCTCAAAGACACAGACAAGGGATTAGAATGATAAAGCCATTTATCGCCAGTGGTCAACTCTTTTCAGAGTTCAACCTATAGGCAAGTCTTCTTTCCCTTCTATAAAGGATCTTTCTGATAAAGAGAAAGGTAATTTTATAATTGAGATTCCTGATGAGTTGGTGGATCACAATATCACCTCAATGGACCATACTCTTGTAGGCAAATTTGTGGGATCTAGACCTAATATAGATATTGTGAGAATCTTTGCTAAAAAGAAATGGGAGCTAAAGGGGCAAGTCCTTGTCACAGCTATGGCAAAGGGCTTTCTGTCCTTTGAGTTTTCTTGTAAATAAGACTTAGACAAAATCCTTTGTGCGAGTACCTGGTCAATAGGCAAGGCTGCTCTGGTGTTGCAAAAATGGACTCCGAAGCTTGATCTCAATGATTCTTTCTTCATCCAAGCCCCGGTGTGGGTAAGGCTCCTAGAACTCCCTTTGGAATTCTGGGTTGAAGATTTCTTCGATGGTATAGCTAGATCCTTTGGTACCCTGCTCTTGATAGATCCAATGACTGTTGCCAAAAGCCACCTCACCTATGCCAAGATCTGCATAGGGTGGAAGAGGGCCAAGACATGCCAGAAATTATCATGCTCCAATCCAAACTGGGCAAACATGTGCAAAAGTTGGATAATGAAAGTGTCCCTTTTGCTTGCTTCCACTATAAGAAAGTGGGACATAAAGCCAGACTATGTCCAGTGCACATTAATTTGGAAAAAGAAAGGAAAGCTATAGCTGTTAAAAAGATCAAGTCGGGTAAACCCATTGAAAAGGAAAGCCTCCCAAGGGAGACAGCCATTCCACAATATGATTCAAATGTTAAGTTTCACAAAGTGTGGAAAAAAAAGGACAAACTAGAGGACACTCTGGAGATTCTTGACTCACCAAAAGATAAGCAAAATCCTCATGAAGGGGAACAAAAGGAAAATACCAAGTCAAGCCAAGAATGCTCTGCTCTCAGAGAGGTGTCTCCCCAATCAGAAGGCATAGACTTGGAAGTTAACATTTAGCATGACTCCATGACTGAAACCAGAGACAATGGTCTGGGGGAAGGAGGTGACTTGTGCCCAGGTTCTATCTTTGTCTCCTTCATCCCAGACTCCCTTGAATCCCCATTGGAAGAATGTTTTTTAAGCCCAGACAAGGTCATACCTGGCGGCCCCCCAGATTCTCGCCTTTGCCCAAAGACACGGGATTCAAACAAAGTCCAAAAAATGAACTTTCTTCTGGGTACTATCTCTCCAAGGCAACTCACTAAGATGGAGGAGCTCTTTGCCAAATATAAAGATGAAAAAGAGGGCTGGTCAAAGGCTTAAAGTAAAAAGAGAACCAAATGCAAATACCCCTCTCCAATTTCTCCTACGGCTACTAGGAGCAGAAACAGAGCAGACGTCGGGGCTAAAATCAAATCCCCAAGTAGAAAGAAAGCTAGTCAGATAAGGCAAGAGGAAGCCAGTAGGAATATCACGGATGGAACCTAGAAAACCATCCAAGTTGCCTGCACCCCCAGTAAGAAATGATAATAACTCTAAAGGACCCCAGTGAGCTCATTAGCTCACACAAGCAAATTGTTTTTCGAAGACCTCTCAACTCTACTCACCAAGGCACCTTAACTCAGAAGGTTAAGCTAGTAGGAACCCAGTTGAGGAATATCTCATAAATCTTCTCTGTAGCAATAAAAAATGAAGCGATAGCCATGTATGAAACTCAACGGGGCATCATTGAATGGTTCTCCCAAGGCTAGGGTCGTAGACATGGCTATGGTCTCGGCTTAGTCATCACTTTTGTTGTTACGCAGACTAATCTTTCTGAGGCTGACTTTACTCATCACGTGTTCACCACTTTCGCCAACTGGGTTGCTAACTAGATTACCTTTCTGGCTGCCATCAAGGAAGCTTACATCATTTGGACCCATGCCGATACTTTCCATCAAGCAGAGTTGGATTCTCTGGATGGAGATGATCTTCAAAGTACCGATGCAATAATTAAAGATAATTATTATTGCAAAGGGCTTGTTTGGAGGATTTATTTCACTCATGTCGAGCTGGGGAGGAATAGCATGAGTAATAATAACGCATCACCTCCTCATGCTTTTAGGGCCCCCTTCCCCAAATCTTGTAATCATTTCAAACAACCAACTTTTAGAAAGCCCTGAGATAAGGAAGTTAGAAAGAAGGCAAGCAACAATTTTTAGCTAAATCAGAGGATAACCAGAGCCTACATGAAAGCCATGGTTGGGGAAAGGCTAAGAAGGGAGTTGAAGTGCAACAGTGAGAAATGGAAGAAGCAAACAAAAGTCTGGAATGCATTACAGAAAGGGGATATCACAACTTTTATTGAAAGACTCCATGGTTGTAGGAAGGATATCACTAAAATCTTCGTCAATACCTGGAATGAAGGGATGGTGGAGATTTAGGGAAATTTGTTTACTATCATAGAGGAGGTTATATCAATGGTCACCGGCATTCCCATCATCGAAAATAAATTCTACAGAGACCAAAAATTATTAGACATTGCTGTCAAAAAGTTTGTGAGGGATGATAAGGAGACGAAAGCCATAGTTAAGTCAGGCACCTACTACCTTCCTAGGAGCTTGAAGATGCTTTGGCAGTATTTTCTAAAGGCCCTCCTCTTCTATGTCACCTTGGACACCAGGTTTGACAGAATCCGCACCTACCATTTTGTCTTGCTGAACCATTTTAGGCATGGTATTAAGATTTCCATTCCTTTTTATCTCTTCTCTTCTATAAACAAGAATATCAATGGTTTTAGAGAAAAGAAAATTACTAACCCCGCCCTGCATGAAGGATTGCTTCTGTTGATCTATGAATTCTTTAAAGCCCAAATCCTGGGCAAGGAAATTGAGGATAGAAAAGCTAATAGCGAGGACTCTGGGTCGGATTATGTTCCTTTGAGCACTTCTATGGGAAAACTTTCAGATGACAGTGAGGAAGTTGAAAATAAGAAACAGAACAAGGGATCCCCTTCCAAGAAGTGACCCCTGAAAGCTATCAAAATAGAAAAACCCTTTAAAAAGTAGGATAGGAAGGAGGTTCACTCGGAGGAAGAGTACAATGACAAGGAGGAAGAAATGGATACAGAAGATGATGAGGGTAATCCCAAAATGGAAGCTGCAGACATGCAGGAACAGGTCAAAGAGGAAATCCCCAAATCAATGCAAGACTTCTCGGGTTGCCTGTCTGTTGATCTTACTATTAGTGAGGAAAAAACCCCTCCTCCTTAGTCCCCTACTAGCACCAATATTAAGAATCATGACCCTGTTACCAAAGACCTTAATGATGAGAAGGGTACTAACCAGTCACCTATAAGGATAGATGATAATGAAGATGCCTCTGGGGGGGAGTATAACAGTCAGGATACCGGGAAAGGCAAAAAGGTCTGAAGAAATTTCAACATCAACACGGTGCAAATGGGAATAATTAGGGAGGTCGTCTACCCACGGATTCTGGATGACAATGAAGGAAAAGTCCACAGGGAAGAGTTGATTGACCCAGCACTGGTTGTTCTAAGTGATAAAGCTAGGGAAATGGATATGGATTTCCTCAACAACACCAAGAAGAGCACGATGGATCAATTTAGATCTTTCAAATGGCTCTACCATGAGATTGAGGACCTCAAAGA
Organism: Chamaecyparis obtusa; assembly: GCA_027943335.1. NCBI lineage: Eukaryota > Viridiplantae > Streptophyta > Pinopsida > Cupressales > Cupressaceae > Chamaecyparis > Chamaecyparis obtusa. The sequence continues at coordinate 115,686 of BSBK01009036.1, read as the reverse complement.
AAAAATTCAAAGCTCGGACAACAAGGAACACACCACAAAGAGAAAGCTAAGCCTGGAAACCAAGGTCCAACACCTGGAATCCAAAATGATAAGCCTTGAAAAAACCCTCAAGGGAATAGCCGAGCAAAATTTCAATATCCTCAAAACGTCCAACGAGAACTTGAAGTTGTTAATCAAAAAAATGGAAGAAAAAATGGAAACCACGGCTGATCAGAGGACTAGGGAGAATGAGAAGGAGCCCACTAAAGGACCTGGAAAAAGAACCAGGGCAAGAATCAGGAAAAATAGGGAGAAAATCAACCCCCAAGGACCCCAAGTTTAGAACGTGAAAGACAATGTTCAACTGATGGAGGCCCTCGAAAGCAATGCGGTTGTCATGCTCAGGAGCTTGGCATAACTTGTTCTGGTGCCTTTCTTTTTTGCCTTGTTTAGACTATTTCTTTGTTTTTTCTTGTTCGGCCCTGTAGTGGCCTGTTCCTTGGTACTCTGAACTGTTTTACTCTATTTTGTTTTCATGCCTAGGTAAAAGCACAAAGTTGTGTCACGTTTCAAGACAACTTATCAGCACAGCTGAATTTGAGTATTTCTAACTAAAATTATTTTTTGTCAAACATATGGTCTAGCTAGATTCATTCTAGCTAAGTTAGATAAGTTCTTCACCTTTTCCAATTGGAAATATCTATTAAATGCATGTTTTATAACAATTACTAAAGAAATAAAATTATTTCAGAAAAGCAACGTTTCAATAACTCTTACTCTTTTTAATGATATTTTTTTACAAATATAAAAATACCCTTTTTTAGAGCATAGAGTCAAGATTATCATCATATAATTTTTATAGTATTTTAATTAGATCTAATATATTATAATTTCAAAATACTACAAGTAGGTATTTTAACATTCGAGAACAAGATGCTTCAAAAATAGAAAAAAATAGTAAAGCTTATCAAAAAAATTAAAAATTTATATTTAACACTAGAGGATAGAGTTATGTTCAAGAGTGTGTAATTTATTTTCTGAATGGTGTAGATTTGATAGGGGAAATTTGACGCGAGATGAAAACTGTCGATTTCAGGTATGTTTGACTTTGAGTAGTTATAACAGAGAAAATATACATTGAAAACTAATTTTTCTTCTTTTCTGCACTAGCTATACATTTTATCTATGACATATTTTGAAATCAAAGGAAAAAGAGATTATTTGCATATACTTTTTTGGTGCGGACAAGACCCTCATTTTTTAGCATTTTTCAGCAAGTAAAAAATGGACTTAAAAAATTTTAAAACTATGTGAATTCTTGTTTTAAAAAAATTAAAAAAATTATAGCCATAAACTTCATCCACTTTTACATGTTTCATTAGTTTACATCATCTCCAAATTTTAAACATAAATGCCATTTTTATGTCATTAAAGTTAAAATTTTTGTGTGTTGTTGACCTTTTCCTTTATAAAAGTGTGACACAGCTTTGTGCTTTTACCCGCCTATCTTTTTATCATACACTTTTGTGGGTTTCAGGATCCCTATAAAACCTATTTAACTTAATCAAAAACATGTAAAAAATATTTTTTAATAATTTGATTGGCTGAATTATTTGAAGTCTTATACGCAGATTTGTCGCATTTACTTTTGTAAAATTCACGCATGCATGAGAAACCGGAGTTAAAACCATGTTGCCACTAAAAACAACTTTACATAAATGATAGAAATTAAATCTCATTTATTCAAATTCAATCCACATTTGCTAGGCGAGATCCTTTAATTCTATTTTGAATGTGCAATCAATGAAGTTTTGATTGAAGTTTTTAATATTAAAATTATTTAAATTAAAATTCATATTATATGAGTAATTTTAGTATATAAATAGTTTATAAATATCACTTTTTCCTTAATATTATAATTTAAATAAAAAATATTAAATATATAATTTAATATTTCCTATTTATATTTTTAAAGTTTTTTATTCTAAATTTAATTGTATGTTAATTATATATTAACAAATATCAAAATATCACATCAACTTATTTTTGTTTATAATAGTTATTTTTTTTTATTTTTAAATATTATAATTTCAATAAAAATTTATTAAATAAATATTTAATATTTTTTATCAAAAATTTAAATATAATTAAAATTAACTATAAATTATTTTATTAAGAATTTTAAATAAAGTATTAAAGTGAAACAATTTATAGATATTTTAGATAAATCAATATTTATAACTAAAAATGTATATTATAAGACTAATAGTATAAATTAAAATAATTGAAAGTTAGAATGTATCCTAATCTTAAAAAAACAATTCCAATAATTCAATTTTACATAATTAACCTAAACAATACTAACTTAAAAATAACTCTTAACCTACAAATTTTAATTATGAAAAAAATGAAATTGTAATTTATTTCTAATTTATCTAAAATTAAAAAATTAAAAGTTTAACTAAATTTATATAAACAATTATTTCAGCTAAAGTTATATAAATACTTATTTTAACTAAATTTATATAACAATTATAGGCAAGTACTGCCACTACTGGCACTTGTTTATTTATCAACCAAACTTGTCAAAATCAATCAATTAGTTAAACCCACTAAATTAACCATCGTGGCATGGTTAGCACGAGAAACCAAAATTGTGTCGAAGGAAGGGTATTACAAAATATAAGAAATGATCATGCTCGTTACTAACACTACAAAATATAGGTGGGAGTAAAAGCATTGATTATTTTGAGACACACTACTTTCATTTTTGAGCTAAACAAAAGTCACTAAGTTAATATTACAAAAAAAATCTTAAAGAATACAACAGTACTTGACTACAATGTTGATGCATGCAAACAATTTCAAATAATGGTACTACACATATAGCATATTGTAATCAATCTTATAAGTTAATTCCAATACTCAATATTAAAATTGCATTTTCTTAGGTCTTGAATTTCCTTAGTTATATATATATTTTTAAAAGAAACTAATGAAAATGTATAAATGATGAAGAATAGAGGTCATCCAATGCCAATTTTGATCTATAGTCCTTTGATCTGTAATGTTCATTTCTATGTCATCCAACCATGTGATATCCATATGTTTATCCCACCATGGTAGGAGATAGCCACATAACTCAAACAAATAAATATAACATAGAAGGATAATGCCACATGCTCACATAATGCATGGAACATACATGAACTCCAAAATTGAAATAAATTCAACATTAATATAAAAAGTTAAAAACTTGTCATTTAGGTGCCATTCTAATTACACTAGGGCTAGATGTTAGAGTACCGGTAATGGATTATCATCACAAGGCCTAAAGCGGTGACCTCACATAAAACTAAGTACTATTCTCCTAAATATGAGGACCTACTCAATTATGTAAGTCCAAGGCTCCATAAGTAGGTATGTCTCATTGAGTCAAACTTAACCTATATAATCACTCAAGAAATGAGAGGAACATCCATTATCTTGGTTAATTATTTATGCTTCATTAGTTTTGAATTGATTAACTAACTCCTTAAATATGATTAGCTCTCTCATACCAGTATAGGATAAGAAAGCATTGTAAGTCGCTCTCATAACCCTCTTTAACACCTACATTTTAAGCTCATCACATTCCACAATAAATGTGACATAAAACTAAATAATGCATTTTTTAGCATATAATTTTCCATTTTCACAAATTTTTCACAACATAATCCCAGCATATTTCTTTTCACATATTATCAATCACACTTTTTTTCCCACATTATAAATCATCAATATTCATAAAAAAATTCTATTTTTTCATTTTTCAAAAAAACACAAAAAATAACAATTGAAATACATTAAAGTAACTTTCATTTCATATATAGTTAAAATTTTGACTTCAAACATATTTTTGGGAGTTTCTTAGGGGGAAGGTGATATTTGTAATGCCCTTTGAATTGTTGTATCTTGAGGTTTTCTATGAAGACTATGGATACATTATCTCCAGACAAAAGTATTCAGAATATGAGTTGTTTGGCAATGGAGATAAGAGAAATGCAACAATCTATTGATACAAATGGTAATATATTTGTCAATTCTAATATGTGTGCAGATTTATCCCAAAAAATTTGAGAAATATTTTGAATTCTTTTGTTTGATTAATTAAAATGTTAAATTTAAGGAATTCACATTGATTTTGCATACGCCGAATGGATAGAACAAGGAGGAACACAACTATTTTGAGTATTGTGTAGTTGACAACGAGATTAGCTAATGTGCAGGATATATTGTGTGTTTTCTTTCTCTTGGCCAAAATTTTAACTGTGAAGGGATGAAAAGGTTATGGTACAACATTGAAAGGAATGAGAAATTATTTGCATGTGAAATGGGGCTCTGATCATCAAACTTGGAAGGCATATTTCAAATTTTTTATGTGTGATCTTCTTAATGTAATTTATCCCCATGTAGAAGAAAAAGCTCCTCATACAAAAACCTTTGGTGTGTAAAAAAAACTAAACTGAGAAATTAAGCTCTGTTCCAAGGTAAATATTCATTGACATTGGATCTTTTTATTATAGTTTTAGATGGGTTTAGCACCAAGGTAGATTTATCAAGATCTTCATTACTTATTTTCTACTGGCTTCCATTTGTAAACATAAATGCTCTCCCTGAAATATAGAATAATGATAGGAATCATCCAAACCGTCGCTATTCATCCAACTAAACCTTTTGATATATAAAGATAATTTAAGAAAAAAAACTAAGTAGGCCTTTGGCAAACCATGCTTTTTAGTTCATGAATATTTATGAATTTTTTATGATTGAAGTGTGATAGAGAATTGGAATTAAAAAAATTGGAATGAGGTGTACGTATGTGTAGGGAGAGGATTCCATAGTATAGTATATTTTAATAATTAATGATACCAAATTTCTATAATTCATATAAAGATTATTGTAACTATTTCTAACTTAGGTTGTGTTTGACTTTTTTTAATCAATATTAATATTTGATTAGTTCTAATAGAATATTTTATTAGATGTCCAACATTGTATAAAGGAAATCAAAAGCTTATGATAGATAACAATAGGGATAGGGAGAGATACGGAGAGATAAGGAGAGAGAGGTAGAGAAAGGGAGGGAGGGAAGGTAGTACTGAGTAAGATGAATGTGTGTGTGTGTGTGTGTGTGTGTGTGTGTGTGTGTGTGTGTGTGTGTGTGACAGAGAGGGGGTAAAGAGTTTGATAGGGATAGAAATAGGGAGGTAAAAATAGGGGGAGAGTGTGTGTGTGTATGAGAGAGAGATGTGGAGGGAGAGGCAAAGAGGAAGTGAGTTGGAGAGAGAGAAATGGGAAGAGGGGACAGGAGAGGGGGAAAAACAAGAAGGGTAAGACAAAATAGAGATGGGGAGGGAGAACAAAGGAGTGTCTATGTGTGTGACAAAGAAAGATATAAATGTAGGGATAGGCAGAGTGTGGGAGTTCTCTTTTTGAATGGTGTGATTTATTTCATTTCAAAATTTGAAAGCATAGATGCCCAAAAATTAAAATAAATTATTCTTTGGGATTGGTCTATAACATAGTTTAACTTATAATATTTGTTCAAACAAAATGTAATTATTTTTCATGTATGGAACAATAAAGATGAAATTATGCTACCTTATGTTTACTGTGTAACAAAACATTTATGATCAAACTTTCTATATCACCAATACATCATGTCTCATATCATGATGGAAACTACTATAATAGTTTGTGCTTCATTATTGACAATGATAATGCTTCTGTTGCACCCATTCTTTTGGAGGAGGATAATAAAAGCATAGGCCATTCTGACCAGGATCCTGTGAAGTTCATTGTGGATGAAACAAGGTGCAGAGTTATTGGTAAAACATGTTTTGATGCTTCATTCACAAACTAAATTTAGATAAATCATGTTTAAAAAGTTATGGTTTGGATGTAGATCTATCATATAATTCACTTAATTAATTTTCATCTACTTAACCATTTTGGACTAAGCAGTATTCAGAATATATCTTAAGAGCATTGTTGGTTGACTAAGGAATATGTTTTCTTAGGTCAACTTGTAGAAAATGATTGGTGTCAGTGGTTGAAAATAACAAGATATAAACATATAAATTCTTATAACATGAATGTGTAGTGTAGATTCCTTTAGTTCACCAATAGAAGTGTTCCTAGAATGCTTTTCTTCTTGATTGTAAATGATTATTTAATTTGTAAATGAATGCAACTAAACATCTTTAAATACAAGAAAATAGAAATAAATTATACTAAGACACATTTAATTGACTTTAATTATTGATGTGTGTTTATACATATGTATATGTGTAAGTGTGCACACACACATCTACATAATTGTGTGTGTATAAACATACACACATACTATCAATCTAATTTTACAAATTGAATCTAAAATACTAATTCAAGTTAATTTTTTATAATTAAATAATAAACTCATTAGATTGGTTAAGTGGTTGTGTTGTGCCTATTAAAGTTCATACTCCCATTGGACCATTGTAGTTGCAAACTTATTGATCCAATATACTCACCAATTTGAACCCAAACTAATAAAAAAACCTTAAGATATAAAAACACTCTTACATAAAGAAATATTCCTACCACAAACATCAAACACTATCAACATACCCAAACAAATTAACCCAAAACTAAGGTGTATAGACCTAAATGTTAATTTTAACTTTAATCACAAGGAGAATATGTTTTAAAACATATAGACTAATTTTATTTGAAACTTAATAATCATCTACTACAGGTCTATAAGATAGATACCTAATTAATATTTCTTCCATCTTAAAAAGAATTTTTAAGATGAGCTTCTAATAGCCTTGATTTTCCAAGAGAAATTTATAGTTAGGTAAACCAGGCAGTGGGATTAACAAACTCTCTATGAGTTTCACTTTCCCAATATAGAATTATTTTACTGAAAAAGAGAAATTGTCAATCTTTCCAAGTTTGAGTTACAGAGTTGATTTGAAATTCCAGACTTTAAACTTTTGTATTGCATGAAAAGTACAAACTAAACATAATCAGCTCTGTCTCGATATATGTCTCCTTATAGTCTTATCAATCAACTTGGAATTATATTCTCCACAATTTCAGATTAAGAAAATAAACCATAGTGCTATAAATAATTGACAGGAAATAACAACACCATCTGAAAAGAGGTAGAAAACAAGTACATAAACTATAGTATGGAGATCGTAGAAGAACCTGATACATTTCTTGTTCCAAAAAGAAGCTTAAATTAACCTTGTATAGTTGCATATAATTATTGTTTTTAAATATGATTTTGCATGGATTTATATTAATATTTCTCATTATATTTTATGATTTATTTTTCTATTTTAGTCAATTAATATTTAATGATCTATTATGGAGTGTATTTTATAAAGTTGATGAAAGACCCATACACAATCAATTCAAAAATAGTAACTATTAATATTATAGAAAGTAAAAATTTAATACCATTAATCATAATTATAGTTGTATGAGTGTATTTTTAAAATGTATTCATTTATAAATTGTAAAAATAAAATAAAAATTAATGAAAAATACATTGAATTATGCTATTTTTTTGTTTTTACAATTATTGCTTGAGCAAGGATTTGAACTCAATTTGAAATTTATATTAAATTAAAAAAACTTATAAATATATCTATGGTTAAAATTTTTAAGTCTAATATTTTATTTTAAAACAAAACTCACAAATTTTAAATTGTAGATTAAATATTATTTATTTTAAATTTTAAAAATGTCTAAATTTATATATTTATTATTATAATAAATAATCAGATATATTTACAAAGTAATATATTTTTTTATATTATTTTTTCACTACTATTTTATTTCACATTATATCTTCACAAGTCTGATAGGTAGATAGGTAGATAAATAGATAGGTAGAGAGATAGAGTAGATCAAAGTGAAATAGAGGAAATATGACATAGATAGAGAAAGGTGAAAGGTAAAGAGAGGGGTAAGATAAGATAGGGATAGGGAGGGAGAAAGATGTGTGTGTGTTTGTGTGTGAGTAAAAGAGGTATAATGGTAGGGATAAGGAAGAAGATAGGAAGAGTTTGTGAGTTTGAGAGATACATAAGAATATAGAAAGAGAGAGATATAGATCCATATAAATATATCACAATATCAAATTTTGATATATGTTACTATCGGCGTAATCCTTGCACCCCTCAAAGATGCAAGTGCTAGTTAAGCCGATAGGCTTTCTCCTGAGGAGATGGCCGCTTTTTAAGACTTCCCGACAGTCTTACGTCGTGAAAAGATACCATCGGGAAAGGTTTATGGTAGCGGGCCGAGTGGAAGTTGATTGGGTACAATTCACAACTGGCACAGAAACCACATGAAAATAGTAAAGGTTTTAAGGCAAAGCGATGTTGGCTTAATAAGACAACAATCGAATTGTTGGTTGGTTATTACTGCAGTAGAGTATGCAGGAATACCAAAATCTAAACCAATTACAAATCCATTGTGTTCCACAGCAGAGGATTTATCGTGTTGTAGTTCAAAAGATCCAGAACACCCCATCTCCATATCAAAGAATCCAAAAATCATCGCCATGCAAATGCCATGGATGGATCTCTAAATTGTTGGCGTTTAGAGTATTCGCATTCTAAAGAATCACATCAACAACAGAGATGATGCAGTGGGGATCTTTATTGAGGGATTAGGAAGATAGTTGAGAATAGCCAGTCCAGTTGGCGTCTTGGGCAGCCTGCCTCTCACGTTCACACCTGCCCATTAGTTCGCCATTGTCGGAATGGAATATGATTCACCAGAGTAAATGTCTAGATTGTCTAATTCCACTGACTAAACGTAGTGCCCACTTGCCTCCACAACCATCATCTTGTGTCCCTGTTCAAAACAAACTATCAAATTTAGTTCTCTGCATAAACAACAGATAGGGATTGGAAAGAACAATTGTTTATCTTATGGTTGGGGAAACACTTTTCTATAGTTGCAATATATATAAGTTTCCAAGTGAAAATGCTCAGAGGCCCACAATGAGTGAGGCGGTGTTGCAGTTGAAGGAAATGATAAGGCCCCCAACTCCGCCTTACCCTCTTCATTTCTCTTCACCTGAAACATCACATCTATGGTTATTAAATCGACGCCCAAGATAAATATTGAGGAGAAATCACAAATGGAGATTCATCTTGTCTAAAATGCAAAAAAAATATATGATTTTGGATAAATTCTTTGTGGTCTTTATATTACAATAGTCATCAGTTTCAAAAGCGTGACCCCTGTGGTTTATCAGTTATCTAAAGTTGACGTTTGTGATGTGTATCATATTAATATTTTATAATTAAAATTTTCATGAACTGTAGATTGATTTTCTCAAGGTGAAGATTTGATTAAAAAATTTATTGGTGTTGAATATTAAGTTATAGATGCACTGCGCATCATTTAAAAAAAGGAAAAGTGTTGAGTATATCTCTATGATGTCACAAACTACTAGGTCAAATGGTTTTAGCATGACAAAATGCTTCTTAGGATGCCATGGTTGTATAGAATGAACAAAATAGATTGTTTTTTCATTTTTTCTAATTTCTTTTATTTGGAATATAAAATATTCAATGTATGTTCATGATCTAATATTGACACCAATAAAAGGATATCATATACAATAGGTTGGTAGAGGCTATGCAACCAACTAAAATGTATAATATATAAGAGGAGTTTGAAAAAAAACTAAGTGTGCCACTTGGTAAGATATACGTTGTCCAATAGGTTTCATTTGTATATTAAAGATTTGTTTGTATATGTCTATATTAGGGTTTAAATGATCCTAATGTTATGAATATTTTTTGTCTTTCGTGACATATTTAAAAAGTAGGGTATTTTTTAAAATAAATTCATTAGAATGTTTTTGATTGCAGGAAAAAATAGGTTTTAAAGGGGACCCGAAACCCCATACAAGCTAGATAAAAAGTTTAGCATTAAAGGAAACTAAAAAGAAACAGGACTGGGGACTAGTCCACCATAACCAAAACTAACATAAAAACCTAAACACCAAACACCAGCAAAAAACTGACAAAGGACCAACACCAAGGACCCAAGGCACTAGACAAACTCTTTGCGAGTTTCGTCAACTTCCTGCTTCGTCTCAAATATCTTCTTTATTATGGTGTTGAAGTCAGAGAGCTTCTGGATTATTTCTTGAATCTTTCTCCTTTTTGCAGACCTGGTACACTTTCCCGGGCCTTCCTCTTCCAAGTCCTATGTACTCTCATTAGGTTTCTTGTTGGGGGAGCCAGCATCCAGCTCCTCTTTAATGGTCATAAAGTAGTCCATGGCCGAACCCATAAACTTATTGTTGTCATGCATGTGTTTTTTCATAGCGTTCTCCATCTTTTCCATTCTAGCTTTCATTTCCTGCACTTTTTTATCCCCATCAATGTTCACGTTGCCATCCACAGTTTTCGAACCAGACTCCAACTTATCTTGCAGGGAATCCACCTTAGCGAAAATGGAGCGATACTTTAAATTTAAATTCTTGATTTCCTAAAAAACCCATTTTAGTAAGCGAAAAGAACACATGGAAGAAGCCTTAGTAGTTTGGAGAACCCCAAAGGGGGGATCTATTTTATCGTCCATGTCTTCCTTAAGCAGTTGAACATTTTGTTCATGCATATCTACAGTTTTAATGAAAGGAATGTTCTAAGAATTGCTAGGAGCATTCTCTTTCTCCACACTAGGTGAAGCCATCTCCGCATCAGGGGAATTTTTCTCTGCGTCCATGGCATCCTTCTGAATATCTAAACCAACCTCCATGATCACCTCTAGTTTAGGGGAGATGGGCACGTCGTGATCTTCTGAACTGTCATACTCCACTAAAATGGGCACCTTTTGACCACCAACATCCTCCTCATTGTTACTCTTGATTCCAAAGGTATTACCCATCTCCATAGTACCAATAGCCTCCTCTTCAGTTTTATCATTTTTCCCCGAAGCCGTATTTGAAACTAAGGTCAAAGAATCACTATCTTCCTCAGTCAAATCGGCCATGTCATCATAACCATCCGCACTATCAACAAAGGTGTCAATTTCCATACCAATCTCCTTACCCTTTTCTTAAATTTTTACCTAAAGGACTCTCTTCTTTAGCAACCGTCTCCCTAATTCTTTTCTTAACTAAGCCAGAGGTTTTGGGCAAAGAAATGATAGGGCTAGCATTGGCAGTCTTCTTAATATGTTCAACAATTAGAAGAATCAACCCTTCGTGAAGAATGGGTTTCTTCTCCTTCTTCCTATGCTGGGAAATACTAAGACGGAGGGACTGCAGAATATAGTAAGGCAAGGACACCCTAATTTTATGACAAAAATGATAGAGCAACACAAAATGGTAGGAATGGGCATGTTTGAACCTACCATCCAAGGTAACATATTCCATAATCGCCATCATAATCATTACCTAGAATTCTTTGAATGCAGCAACATCATAGCACCCGCTAGACTCTTTCACCAAACTTTTCTTTTCTTCCTTGCTTTTGGGGAAGTGTCGAATGGCCTTTTGCAAAACTTTCTTGTCATGGTAAAATTTGATGCCCTTGATACTTAGCCCAAACACCTCAGCAATGAGTTCCTCCGTAATGTTCATAGTGATACCAGCAATAGTGACCACCCCATCTTTCTAGGAATCAGCGAACAACTTCGTGGCACTGTCTTTAGTCCCATGCAACCATTCCATGTAGGTGGAAAGACCCCCCTTAGTGAGAATATCCTAGACCTCTAGCATTTTTTTCCATTTCACACAGTCCTTAGGCTCTCTACAATTAAGCCCTCCGCCCATGATCTCAAAGCTAACAATGACAATCATAATAGTAAAGAAAAACCAAATATTGAGGTAACAGATAACTTTGAAGTTAATAGAAGTTAACTTGTGTCTGTAATTAGTTCTCTCGAGAAAGGAACCACTTTCCATAATCATATTACCTTGTTTCTCTAAAATGTGTCTAATCATCATAACTTCTTGAGATATGCCCAATCCACCCTTTTGCTTTGAGACCTGTCAAAGGCCAACTTGGCTTTCATATCAACGGTGAGATTATTGCAACCGTGCCAAATCATGATATCATTGGATTTAACTGCAAAGTTAGCCACCTCATCAGTGATATAATTTTCTTCCTGGTAAACGTGAGATATAATGACTTGCTTAAATGATCTAATGATAACCCTAGCTTCCTCGATTATCTCCTTAATGGACCATGATGGTTTAGTCATGTCATTGATGAATCTTAATATATTCATTGAATCTCCCTCAATCCAAACATTCTGAGCCATATTCTTCTTGACAATTTTAAGAGTCTGTAGTAGGGCCATGGCCTCTACCATGTGGTTGCTTTGCAGCCCAATAGGCATCGCCACCACAACAAGGCAATTGGCCATGTCATCGCGAATGAGACCACCATAACCCGCTGAGCCTGGGTTTCCCTTCGCAGCGCCATCAAAGTTTATTTTTATCCATCCAGGTGGAGGAGAAAGCTAGATGGCATTCTCCCTTTGATTTGATTTTTTATTAGTAGTCCCAGTGCTCAAATCACTAGCATTGAAGTCCAGCATCCTACTAGACGACAGTTTGTAGTTTTCCTTAATACTTCTCTTAATCTTCTCAACAATCACCTTAGGCAGAAGTTCAATATTCCTGAAGACTCTATCATTGTGTTCTCTTCATAACCACCATATCACATGGGGAGAAATGATGTTCCACAAATGTGGATCCATAGAGACCTCTTCTTTTCTCCACTACATACAGAAACTCTCTGTGTTGTTGGGAAAAAACTAGTTAATCTGCCAACATTGTAATAAAAGATTCCAAACTTCCCAAGCAAAGCAACAATCAATGGCAATATGGAAGATCGATTCCTCAGCTTTTTTACACAGGAAGCATCTATTGCTCAAAATCATGCCCCATTTCTGGAGGTTGTCTATAGTAAGAATTGTATTCTGCAAAACCAACCAGAAGAAAATATTAATTTTAGGAATTAAACTTTTATCCCACACCTGAGCCCAAAAAGGGAGAGGATTAAGTTGTTTCGGTAAAAGCTCAGAATAGGAAGCCACCGTGAAGATCAATACCAGAAGGAAGAATACCCCAAAGAAACTCATCTTCTCTAGACTCCTTAACCTTCCAGATCATAAGATCCAGCATCAAAGGCTTAAGCACTTCATCCACTAGGGAGAGGTCAACCCATGAGCCATTCCTCCAGTAGTCCCTAACCCTGGCTCCAAATCTCTGAATACACTAATTAATGAAAGGTTGAAAAGAAGAGACAGATCTAAGGGGACAGCCTTTGAGATAGCAATCCTCCCAAAACTAGATCCTTCTGCCATTGCCAAGAAACCACTTATCCCCTTTAAAAGCCACCTCCTTAGCATTCTGAATATTGTTCCAAATAAAAGAGCCTTGCACTTTCAAATCTATTTCCCAATATTCAGAAATATGGGAGAAAGAGAAGAAGCCCCCCCCACTTTTTAGGAGTACAAACCTTGTCCCAGGAAACTAAAGCAAGTCTCTTTTTGTCTTCCACTCCCGACCACAAGAAGTTTCTTTGGATTTTTTCAATAATATCAACATGTTTATCGGGTATCTTAAAAAGACTAAGAGCATAAACAGGGAGGCTTTGCAAAGAGGCCTTTAAGAGCTGAAGTTTACCTGCTTGACTAAGAAGTGCACCTTTCTAGCCAGCCAATTTCCTGTTAAATTTGTCAACAATACCAGTCCAAAAGGAATCCAAAGGTTTGAGACCAAGAGGAAGGCCAAGATAGGTATCAGGAAAAGAATCAATTCTACATCCTATGATTCTGGCAATTCTATATTGTCTGTCCTCAGGAGTGTTGATAAAAAATAAGGAGCTCTTATCCCAATTAATGGATTGGCCTGAAGCAAGAGAATAGGTAGCAAGAGCATTTTTAATAGTCTTCACTTCTTGGATTGAAGAGAAACCCATGATGATAGTGTCATCCACAAACTGTTCATGAGAACAAGGACTAGAAGCCGAAGAAGGGGAAAGCCCTTTGAACAACCCAGTGGAGACAATCTTCTGAAGAAAACACCCCAGACATTCAGCCAAGATAGAAAAAAGGATAGGAGAAAGAGGATCTCCCTGCCTAAGACCCCTAGAGGGTTTGAAAAATATAGAAGGGGATCCATTGACCAGAATAGCAGTAGTAGAAGTACTAATGAGATGATAAATCAATTTGAGGAATTTGTCACCAAAACCAAAGGATCTCAACACCTTGATCAACAAGTCTCAGTCCACCCGATCATAAGACTTTGAAAGATCCAATTTCAGAAGAAAACCAGAGTTAAGAGAGACCTGAGTGGAGTGGATAACCTCATGAACCTTCATAATCAAATCAAGAATCTGCCTGCCAGGAACAAAACCACTTTGCTGAGGAGAAATAATCTGAGGAAGAATAACCAGCAAACAAGAGGTTAAAACTTTGGATAAAATTTTGTACATAGAATTAAACAAGCTAATCAGTCTGAAGGAATCCACTGAATTAGCTCCAGACTTCTTAGGAATCAGAGCAAGAAAGGTCGCATTAATCTCTTTAAGCAAAGATCTAGATCCAAAGAATTCTTTAATAGCATTACTGATATCCACACCAATAATATGCCAAAAATTTTGAAAGAAGAACATTAGGAACCCATCCAAACCTAGGGACTTATCACCTTCAAAAGAGAAGACAATAGACTTGACTTCATCCAAAGAAGGGATAGCAATAAGAGCTTTGTTGGTAGTATCATTAACAATGGAAGGAATGGTTTCAAGAAGGATATTTTGATTCCCCACATCAAGATTCAAGTCTTTAGAAAGCAGAGAAGAAAAGAAATTAATCACAGCTTGAGAAATATCTTTATCATTAGTGATTTCCCCATCCTCCACTTTAAGTTTGGATATTCTATTAGTAGCTCTATGTTTTGAGGCAGATAAGTGAAAGAACCTAGTATTCTTGTCCCCCGCTTTAAGCCAAATAGACCTAGATCTTTGTCTCCTTGGAAACAATATTATGTGTTTTGGCAAGGATGCTCTCCTCCTTATCCCTAAGCTCCACCGTCAACCTAGAATGTTGGATGGTGTTCTGAATAACGTTGAGATCCCTTTTGAGCTGAATTTTAGATTTAAAAATGTCACCAAAAACTTTTTTTACTCCATGCCTTCACATTATGTTTAACACTGAGAAGTTTCTTAACTACTCTAAACATAGCAGTGCCCTGAATATTAACATTCCACCAATCTTTGATATGTTGATCTAGATCTAGATGATCGACCCACATCTTTTCAAACCTAAAGGGCAGGTGACCCTTCGCAATAATCAGATCAACACTAAAACAAATTGGGAAGTTATCAAACCCAATCTTCGAAAGGGACAATAGCGAACAACCAAAGTTGTTTAGCCAGCACCTAGTGATCAGCGCACGGTCCAACCTAACTTGGATGAGGTCTTGACCAATCCTTCTATTCGACCAAGTAAAATTGACCCCCTAAAGCTCCATATCAAAAAGGGCTTGATTATTAATAAATTCCATAAGCTCAATTCTACCATCAAGATGACTCTGATTATCCACCCAACCAAACTTCTCATTGTCTTTTAAAGGACAATTGAAGTCCCCAATAATCAACCAGGGAAGCTCCTGGAAGGATTTTCTGTGATTTTCAATTTTTTTCCAGAATTGGGACCTACCAACTTTAGAGTTGGGGGCATAAATAGTAGTAGCAACCCATTCAAAATCCATCTTAACATGAACAAAGTTAATGCTAAGGCAGTTCAGATTTTCCATGATCACAGTCCCCTGAATGTGATTCTGATTCCAAAAAATAGCAACCCTTCCTGAAGCCCCTTCAGAGCTAAAGCCAACCACCCCATTATTTTTAAAAATTCTAATTTTTTCCACCTTCTCTTTCCCCATCTTAGTTTCTTGAAAAAAAATGATGTCAAGATTGTGGTCTCTTACCAGATTCCTAAGAATGTCTTGCTTGTGAGGGGCATTCAGCCCTCTTATATTCCACGAAATGAGCTTCATTTCTTAACCGGGGTGCAAACTCCCTGGATAGTAAGTTGCTTACCATCCGCAATATCCTTCTTGCTTTCTCTTTCTCTGATCTCTTTGTTAGTATATCTACCTTGAGTTTTTTTCTGAGATCCAACATCCACTTTTAGCTTGGATCCCCCATCTATTTTATTTCAAGTGTTGACTCTCTTGGAACCCGGTGTGACAGGTTTCTTCTCTTTCTTTTTTTGTTTCTTCCTTTTTGAACTGTCCAAGGCTCTCTATTCTCAACAAAGCACTCATCTCCAACTATAGGATAAATTAATTAGAATGTTAAGACTATTTGTTTATAATATTTTTTCATACATAATTTTTTATATTATATAACAGAAGATAAAATTAATTATTTTACATATTTCAAAAATATCTTTACTTTTTTAAGTTGACAAATATGTCTTATTTTTATGTCTTATTAACATTGTGAATATATTTAAACACAGAGTAACATATCATATATTTTGAAATTTACAATATTTGTATATTTCTATTTTCTATTTTAACTAACTACAAAAAAAATTAGTAGTATTTATTATACATAGAATTATAGTTGCTATTTTTTCAATATATTTAAATTATTTTAATAGAAAAATATATATATTAACACATAAAATTTTAGCTGAATATAAAAATAAAATTACTTTTGTTTAACAAAAATAACAATAAACCATAATTTTTTTTTTCAATTTTACAACAAGATGATGTTGTGTGTGTGTGTGTGTGTGAGAGAGAGAGAGAGAGGGTTTTGAATAATTGATTTCAAAAAGTTAGGTTTTCCATTTAATATAGGAAATGATAATTAGAGGTATAGGGAGATATAGGGAGAGAGAGAGAGAGAGAGAGAGAGAGAGAGAGAGAGAGAGAGAGAGAGAGAGAGAGAGAGTTTTGAATAATTGATTTTTAAAAGTTAGGTTTTCCATTTCGTATAGGAAATGATAGTTATAGGTATAGGGAGATATATATATATATATATATATATATATATATATATAGAGAGAGAGAGAGAGAGAGAGAGATGTGAGTTAGAGAGAAACATATGCATATAGAAATAGAGAGGCATAGAAATCCATAAATATATCATAGTATCATAATTTTATATATATTTTACTATCGGCGTAATCATTGCACCCCTCAAAGGTGCAATTGCTAGTTTAAATGATTTTTAAATACATAGAATGTTTTAGAATCTGAAAGTCATGTTGAAATATGTCTGGCCCACATGCGTTCCCCTAGTTAAAATTTCCTAATATTTTATTTCCTCACTCTCTCACGGTGAGAAGGGATAAAGACAATAAATTATAAACTTTGACTTGATATTCTCCACCCCATCTATAAAAGCATTTCAACAGTGGTATTTTACTAATTGCTGGTGCATATCAGTCTCTGAGTTGACTGTTGTCATATTGTGAACTGGTGATAGTTACCTGAGTTTAAGACTTTGGTTAAAATTTCAGCTACTTTGATGTTTAGTCTCTTTAGAGATAGTTTCTCTTGTCAATTTGTTTTATCATAGGGCATTTTCAAATGTGTAATATGGAATCAATATATTTTTGTTTAGAGAGATTTTTATTTTGGGATTTAGTGTAGACTAATACATTTGAATGTTTAGATTATGTAATCTTTTAGATTCAAGTCATTAAAGCATTTTATTAGAGAGCCTAGTCTAGAATGGATAGCAAACATTTCCAAGGAATTTTTAGTGAGGTCCACTTTGGAGATCATTTTGTATTGGAAGGAAAAGCTAGACCAAATCTAAAATTTGCAAGTAAACTAATGAATCTTCCCTACGTTATACCTAAGTTTATATGGTTTACTTGCTTGCTTCTTGATATTATTTGTCGTTCCACACCAACAAATTAGAATTTAATGAAAAGAACAGTTTTAGAAGGTGAGTTTATGTGAAATGTTGATGTATAATTTTACAATTAATTGCATCTTACATGTTTTTTCCTATATCAATCACATATTGAGAAACACTTTCTATTGAAACTATGCTAAGTAGTAATCATGATGATGATTAACTTAGATTACTTAAATGATTAAATAAATATCTTTTAACACAAAATATTTATGATCCTTTTATATTCACACTAATAATATTTATACGAATCATACATTATTCAGTGTTTCAGTCTAGAATTCATGATAACTGAAGCTTGAGACATGATAGCTGGTGGCAGGATCATTTTTTATGAAGTTGTGAATATGTGATTTTTAGTTGAAACCCTCCTGCTAATAAATCTTTTGATTAAGAAAATTATGTTGTTATTATTATTAAGCTTGTGCTTGATAATTTATTGTTTCTGTTAAATAATTGTACTTTGCTAATTAATGGTAGCTTCTTCTTTTTTGTCTCTAGCAACAACATGCATAGATAGTATACTTTATTTTTTTATTGCAAAGATGCTTTTATCATTAAGGAAAAAAAATCAGTCCATAGTGTCTATCAATTCAACAAGTGTTACAGAAGGTATTGAATGTTGATGGTTGCACACACTTTTTCCTGCTTCCCCATCGTAGGCAGGGACTCCAGTTGCTCGGAGTCCTTGTTTTGTAAATTTTTATTATTTGATTGATTAATGGGGATTTTAGATTATTGGTACTACAAGTGAAAAAATGTTTAGGCTAAAAAAAAATTCAGTTAAAAGTCTAGACTCAAGAGGTATCTATTAGACACAATCTTATTTTCATCTTCAAATTATTTTGAAAGTTACGATATATTAGTTTTTTAAGAATTTTTTAATATTTTTAATGTATTCTATATTTTACTTTTATGTCTCTCCATAAATTTAAGACCAAGTAGCATTAAATCTAAAGGCATAAAGAATATGAGCTATAGTATTGATTATAAGACCTTTAGAAATCTATCATTAAAATGTTTAATTTTATTCCATGATTTATGGTTATTCTAACATTTTATTTCTTAAGAAAAAAATTGTCTTGAAGAATTGCAATATTTTTTAGAACTTTTTATAGGTACATCATATTTAGATTGAATTATTATTCAATGATGTTATTTTTCAGAACTTTTCCAACTTTACAAAGGAAGTTTTTTTTCATTATAGAATATTTTTGAGTCTCTCATCATCAAGTATTTATATAAATTGATAATTTTAAATCTGAGTTGATAAAAAATATAGATATCCCAATTGAATAATTTTTAGTCCATATGTAGTATACATAAATATACTCAATGTATAGTTCAAGTTAAATAATTTTTCTAATATTTTACAATTGAATTCTCTCTTCAATTGTAATAGGAGTTTAAAAATTGAATTCAAAATGGGCCAATGATACCAAATGTGTCTTAAGAAAAGAGATGATATCTCAAACTTGATTTTTAAGATAGGAATGATATTTCAAAATCATCTTTATCACCTACATAATATTCAAAATTATCTCAATTTTATCACATGTTTAATATATTATTTATAATAAATAATTCATGAAAAAATTTTAAAATGATTAGACTAACTCATCTAGATATAATAATGTTCTTGTCATATCTCAAGATAATGACATGACATGACACATTTAGTATCTAACAATTCTCTCATAAAATTAAGTAAAACTTGACATTCTCAAAAAAAAACATGTATAAATGGATGAGATGCAACATCAAACTTCTAAATAAAGAATATCATCATTGCATATAAAGATTTGTAATTCTTAATATTGTAATTTATTTAGTCAATCAATAGAGTATTAAAATAGATTATTTTTTCTAATAAATTATGTTCTAGAAAAAAAATTACATCATTTAATGTGATTTTTTAAAAGAAAAATATAATTTATTTAATGTGACCAAAGTACCAAAAAATATAGTTTAAAAAGGGGCTAACAAAGCTAAAGAAGATGTCCTAAGTTGTAATGGCCTAAGATTTTTTGTAATGTACTAACTTGTATTCTCTGGGATCGCGACCCTTCCCTAGTGATTCAATAAAAAACAAAGCTAAAGAAGATATCATAAATACTTGATGTTGGGGTTTCTACTTTGGACACTCAAGATTTAAAAAAAACTAAATAATATCACATAAAAACTTGATGTTGGGGTTTCTACTTTGGACACTCAAGATTAAAAAACAAAGCTAAAGAATATCTCATAAATACTTGATGTTGGGGTTTCTACTTTGGACACTCAAGAAAATGGTGAAAAACAAAGCTAAAGAATATCACATAAATACTTGATGTTGGGGTTTCTACTTTGGACACTCAAGATAAAAAAACAAAGCTAAAGAATGTCTGATAAATACTTGATGTGGGGGTTTCTACTTTGGACACTCAAGAAAATGGTTGTTAAATTCCTACATAAATTCATACTAAAGGTAGTTCAAAATGTAATTTATTTTCTCTTGATGTTACTTTTATTTTATATGATTTTGAGAATGCGTACAAATAGATTAAAAATTGCATCCTTATTAATTATTTTGTTGAAAAAATCCTCTATAATCATGCTCAAAATATTGTTTTATTTTACCTAGGTTCTGAATGGGGTACACATAGAAGCCATTCAAAACCTTAATAGATTTTTTTTGTTTTTGTTAATTTCCTAAGACCATTTTTTAGCAAGTCCCTTCATACCTTTGGTTATCTTTTCTTATTTTTTCTCCTTAGGCTTGATGTTTGTTGTCTCTAAGTCTATTATTTGAGTTTTGATCTTGATTGAGTTTTCCAGCATTTCTTCTACCACTTATCTCTTCTTAGATTACTTCATAAAATATCTAAGGAAGGTGGTACTCAATTTAAGTCAAGTTGGTACCCAAGATTCTAATTAGTGAGTCGTGCATCTTAATCTATAGAATAATTATTAGCATTTTCACTCCTTAAAATAAAAAAATAAGATATTTTTCTAGTTGTTTGGCAACCCAAGCTTCCACACAAGAAAACCTTTGGGGAGTTCCTTTGTCAAAAAATGGGATAGATGGATCACAATGAAAAAAAAATGGCTATCATGCCTTAGGTGCTAAAGGAGTCGATTTGTAGTTTTCATCTATTGGACTGTAAATTTTGGCGATAATCATGGTAGTTGAGGTTTATGACTCTCAATGAAAAGGGGATTCATCATAAGAAATCAATAGGCCTCATTTTAATAAAGTCTTTGGTAGTTGAGGTTGGTGGCTCTCAATGAAAAGGGGATTCATCATAAGAAATCAATAGGCCTAATTTTAATAAGGTCTTTGTTATAACTAGTATTGTTTTCTCTCAAAACCTTACTATTACATCTCATCAATCTCATACTCCAATATTTGTAGTCCAATATTTGTGAGACACAAGAGGGTGCATTTGTGTCAAGGATAAGAAAATGGTTTCTAGTATATTTTGTTCCATATATTATAGAAACACTTTCAAAGTTATTTTTGGAATAATTATTATGGGTCGTTTGATGATATTAATGAGAATGTGTAATTATCACTCATATTGTTAACTCTTTCCTCACCATGATGTTTCTATAATTGGATTAAATATTATGTTGATTTGATTACATTATATGATCTGTATATATATAATGAATACATGCCTTGTTAGATTACATGCCCTCAATTGTCATGAAATGCTACTTTAACTAGGATCTTGGATCTTTGTTGTTAGATTTGATGCTTCACTTGAGCATGTATAATATATACACATGTTTGAGAAATGGAAATGGATGAATGTGGATGAGAACAACATGAACTTAATTCACCTTATCACTACACAGTTCTTGTGGTTGAGTAAGTGACCTAGTGATTTTTGTATTATGTATGGTGTGTTAACCATCGTATCTAGTCACAAATGAAAAGGATGTTGTGGTTTCATGTTTTTTATAAACCACATTATAGGTGATTCTAGATCTTCTTAACTATTGATGTACCAAAAATGTAATGCTTGTTTATTTTATATGTTTTCAATTCATTTGTTTTTTCTTACATTTTATTAGGTTTTTAAAATGTTTGAAGTATAATCGTGAATTCTTAGTCAAAAAGTTACTTATTTTAATTACCTTTATAAAAAAATTCATGCATTTCAATATACAAATATTTTTTAAAGATATATTATATGAAATTATTTAATTAAATGGATTAGTTAATTTGATAAATTACTATGGTGTCCATTTAAAGAAAATTTAGTTACTTATTTTAATTACCTTTATAAAAAAAAATCATGCATTTCAATATACAAATATTTTTAACAGATATATTATATGATATTATTTAATTAAATGGATTAGTTAATTTGATAAATTATTATGGTGTCCATCTAAAGAAAATTCCTATGTACATTAGTTAATTTTAATGAAATAGCTATTTTAGTAATTAAAAGGCATTTTTGCATGTGCGTTTGTTTTAAATGATTAGTAAAATATCAAAGCAATAATATTTATTTAAAATTATAAAACTAGAGCAATATCTTTCAAAATAGCTTGTTGAAATAGCTTGTTGAGTGTGAAATGGGAAAAAATGAATTTAGATAATGAAGAGTGAAAAAGGGTTTCTATATAGAGAGAGAGTGTATGTATGTATGTATAATTATTTCATTTAAATGATTGATTAGTGATTTCTTTTAAATTGCTAAACTAGTGGAGACCATGGACCTTAAAGGTTGTATTGTCTATGGAGGAAATGAAGACATCCTTTAACTTATGTAAGACTTTTAGTATAAAATATAAAATTATTCCATCTTTTATTTCGTGTATTCTCTTTTTGTTTCTTGCTTTTAGTCATGTCCACTATAATATATTGCAAATGACGTTGCATTCCTTGAGATGAAATTAAGTTTGAATTCATAAGATAGAAGTAATCATTTGTTATATGTTTTGTTTTATTTTTAGACATCCATTTGTAAAAGGAATATAGAGTTCTAGAAGAAGCGATAGACATAATGAACGAGGCCCTCCCATGATTTAGGATATTATTTTACCAAGGTCAAGAAAGAGTGCTAATCAATACCAACATTAGATAAAGAATTTCAGCCTTATTACTTTCTTTAAAAAGATAAACAAAAATACGACATTTTCAAAGTTCTGCCACAATTGATAAGATAAAGAATTGTTATGCTTCCAATTGTTAATAACTTAATTGGACATATCGATAATAATAACCTATAGAATTCCTAATGATCAAATTCTTACCACCGAAAAACTACAATTTAGCTTGAAAACTACCAATTTGAATCCTAATAAAACAGAAAACAACTCTACTTGATAATGAAACAATTCTATTATAACACCATCGTTTCTAATATATATTATTCTGAAACTTCTGAGCAGGAGAGTATATCGTTTTACAATGTCCACACTGTGTCGTGTTGAATCAGGGACGTCAATTTCCACGGCAGACTTTAGCCGCTTAGAAATCCCAAATCCCATTTAAGTAGTACAACATATCTGGACTAAAAGCATTCAGGTTTTTTTCTTTTTTTCATTTGAAAGGTTTCATGGCATTCAGAATTATTATATTATGATCTGTTATGAGTTATAACAGTATCATTTTTTCTGATATAGTAGTGGGTAGAGTAGTAGGATGTATATTGTTGGTGTTGGTCATGATTCATGAAGTCTGCCTCTGATATTTAAGATTTAAGATCAATATCATTAAAATTTTGTTGTACTATTTCTGTTTAAAATTTAAGTTCACACATCATTAAATTAAAAAACATAAACAATATTAAATATAATATTAATGTTTAGATCTTTAAAATATGTTATTAGAATGCAATACAACATTTTACTTTGAAGAAAAAACATCTCAAAGAATTGTAATATTTTAGACATCTTTTTAAAGGTACACCATGTTTAGATTCAATAATTATTTAATGATATTATTTTTAAGAACTACTCAAAATTTAGGATGGAAGGTGTGTTCATAATAGAAAAAATTTTAGTCTCTCATCATCTACATATTTGTATAAATTGATAGTTTTAATTTGAGTTGATAAAAAACATAGATATTTTGATTGAGTACTTTTTAGTTTATACGTAGTAAACATAAATCTACTCAATGTGTAGTTTATTGGCATTTGAGCACAATTTGAATAATTATTTATTCATGTTATAAATAATATTAAATTATTTTTCTAATAGTTTACAAATTAAGATAAATCAATTATAGTAGGAACTAAACAGTTGAATTCAAAATGGGCCAATTATACTAAATGTGTCTCAATCATTCTTGATATCTCAATCTTGATTCTTAAGATGGTAATAAGATATCAAAATCATCCTTATTACCTACATAATATTTAAAATCATTTCAATTTTTTCACCTGTATAATTTATTGATTAACAAAAAATAATTCATGATAAAGTACAAATAAATAAACAATTTGTCAAGACTAAATCATTTAGTAAAAGCTCATGTTTTCATCATCTATATATCTCAAGATAATCAAACAACATAATTCATCTAAGATTTGACAATAGCTCTCATAAAAATAAGTAAAACTTTGGTGCCCTCCAAAAGCGTGGATGAGGTGCAACATGGATTATGAGGGCCTCCCATATTGATGTTGTCGATGCTTCTCTTCTAGTCACCTAACAATTGATTTTTCTCTCTAGTGGATAAAAGACATTGACACTTGGTTGAAAGATGCTAATGATGAACATTTGATTGTCCTAGCTTCTTATTCTTCCGCTGACAATGCATCACAGACTAATGGTGACTCCCCTCTAATAGAAACTCCTACTAAAAATCTGGTTGATGCTCCTAACTTGGCCTCTACAGGGTGTGTGCAGGATCATGGTATGCCAAACTAGGCCCTTAAATGACAATGAAATTTCAGAAAAATAAAGTTAGGCAACCTAGCCTAAAAATTTGAACAAGTTATCAACCTTATATCTTATAGATGTAAGAAGAGAGTCTATAGGAAATTGAATGTACTTTCTAAGCTACTAGTTTTTTAAAAAAAAAAATCAATCTATTTGATGAAAATTTGAAATTACAATGCAATAGTACATAAATTTTAGGAAAAAGATAAGTAGGTGTATGTCTAACCAGCCTAACCACAATCAAATGATAATTATTTTTTATAAGATTTTAGATATAAGTAGAAGACTCATGTTTGGATGTGATGCATATTTTTGTGTAATTTTTTTTTACTATATTTTCTTTGGAATATAAAAACTTATGTGTCTAACCACCTTAACTTGGTCAAAACTTTATAAATTTTAATTTGTTTTCTTACAGTATGTGAAGCATAAAATGTGACGCATATTTTAAATTTGAAAAATGTTAACAACTTGAAAGTCATAGACGGTTTTCAATCAACCTTTCAATTGGGACTTTAGACGT
The DNA here is from genome assembly GCA_027943335.1 of Chamaecyparis obtusa. NCBI lineage: Eukaryota > Viridiplantae > Streptophyta > Pinopsida > Cupressales > Cupressaceae > Chamaecyparis > Chamaecyparis obtusa. Next base: position 90,339 of record BSBK01009036.1, on the reverse strand, counting down.
AATCCAATTAGAAATAAATAATTATTATTTATTAAACTCAAAACTTGACATTATGTATATTGGTGGAAAGTTGAGAATTTGCTTAAGCAACCCTTTTCGTTTCATCAATTTCGGATTAAAAAAAGGCATTAGCTATAAGTCGAAGTCTAGAAACGTAGGGAAATTTCAAAAGCACATTTTTTGGGTTGACTTTCTAGGTTTGGCATTCCCAAGCCAAAACCTATAGCAATCCTAAGGTAAATCTTTGGGTTGGTGATTTCTATCATAAGTATCCATTATCAGATACATATCCGATATCGGATACGTATCTAATATCATATATAGATATAGATATAGATATAGATATAGATATAGATATAGATATAGATATATATATATAGATATAGATATAGATATAGATATATATATATATATATATATATATATATATATATATATATATATATATATATATATATATATATATATATATCTGATAATGGATTTTTTTTATTTTTATTTTTTATTGGTAAAAGGCCAAAGCCCTATAAAATTTTTATTAATATGAATAATTATTTTACAATGTGACCCCGCTCACTGTAGGTGCTAGTAGGAAAGGATAATGGATATTAATTAATCATTTATATATATATTATATATAAAATATATTATAATAATATATTATATAATATTATATTATATATTATATTACATATATATAGTATTATAATAATATAATTATTTAATAATATATTTCTCTCCTCATCATTCTCTCTCTCTCTCTCACCCTCCCCCGTCCCCTCCCCCTCCCCCTCCCCCTTCTATGTCTCTCTCCCTATTCTATATGTTGTATTACATATGTAATGCATTACATGTATAATTTATTACATATATAATGCATTAAGAATAATTCATGGTACAGATATCTGATATCAAATATGTATCTAATATCGTATATGTATATGATATCAGACACTTTGGAAATGGTGGGTAAGAGTCCAAACATGTGTCACACTTTTATAAAGGACAAGGCTAACAACACCAAAATTGTTTAACTTCAACGACATAAAAGTGACATTTTTGTTTGGAATTTGAAAATGAAGTAAACTGATGAAATGTATCAAAATGGATGAAGTTTATGATTATTATTATTTATAATTTTTTTGAATAATAATTTATTTTTTCAATTTTTAAAGCCTATTTTTCAATTGTTGAAAAATGTTGAAAATCAAGGGGTCTAGTTCCCACAAAAAAACTATATGTAAATAAAAAAAAGTTCCTATGATTTTAAAATATGTTATAGAAGGCACATATACCTAGTGCTTGAAAAAAGAAAAATTGGTTTTTGACCTATATTTTCTCTTTTATAACAATTCACATTCCAACTCCCCTGAAATCAACAGTTTTCATCTCCTGCAATATTTTTCATAACAAATCTATCCCAATAAAAAAATAATTATACATTCTCAAAGAGGACTCAATCCTCTAGTAAACCCTACATTTTTCAAAATTTTCTGATATGATTTACTATTTTTTTCTTTCTCCAAATCAACATCTTCTCAACTATTAAAATACCTACTTGCAATATCTTTTAATTACAATATACTATGTCTAATTAAAACACTATAAAATCTATATGAGCATATTCTTGACTCTAAGCTCTACAAAAGGGTAAGTTTATATTTTTTTTTAAATATCATTAAAAAGAGTAGGCATTATTGAAACATCATTTTTCTGAAATAATTTTATTTCCTTGGTAATTGGAACCAAATTGGTATAAAACATGCATTTAATAGACATTTCCAATTGGAAAAGTAGAAGCACTTATCTAACTGGGCTAGAATGATTCTAGCTAGACCATATAATTGACCAAAATTAATTTTTAGTTAGAAATACTCAAATTCATTTGTGTTGATGAGTTGGCCTAAAATGTGACACGATTTTGTGCTTTTACCCTACCAACACCAATGGTAAGATGTGGGCACCATTGCAAGAGTTTGCAGTTTTCATGCTCTTAGTATCTGATATCAGATATTAATTAATATTTTTGTTATATATTATATTATTTCCTCTCTATATATTACTCTCCCCCCCTCTCTCTCCATCTCCCCTTCTCATTGTTCCCTTGTCCCCTCATCTTTGTCTCTCTCCCTATTCCATATGTAATGCATTATATATACAATGAATTAAGAATAATTTATAGTAGAAGTATCTGATATCAGATATGTATCCTATATCAGATACTTTGGCAATAGAACCAATGGTAAAATGTTGGCGCCATTGTAAATAGTTGGAATTTTTCGTGCTCTTAGTATTTGATATCGTATACATATCTAATATTGGATACCTTTGGTAATGGCACCAATGGTCAAATGTTAACACCTTTGAATGCAAATATTTTATACTTCTAGTATTTGATATCGGATACATATCCAACATCAAATACTTGATAAACAAAATAGGGCAGTGGGCCATTTTGTTGACTTTAATAAACCCTACATTTTTTTTGTGATATTCATGTGTTTTTAAACTGCAACAGACATAATAACACTTTTTGGATCATCTATTTATCAAGTTCTTGTTTGGAAATCATATTTGGTCATCTTTTGGGTGAAATAATGGGGAGCAGCTATCGTTGAAATCTTAAATGAAAGAGAAATCTTACAAAAGATGAAATTGAAGCATATAGACAAAGAGGTAGGGAAAACCATGGGAAGGGGAGATAAGTTATGTTAAATATTAGTGAAGGTGAGACCCAAGGTCCACCCGTAAATATTATTTCAAGTGAAGAGGAGATTGAATTTAAAAATATTGAGTATAATTTTGACATTGACAATGAAAATGAAAATGTAGAGGCTGAGAATGAAAATGTAGAGATTGGGAATGAAAATGTGGTGATTGATAATGAAAATGTAGAGATTGGAAATGAAAATGTAGAGATTTGGAATGAAAATGTTACACAAGATATTCAATTTGGGAATGAAAATGTAGAGAATGGTCAAATCGGGATTGGCATAGAAAATATTTTTTATGAACCAAATTAACATTATACATCTCCAAATTACATGATAAATGGAGCTCCTTATGTGGAAAAAAAACTTCAAATTCAAGACCTTCAAGAATACCTAAATGGTTACTTGAAATCAATGAGAACATTATGAGCAATTTTGAAGGTGAGAGATCAATAAGAACCGTTCCGTTGTGGGATTCAAAAAAATTTGTTGAATGTTTTAGAAAGAATACATTGACCAAGCAATGCTAACTTTTTTTACAATTGATAAACATGCAAAAGATGAGACCTATGCTAGTGAAATTGAAGATTAGTGTGAAGAAGATAATAGAGAGAAAATTTGTTATTGTGAGAAATATTTTTAGTTCTCTCAATTCTATTGGGAGGAATAGAAAGTAAAAAGATAAGAGAGACCGTCTAAGGGTTATTACAACCTCCTTAGTAAGTCATCATTTGAGAAATTATCACTTTATAAGAAAAACTTGTCTTGATTTTAACATAAATCTCAAAACTTTGGATATCTAGCTCTTCCAAGAAGAGTAATACTTGAAGATCCTCTTCAAAATGATACATGGGATTATGGTGGGAGGCTTCCATATTTTGGTAAGAAGCTAACTGATAGTGTGAAGGAGGAAATTAAACTATTTTGGCACTCTAACTCAAGAGTGTCAATGAATATTAAGGATGTCTTGAAGTTAAGAATTGGTGATCAATCTTGCACACCGCATCTTAAACATTGTTTAGAAGTAAAACACTTTTGTTCAAAAAAAATTTTGAGACACATCCAACATTGAAAATTTATCACAAAGGGAATTTGAATCCTTAAATCCATTTTATTGTGTACCTCTTAAGATTATAAATACTTTTTGTATCAAATATCATGTGGAGTTTTTAATGCACCATGAACTATTACACTACATTCATTCTACTTTGCATACTAATGAAATGTTGAAGGATTGTGGTGTGATTCATCTTTCAATATCATCAAGAGACTTTCTAGATCATTTTTTATGTCCTAGAGATGATGGTTATTTGTTCTATTAAAATGATTTCTTAAATGATAAGTGCTCACAATGTGGTGGCTTGTTGAAGTGTGTTGATTATTTTCACAAGGGTAGTGGAAATGAATTTGGAAAGAAAATTGTTCAAAAAAAGATATATGAGATGGTCAAATATACTTTGAAGAGTGGAGGTGAAGGTTACAAATGTGATTTGGTTACAAAAGAATGCAGTGTTGCTGATTTTATTTCAGATTTCAAGGAAAGTATTTTCACAAGTATGCAAGGCATAGTCATAGGTCTTAGTGGTTGGATCAGCAATTCGGGATGTGTAAGGATTCCTTCCCAATTGGAACTATTATATTCGTAATTGACTTCATAGAAAACTACACATTGCAGCCACAAAACGAGTTGAAATCTCAGCATTAAAATTCCATTCAAATTGTTATTTTTGTCCACATAACATATAGATATTCCCCTAATAGTACATAATAGGACAAGAAGATAATCAAAGAGTACCATTTTTATATGAGTGATGATAGATCTCACTCTTCCAAGTATGTGCAACATTGTTTTGACATTTTTTTATTTCTTATGGAAAAAAAATATTCCAATGGATAGACATCTCATTTGGTCAAATAACTACACCGATCAAGTCAAGAATGCTTGTATGTTTTATTGGTTATGTAGAATGCATGAAGAGAGGGGTGTACCTCATATTTGGAGTTTTTTTTAAGTCAGGCATGGGAAAGGAGAGCATGATAGACCAAGTGCATGTGTGAAGAGAGCTCTAGTTAAAGATAAATTGAGGATTTCAGGAGCTACACTTTTTTATTCTCATTCGATTGTTGATTGGTGTAGTTCAACATTGTCATGGGGAGGGACACTTGATTCAGCAATGTGTATATTTTTTCCATTGGTTTAAAAGGACATAGTAGAAGATAGATTAGATTGTCAGATAGTTATATATTCTTCAAAGATTCATTCATTTTGAAGCTCAAATGAAAGTACATGGACCATTTGGACATGAGAGTTGGCTTGTTTTTGTCCCAATAGTTTTTAGTGTATGGCGCCAAGAGTTCGATGTGTGGAGAGGAAAAATTGGAGCATGTCAAGGGTAAGCCCACCGACCTAGACACGTTTGCACTAACAATTTGGCCCCATGACAAACTCAATTATTTTTGGGCTACCTTGTAACTTTCCATTGAATGCATTTGACACTTTTTTTGGTCATCAAAAAAACACTTCCCTACAAAAACCACTTTGATTCTTCAAAATCTAAGAGAGGTTATTGTAGATGGATTCACCACAGGTATCATGGATTGTGATAAATGACTTGTCAAAGTTCATTAGTTTTGTGCACTTAAGGAACTTAAGGGACATCACTAGTAGGGTGTGATGTTAAGAGTTATGACACATGGGGAGGAAAAATTAGACCATTCCTAGGGTAAACCCGCCCAATCATACATGTTTGCATTGATGCTTCAACCCTATAATACTAAAAACTCATCCAAAGGCAACATTCTGAAGGCTTACGACTCTCTCAAAATTTCATAATTATGAGAGGCTGTGACTCTTTCAAAGGGAATAAAGGATGAAGGCTCGTGACTCTCTAAAAAGGTTGTAATAATGAAATTTTATGACTCTAACATCATGAAGATATAAACAAGAGGAAAATTCATTTATCAAACTACCAAATAATGGGTCTGATTATGTTAACTATGTACATTACGTATGTTGACTAAATGTGTTATATATCATTAATTTTTTGTTAATTTTATTTTATGTTATCATATAGTGATGTACGAGTATCATTGAAAATTGAAACACGTGAAATATTAAGGAAACGCATATTGAAAAACATAAGGAATAAATATATTGAAACAAATATTTTCCAAAAACATCAAATATTATTGAGACATACTAACAATAACACTCATATTAGAAAAACCACATAATGATTCCATAAACACAATTAATACATTTAGTACACATAAGGAATAAATTATATCAAAAATTATATTCTAGATATGAAATTATTTAATAAGTATGTATGTCCATATACAAATATGGCATAAATCCCAACCGGAATAAATTTTTACAAAATGTGGCATATTCCATCTCAAATTCTCTAAAAAATATACATATGACAACTAAATGTGTCTATGATATCCTAGGGTACTAATGGATTATCAAAATTGAGCATCTTCAAGGAAGTCTTCAACTCTGAAGGATCCTAAATGAAACAAAAATTCAAACCACAATTGAGATTATTTAAATTATAAATTGAACTATAATAGAAATTTAAAATTTAATTATTGTATGTACCTCTAGTCTATGTCTCCTAACATGATCAGGAGTTCTAGAATATGTCTTTGGAAGTGAAGGGATGTCACTAAGACTAGGAACACTAACCTATATATGTTCACAATCATAATTTACTAAATTATCCAATATAAAATTGTCTTATATATGAACATAAATTTACTAAGCGCCTGAATGAATATAAAAATGTACCTATGTGGGTGGGTATGTTTGCATTATGATATATTTTGGAGTTGAGATGTAGTATTTTATGCTTATGAGTTTGACATTGATGGTAACTCTATCAAAATTGATGAATAGATTACAGATATTGATCGACTGGATGGATAGGTAAGTCAAAGTAAGCTAAGTATTTTAATTGGTTAATAGGAAGACAATAACAGAAAGTATTTTGAGTGGTGATTAAGATAGAGAGCACATTGGGTGGTGCAATTGTTACTAGAACATTATTTTGGTCAATCAAGTTCATTTTTATAACTACAACTGTTAACTCAATGTTTTGAGTGTGTTCGTATTTTTGTGATGTGTTTAGTGTGAACCAATTGAGTTACCAATCGATACCTAATGATCAGATGGTCAAGGCGGTTGATTATTTTTCAGTGCTTGGTAATAAACTTTTGTATTATATTTTGGGCCAACGTGTTAGGTATGATTGGTGCTGATTTTCATGTATTTGGTAAATGTTTTGGGCTGACTTTTGAAATTTTTTCCAAGCCCTATATGACTAAAGAACATCAATATAAAGGCAAGATAAATCATGTGATTTAGAAAATAAGATCATTTTATTGGTGGTTGCGATCAAAGAGAGAGATGGAAAGTTGCACTAGGATTCAGAGTTTGTATTGGATCTGTCAGGAAAGTAGTGCCATTTCTAGATCAATTATTTGAGTTTATTGCTCAAGAAAAATTCTAATAGGTTATCAGGTTAAATCCCTTAATAGGGTGGACTTTAATAGGTCTCATTGTATAAATGCTTTAACGGGGTGACTTCTGAGAAGGAGTTCAAAATCCTCTAAAGAGGTAGATCCTAACAGATTTGATTATATTTATAACAAGGTACTGGTCACTCTTAATCAAGTGAGCCCCTAATAGGGTATTGTTAGCTCCTAATAGGGGAAATATTTTTACTGTAGTGAAGATATTCATGGGTTTCATCCCCACCATGGTTTTCTCCCCCTTAGACCTGGATTTCCATGAAATAAATAGAGGTGTTATGTGTTATGCTTTTGTGGATGCTTAAATTATTTTACTTCTAAATTACATAGTTACATTTGCATGTTTGGTTGTATGAAGTTGTTTAAAATAATAATCAGATTATTGGTTGAATTGATTCACCGCCCCCCCCCTCTCAGTGCCTCTATATACTAAAAATTGGTATCAAAGACAAGTTCCCTTGAAGAAACTTAATAGCTTGGGTGAGATCCCTAAGGAAGGCATGGAGAGTTATAAGTACAAAAGGAAACTTCAAGAAGCAAATAAGGTAATCAATGAACTAAAATATCAATTGACTATGTCCATTTCTAAGAGGAAATAACTTTGTGAGAAACTAAATGAAAGCCAAGACTACATCTAACACCTGCCAGAACATGGATCTAAAGAATCTGAGGAAGCTATATTTGCAGATTTGCTGAAGGAAAATGAGAAGCTAACCAAAGACAAAGAAAACCTATGGAAAGAGCTTGAAGGTCAAACAATTAGAATATCTGAAGAGATGGAAGCAAGAAGAACTATAGAGGATGCGAGGAAAATTGTAGGAGACAAAAAGGTTGTTGAGGATGTCCTAAAGGCAAAAGAGGAAGAGTTGTTCAGGACTATACAAGAGAATGTCATAATGTCTGAAAGGCTTCATGATACAAGTGAGGAAAACTAGTAGATCCTAAGTGAAAATGAAAGACTAGGGGAAGAGAATGAGAAGTTGAGGAATTAATTGAAATTTGAGAAAGAAGCCAATGAGAAACTAAAGAAGTATAATAATAGTTCTGAGAAGCTTGATGAATAGTTGAGGAATCAAAGAAGAACCAAAGAACCAACTGGTCTTGGATATACCTATTAGGGTAATTTTGAAGTTGGTGAATCATCTGGACCGAAGAATCCCTATCAAGATCCAAAGGTGAATCCAAGCAATTATGGTAAGAAACCCTTGAAACCTATTTGTTACCACTATGGTAAGGTTGGTCATGCTGCTAATGTTTGTAGAAGCGGTTTGGTTAATAGTCCTAATACTTTTTATGGTATTTCTATAATTGCAATAAGTATGGACACACTGCATATGATTGTAGATCCAGGCCTAGAAGCAAATCCAGTAATAGTAGCTTTGATGGATATTGTTATACATGTAACAAATATGGCTACAAAGTTGATGTATTCAGGTCAAGAGTGAATAATCTAAGGTCAGCTATGAACTAGGAAATCCCTTACCAAAGGGAGAGGAAATTGAATGTCACATGCTCAATTTGTGGGAACTATGGACACATGGATGTGAATTGTAGAATGAGGGAAAAAAAAGAAACAATGTTGGCCCATACAAGACAACCGTTATGTCATGTTTTCATTGTCACAAGATTGGTGATCTAGAAAGGAATTTTAGAATGAGAAACCAACCAGTAAACCGGTCAAATGATCAAAAGGGAAAAGAAAATTGTTAATGTGGAAGAGACTAGGAAATAGATGAACAAGATCTGGAAGAAGAGAGTAGATGCTAATGAAGAGAGTAAGACATCGAAAGGATCCACATTACCTAGGTGTGGATGGTTCATCATCAAACTAAGTCAATATTGGCTTAGGGGGAGAAAATCAAGTAAGATATATATGATATCCCCTAAGTTGTGTATGCGGTAAAGATTTATCAGCATATTTAGATTCCTATTTATGTTATGAAAGAATGTGATGAAGAATCTTATATTGCATATGATTCTATGTGACCGCATAATGATTTTTATGGCATAGTAACCTTTTTATGTGCTAACTGTTGCAATCGATTAAAAGTACTATTTGACCATTGCATTTATTACTTGAAAATAGAATGTTAAAAGGGAAAAAGTTAAGTTAATTTGTCACAATTCATTCTACAATCTAAGTAGTGCACTTTTGAATGATACTAAGTCAATTTGAAGTGATTTTGGATTGATAGTTATGATCATGTTCTAGAATTGAAGTGGTTTTTGAAGAACCCTTAGCGATGAACAAAAATGGTATGTATCTCTGTTGCAAAGGCTCTATACTTTGTTTTGTGAAGTGAATTATTGTTGGCATTATGGATACTCCTATATTGGTTAAAGTTACAGAGGAACCAAGGCCATAATTTAAGTTACATCCTTTGAAGGTGGTAGAGAATGATCATGTAGGAGTTTTGTCTTTGATACCCCATGGTATGTTGTTGACTAAAGATATAGGATCATTTTTCCATTTTAAGGTTGAGGATCTTGGTTCAAATGTTATCTTCAATGTATATACTGAAATGTGTAATGACTTTGGATTGAAGGATGAGCGTAAGCATTTGTCAGATAGGGGTTTTACTTATATAGTTAACATACTTTATGATTTTTAACCTGAGTTGATCAGAGATGTGCTAAGTCATGTTCATGATTAGTTCCTATGGTTAGATAGGCCGCATAAGATTACCAAGGATATTATTCATGTGATAACAGCATTGTGTGCAATCAATGATGTACCTATTCTAAGAATGATTCCTACTGATGAGGTCACTCTAAAAAATTCTAAACAAGATCACCAAGCTATTAAAATTAATGATATTGTAGATATCAAGGTCAAGTTTTCATCTATGGTGATTGGTTATAAATTATATCAATCGAGATGATTGAATCATGTTCTCAGTGGAGAAATTCATGTTACATATTAGATGGTGAAGGAGAATGCACAGTACAACCTATGTGAGGTCATGAGAAGTAAGTTCTTTGTGAACATAGAGAGAATCAAGAAGGAAAAGAAATAAACTTTCAAGTATGGTTTGTTGTTGGTATGTATATTCTTCTACTTGTAATATTATTTCCCTAATATTGGTAATGTCCAGTGGTAAACAAATAAACTGGTAGTAGTGCAGATTAAGGAATGTATAAGAATGATAGGAAATAACTTTAGTAGTGCAATTTAGGGTTATTTCAAAGACTTCCATAAAATAATGCATGAGAGGGATAGGATCCCAACTGGTATATTGGATAAGTACAAAGAAGATATATGTTTTATTATAAATATAGATACATGTATGATGCAGGAAATACAACCAAGAACTTCTTAGGATCTACCGATGGATTATGAGGTAGATGGTGATATTGTATCACTTCATGATAATGAGTTAATATCTAAGTTGATCAATGCTAGTACTCCCAATTTTGGTACTTATGAAGAAACCTATCTAAAAATTCATTCACAATTAATGGCACTAGTGATAGAGAAAAGAGTGAGGAAACAAGTTGATGATTTAGCCAAGAAGAGTAGTATTACAAAGGAAATGATGGATAATATTAGGAATAAATTTGTAACTAAGGAGGCAGGGACCTTTGGTACTGCTGAAGAAGTAGAAGAGGTGGAGGTTGTGTCTTCTACAACCGGTAAGGCAACAAGAAGAGAAACTAGGATATCCATAGTGAAAAAGGAGTCTCCTTCCCCTACTACTAGAGCACATCCAAAAAGTAAAATCACATAAAATCCCTAACCTACAGTGGTTAAGGAAAAGGAAAAGGAAAAAGAGAGAACACATGTGACTGAACAGAAAAATTACAAGAGAAAGAAGGGAGTGACACATGCCTACAAAGACTCAAAAGGAAAGAGCAATAAGAAGGTTATAACTGAGGAAGTAGAACCTCAAACATAATTTGACAAAGAGAAAGACAAATTGAGGACCAATGGAGAAATATAAAAGATTGTTGGCATAACAACTAAAAAATCAATGAAACCCAAGACTAGGAGAAATTTTACTATTGTTAACATAGCTAAGAAAATAAGGGAATACGGAAGTATTGTTTATGTCAACCAATGCTATGAAAGATGTGATGATGAAGGTAAGAAAAATATAGAATATTTTATTGTATATAGTTTACATAAGTTTTGCAGAGGACCTAGTGAACTCTATAAAATGATACCTGAATCACTTTACAAAAAGATTGATGCTAGGTTGAGATATGCTTTGAAACTAGATAGAGAAATGATGGAACAAGCAGTGATTCAACTTAAGCCTAAATTATCTACATGAAAGAAGTGAAGCTTACAATTGAGGGTATGAGACCAGTTTTCAAAAAAAGAAGTAGAGTATGCAGAATACTCATAGGTGAATCACAGGCAGTTCATGATGAGACTCTTGATGTCATGAAGAAGAAATTGGAGGAAGAAGATGAATGGGTGGATGATACTTAAGAGGAGAAACAAAAACAAGAGGATATCATTGGGGAGGTAATAGTAGATGAATTTGTCTTTGTTAAACAAGTGATTGAAGGAATTATCAGTGATATACCTTCTGATACTCCATAAAATATTTCTACTATTGAAGTTGAAGATGTACAAAGAGAAGAGTATGCACATAAGCATAAGACTAAAAAGGTGGTGATACATGTTATAACTGATGTAGTTGGATAGACAAAAAATATTGGGAAGAAAGATAAATTTCATGAAGTTGATGTTGTAGTGCAATCGGTAAAAAGGAAATTGGATCTTAGTGTAATTTTAAGTTACAAGAAGAAAGGAAAGGCTATGGATATTTCTGTAGAAGAAATTGAAGATGAGATTAGAGATCAGGATGTTGAGGTCATTCAAGGACCTATTGATGTTACAAAATGATTCCTAGTGAATTGATGAAAATGTCAAAGATACTAAAGTTGAAGGCTAAAAGGGACAAACTTGGAGCTAAAAAGAAACATGACCAAGTACTTCAGTCATCTAGAGACATTCTTGCAGACCTTGTACCGAAAGTTGAGTATAATTCTAATGCTACACTTATTGTGTAGATGGATACTTTGGTCAATTCTATCACTAATCAAGATGTACACTAGTTTGTAGGAAGCCACTGTGAATAGAGAAAAGATGGATTATGAAAAGAAGAGGAAAAATAAGTTAATGGAGACTGTTGCATCAGATAAAGGGAAACTTGCAGTTCATATGAACAAGATGAAGGAAATTTTGAAAGAGATCGATAAATTACTTGCTAAAGTTTCTAATTTTTCATTGTTTACACAAGATTTGGAGCTAAAGATAAATGAATCTCAACATGAGCTTAAGTCTTTAATTGCTAGTTTTGATCCTATTTCACATTCAACTACCACTTATGGATCGCGAGTTAAAGTTTTCAATCACAATTTGAAGACACTACAAGTGGAATAAGATAAGAAGATCACTACTCTATTAGAGTTACAGACTTATTTGATTACTACAGTTAATGTAATGCAACAGAATGTTAGAGATTTAGAAGTAATACTTGGGTCACCAGACATGAGTATAATTTAATCTATGGAGGAGTTAGCTTCTATATTAGATGGACATATTCATGCCTTAGAGAACTTGCAGAAATCATGGGAGAATTCTTTGGAGACGGCCAAAACAAATTTTAGAAGTGTTTTTGAAAGGTTTTGATTGGTAAGATGATTTCATTTTTTAAGTTCATTTGTGTACCTTTGTCATTGTTATCAAAAGGGGAGTGATTGGTGCAGTGAAAATAAAGTTAAGGATCTAGTTTAGTGATCAAAGGGGGGGTAGTTTGGTTATAGATAAGTTTGAGTTATATGCATCCATGTGTCTATATTTTTGGTGAATCGATGAGTGGAACATTTTTTGGGAGTTAATTATTTTCACTATGTCTTGTCATAAATGCCAAAGGGGGAGATTGTTGGCATTATGAAGGATTTTGGAGTTGAGATGTAGTATTTTATGCTTATGAGTTTTTCATTGATGGAAACTCTATCAAATTTGATGACGGTAACAAAAAGTATTTTGAGTGGTGATTGAGATAGAGAGAACATTGGGTGATGCGATTGTTATTGGAGCATTATTTTAGTTATTCAAGTTTAGTTTTCCAACTGCAAATTTTAACACAATGTTTTGAGTGTGTTGGTGTTTTGGTGATGTGATTAGTGTGAATTGGTTGAGTTACTAATTGATACATGATGATCAAATGATCGAGGCGGTTGATTTTTTTTGGTGCTTAATTATAAAATTTTGTATTATTTTTTGGGCTTAAATGTTAGGTATGATTGGCGCAAATTTTCATGTATTTGGTAAATGTTTTGGGTCAGCTTGTAAAAACATTTCAAGCCCTAGTTGACTTAAGAACAGCAGTATAAAGGCAAGATAAATCATGTGATTTAGAAAATAATATTGTGTTATTGGTGGTTGTAATCAAAGACAGAGATAGAAAGTTTCCCCAAGATTCAGAGTTTTTATTGGATCTATTAGGAAAGCAGTGTCACTTCCAAATCATTTATTTGAGTTCATTGCTCAAGGATAAGTCTAATAGGTTAGCAGCTTAAATCCCTTAACAAGGTGGAATTTAACAAGTCTCATTGTATAAATCCTTTAACAAGGTGACTTCTAAGAAGTGATTTAAAATCCTCTAACGAGGTAGATCCTAACAGATTTGATTGTACTTCTAACAAGGTACTAGTCACTCTTAACCGAGTGAGCCCCTAATAGGGTATTGTAAGCTCCTAACAGGGAAACTCTTTTTACTGCAGTGAAGAGATTCATAGGTGTCATCCCCACCATGGTTTTCTCCCTCTTACAAGGGTTTCCACAAAAAACATAGTTGTGTTGTGTGTTATACTTTTGTGGATGCTTGAATTATTTTACTTCTATTGCATAGTTACATTACATGTTTGGTTGTATGGAAGTTATTTAAAAGCATAATCAGATTATTAGTTGAATTGGTTCATTACCTATTTGCACTGATTCATCCTCCCCCCTCTCAGTGCCTCTATATACTAACAAGGTCTTCTTTTAGTAGTGTCAGTGTAGTCAACATGGATATAAATCCCTACTATTGTACCTCTCTCACACTCAATATTACCTACAAGAATGAAATAATATCAAGATGTTAATATAGATTTAAAATAATGATAATCTAAATTCAAAGCATGTATAGAATTCAAAAATATAAACAAATAAGTACATAAATACATACCATGTGTCTATCAAGACCAAATGAAATGGCCGAGAGGTTAGGCTCTTCAACCTGTGCCACGCCCTCCTTAAACATCAAGCCATGTTAAATAGATGATGCAAATAAATGTTAGTACACTCTAATGATAAATACATGCATAATCATTCTCAAAATCTTAATTACCTTACCCTTCTTAGTGTACATCATTGCACCCCCTCGTATTGCACCCTCTTGGCAATAGGTGACACCTACAAGAGTAAAATAAGATAAAATTGTTAATTAGTATATAATTTTTAATTATCATAATTTCAATGACAAGCATATCTATTGATAAATAAAAGTAAATGACCGAGTGTGAAAATATAAACCATAGATATCTCAAGGCAAAATGAAATGGTTGAGAGTTTTTAATCCTACACCTCTCTCACCCCCTCCTCTATCATCAACTTAACATAGATAGACCATGTATAAAAACATGAGTGGGCAGTTATAATAATTGGGTCAAATGTTTTGATGAAATGATTATGATATGGTGTAACTTTATGATGGATACGTACCTTTCTAGATTATAAAGACTTTTGTCAATTTATATTGTTTCAAATGTGATCTTTATTATTAGATTTTATGCCTTACTTGAGTACACAAGATGTTCATAAGATGTGGATTTAGTGTATGCTTGGACTTAGTCATGTCCTAGCCTCACTTTTCTTTTATGATAAGCGATCTTGCATGTAATAATTAAGTTCATTGGTAGAATGAGCTATTATATATTATTATATTTATACATAGGATCAAGGAACAACTAGCGGGAACTCGGCACCGACATGTTCAAATATGGGCCTGAGTTGGTGATTCAATGGCACCCCAAAATGTCATTGACCAGTCAAGGGTACCGAAGGGTGATATTGACCTACCAAAAAAGGGAAAACAAGTATGAACCAAGTGCACTCAATTTGAGATGGCACTTCAAATCATCATATGAACATATTACATCAAATTTGCAATAGATTGGCTAGAAATAGGCTTGGATAAGAGCTAGGAGACAAAACACTAAGACAATAACACAATTAACTATACAAGGTTATAATTTATAATGCTATAGCAAGTTAAATAAATGCCAAATTAAAATATGATAATACAATGTATATCTCCAAAATAAATGTGTCTGATATGTGATGAGATACTCTGGCACTTGTACAACTAATTAAGATGAATAATCATAGTCATGTATGCATACTAGTTTAGAGTTATGTAATTAAGCATAAGAAAAATAAGGGTCTTAATAATTTTGACCATATGAAACATGATGTTAGGAAAAAAACCTAGACTTTATTATCATTTAAGTTAGGTAGGAGGTATGTGAGATTGTTGCACCACTTTTAAGTATTCTATAATTCAAGATACTTTTCATGAGATTATTATATTTATTACCTCATGACTAAATGATGTTTGAAATTGGTTCTTTGAACTACTTCCATTACACTCATCTTTTCTATTAATTTCATATAACACTCTTGTTTCTTTACTACTCTTTTATTATTTTTGAAGATAAAAGTTATCCTTCCCAAGTGAGGATTTTAATGAAGGGTTTCACTAGATAATATAATTGAGTGCTCTTTTTTTCATTTATTTATTATAGTTTTTCACTATAAGAAGTTTAAGTTCTTTATGAGACCTATTTTTAAAATATTTTTTTCATAATACTTAATTCTAATGCTTTCTAAAAGAGGTCCCAATCTTCCAAATTCTTAGAAAATTTATTCTATTTTAAATAATATTGGTTGCTTTCATTAAACTTACTTTATCCCTATTTATAGCTTTTGAAGCTCTTTTTTTCTATTTTAGTTTTTTCATTATTTCATTAACACATATAGAAACTATTTGTGGAATCTTACCATGGGATTGAGTTGGTGGTAGCTCAGGGTTACAAAAAGATTATCATCAAGGGTGACACCCTCAATATAATAATGATGTTGATGGGTCCTAGTTCCCCAAGATAGGAAACCAAAGATATCATAATGAAAAGTAAAGGCTTACTTGACATGTGGTGGATAGTTACAGATGCCAGCACATTTTTTAGGAAGGCAATGGGGCAGCTAATAGGATGGTTGTGATGGGTAGATTTACACAATCTATCAAAATTTGGTTCACCACCCAAGATTTACCTCACTCAACATGTGAGGAGATTGAAAAGGATATTACCACTCTTGATAATAATAGCACATTTCCCCTAGGAAATTTATATGATGGGAAATAATCAATATCTTTGGGTTGTGAGATTTGAGTTAAATATCTTGGTTTTTCTCTTAATCTCCATTTCTTTCTCTCCCTCCATTGTTCTTAGTGTTTTTGTTACCAATGCTACAATGGGGGGCGACCTAAATTAGATTGACCCTGATACCTATGATGAATTCAAAAATAATTCCACCCTCTGGCCTATTTTACAGGCTGGGCATGTTGACCAATATGTTGTGGGGATGAAAGGATTTAAGCAGGAGATGTCCAAGAAATTTTGTTTGACTCCTAGGATGATGGAAGGTGGTTATTAGAGAGGTTTTGTTCAAGTGGTTTTTGTGGAGACTCTTACGATGGCTATGGGTTTGATTTTTGAAGGAAAGGTCATACCTTGAAACTTGAATGCTCATTACAAGTAGGATATTAAGAGGTTTCTTGGCCTTGGTGAAAGCATTCCCCAATTTTTGAATGGGTACAACAGAGAGGAGTTGTCAAGTGAGTGGAAGGATGTGGTGATGGTGTTTATTAAGTTCATCATGCTCAAGGAAAGTTTTAAATGTTTCCATTCTCATATTTTCCCCACACTTAATCACTTACATGTCATAATATTAAGTTAAATTTCTTGTTCTAGATCTTTTTGTCCTTGTCTCAGTCAATTTCAAAATCCAAAAGTAGTGTGGGCTCTCCCCTGCACCAAGGGCTTATCCTTTGTTTATATAATTTTCATTTGGATTTGACTTATGAAGTTTGTCTTAATCCCTATTTGATTGTGGATATTTTAATCCCAGTACAGTTATGTCTTGTCATTTGTTAAGATTTTCCTATCTCCCAAGTCCACAGGGTTAATCCCCTCATAATAGCTAAGTATAAGGTCCTTGATATTGAGCATACTAAGAATAAAATGGTGGTTTTGTCTAAGGATTCCTCATCCTCATGGTCTAGTGGGTTAGAATGGACCCCTGAGAATATTGTTGAAAAATCCTTGGTTTTTCCCACAACCCCACATCCCATGTTTTTGTCCTTCAGAAGTACTCTAGTGATCCTAAGGTCCCACATAATATTCCCCCTTCGCCTTCTTTTAAGGCCACCGATACTATTGATCTTTTTGGTTTGGGTCAAATTGGGAACAAGGTGGATGAATTATGTATCCTCTACAATAGACAAAATGTCATCGTCAAGTGGTTGATAATGCAATTACACACTGCTAGGAAAAAGATCAACAGACTCAAGGTTATTTTTTAGGTTGAAGCTAAGGCAATGGATTGCACACACAGCAAGGGGGGTGACAATGTATGGGGGTGGCGTAAGATTTGGCATAGAAATTGGACAATTGGGAGATCATGGAGTTTTAAATCTGTGAACTTAAAACCTTCATTCCCTCGAAGGAGGAGAAATAGGAAATGTTTAGTGTTATGGCTAATGTGTAAGGTAATCAATCTTAGGTCAACAAAAATTTACAAGATTTGGTTTCTTTTAACAAACAAATGATGGAGAAAGCAACACATTCTTTCTCCACTCTACAATTCAAGCTAGAAGAAAGGAAAGCCAAATGAAGGAAGGAGGAAAATCTACAGGTGGCTACTTTCTCAGGCAAAGAAGGAACCTCTTTAGAAGTTTTTGTGCCTCCTCTCAAGAGGATTTATTTTCTAAACAAGCTCGGGGAGCTTAATGAAGAGTGGAAGGGGATTAATCTTCCCCCTATTTAATTCCCTGTGATTGGTTTTGTTGCTGGTTTTTTATTTTTGGTTCTTTTGTTGGTTGTTTAGCTTAGGTTTTTGGTTGACTTCACTGCTTGTGAAATCCTTTCGAACTTTCTCTAAGACTTGATTTTATTTTTCTTGTTGGGTTTGTGCCCTTTCTCAATTGACTGAATCAAAACCTATATAGAAACTATCTTCTTTGTGTTGATTTCTTATGAGATCTCATCTCTTCTTTTTATGTCCTAGATAATGTGTTCTTTCTATTTATTTGAGATTTTCATTTTGGTTCAAATATACAAATTTCTATTACTGTAATTAGTAATAGACTATTAGTTTGGATTTCAAATGTAATATCATTATCTTCCCATACTTGTATCTCAATATGGAAAGATAAATAATACCCAAGAAATTGTTCATGTTGGAAGTCATATGACAGTAAATGAACATGATAATGTCCCTCTTCTCAAGTTTCTTCATTAGAAATCATATTTTCATGCTAGAAAGCACACATTTTATCTAAAATTTTCAATGTACTATCAAAGTCTACAATTTGCCATCATTTTCATGTTTAGGAGTAGGTAAATTAGTTGTATTTTCAAGAGTATTACATATGGCTAAGTTGTTGAAATTAATAGCCTGCATGAAACAACCACCTCTATATTTGACTATTTAAAAGACTAAAAATATCGGGCATTACCTGAGATTGTTGTGTGAAGCTTTCGCTAAAGATGTTATTTTGTTCATGTGAGTTTGTGAACTAGTAGCATCTTTACAAAAATGATGGTTATGAATTTCATTTAAGTTGTTTTGATTAAGTAAAAATAGGATTTGAAAGGTCCTAAAACCTTATACAAGAGCATAAAAAGATATGGAAATGAAAGACCAATACAACTATGGTGCCCCACAAAACAAACCAAAGGAACCAACCGTAGTTCCTACCAAGTGAAACAACAAAAAAAAAAACAAGGGCAATCAAGATTTACATTTATGCTCATCCTTATGAGAACATATATTCATATCAAAAGAAGGAGTGGAAGATTTAAATTTCTTTCCCTTAACTATTGTCCATCCATCCTCCACCTTTTCAGCAGCCTTCTACCAAGCCAAAGAAGAGCAAGAAGAGCCCACTAAAGGGCAAGTCAAATTAGAAGCCACAGGAGGGATAGGAGTAGAATCATGACCAGAGACAGCATCAACAATTTGGTCAGGGACAGCAGTACCAACCCCAGAAGGGGTAGCCAGAATAGTCTGAACTAATGCCGCATTAGAGATAGCATATGTAGCTTCCAAGACAGCATCAAAAGCAACAGCTCGGCATCCACAAAAACTCCAGCCAAAGCATGATCAATCTAAGGAGAGCAAGAAACCGAACCCCCATCCTTAGAAACTTTGTGAATCGTATAATGGTGATCAGAAGCCCCCAACCACCAAGTAGGAGATTTCTTCGATTTGACCTTTTCAGATAAACACTGCGCAGCAAGATGGCCAGGCTTGTGGCACTTCCTACACCTGAATGGGATTCCCTCATAATCAAGATTCTGAGTCCAAGAGCCCAAAGGAGAAGCCAAAGTTATCTTCTCAGGAAGACCCTTGGAAACATCAACCTCCACAAGAATATGAGCATATGTACTCTTAAAAATTTCAGAGGATTCTGAATCCACCATTTGGAAATCCCCAATAGCCTCACCCACAGATTCCAAAACCAAATCCAACCAAAGATGGGGAGGGAGATTCGACAATCTTACCCATAAGGGTATTTTATTAAAGGATTCAAAAAGAGGGTCAAACCCCTAATACCATGGTTTGGCCATCAGAGGAAAATGCTCCTCCCAAGTGAAACAACTATTGCACAGAATAGTTTTCCTATCTTCAGCATTTTCAAACTTTACAATAAAAAAACCCCTTTCCATAGGGTATATCTAAACAGCATCTATTAAAATGGGTTCCCAATGCTTGGCACTACTACATTTGAGGTCAAATTTTGACGGTCATTTGTCAGAATTGCAATGCTAATTTGTCAGCATTTCGACAGATGAGTCCGTCACCATTTTTGCATAGGAAATTATGATAAAAGACGTATCTGTCGGTTTACCGACACCATCTCACGTCGGAAACTTGCACATGGCAACAGTTTCATTATGGCATTTTCTACAGTTCATCCATCAGAATTCTAACACAACGACCTATCAGAATATACAATCTCTGTCGAAATTAACTGTCACAAACATATCCTTTCCGACATTATAACTGTTGGAATAGCGATAGTTTCCACCTAATACCGATAGATACACCTGTCGGAGATATGGCATTAATGTTAGAATTTCTATCAAAAATTGACTATATGCGACACTTAAATTGTCAAAAGAGCGACAATCCTTTAGCATTTCTCCGACAGGTTCCTTGTCAAACGTATAGCATTACTATCGGAACTATTGTCGTAAATTAGTTTTCTTCGACATTTTATCTATTGAATGTGTATCACTTCTGTCGGAATTAATTATTAAGTGTCAAAAAATTGACGGATATGCACATTAAAGGTAAAACAGCTCAAGAGACCATCATAGGTTCTCTCTTTCTTCGGTCTATATTATTGACAAAATGTTTTACCTTTCATTAGCTCATCAAATCCGAGGATTTGAAAGAATTTAATAGAATATTATCATGACAACGTATATTATTTAAGTTGACGTTGCACAAATTTATCTACTTCACGCACTTGTAGACTATGAGGATGGCGATAAAGAAGCATGATGGGTTTCTTTATTGACGTCCTCATAGTCTACAAGTGTGTGAAGTAGATAAATTTGTGTAACGTTGACTTAAATAATATATGTTGTCATGAAAATATTCTATTAAATTCTTTCAAATCCCCAGATTTGATGAGCTAATGAAAGGTAAAACATTCTGTCAATAATATAGACCGAAGAAAAAGAGAACCTATGATGGTCTCTTGAGCTATTTTATCTTTAGTCCTAGCTACCTGTTGATCATTGAGAATAATCACCGCCTTGCATTTATGTACACTGCACAAATTGATCCCAGTCTCTCAAAAACATTTTACACTTGTACATCTCATCAATACTTGAGGCCTAAAGTAATTTTATACGATCACTAGCACATTTTGTGCATGGATGAGAAACAGTATCCAAAGTTTCTAGATAACTATTTTTGAGAAGAGGAATGAGTGCAAGCCAAAGAAGGGATAATTCCACAACAGAAAGGAAGACATCTTTTTAGCCTGGGTCTGGATCCTACCCCAATTTTTTAAGGATCCAGGGTGGCCAGTCTAGAAAGATGTCTTCCCATTCTGTTTGCAACATTTTGTCCATCCATGATCTCAGGAATATCATCATCTTTCTACTCTTCATTTGCCAAAATATATCGCTTCTTCAAGCTTGCAGAGTAATCTTATTAATAAAAGAACTCTTGCCAACATTAGGGTACCCACAGATCAAAATAGTTGATGGTATTGGTGCTTGTGCTCAAGGATATCGATTCACTATTTTGAAACAGCCAAATCATTTTTATTTCATTTGTAGAGAAAAGGAGTGGGAGAAAATGAACGGGTGAAAGCTGATCGAGCACGAGAGAAGGCATTGCATTTTATTTGATCATGAATGCTCTCTGAAATGCCCAATCATGTTTTCTATTCGATTTTTTTTGGTTTTTTTTTTTCCCATATTCAGTAGATAAAAATCATGGCAGCAACCACTTAGCCATCTTTTTGATGTTCCAAGTATTTTACAAAGATACAGGTATGTGGATTTATCATTCAATTACTTGCAGTTATTGGTCAAATGCAAATATTTTTTCAAGTTGAAAGGGCAAGATATCAGTTTGGTGTTTTTGGTTTATGTTAAAAGTTGATTTGGTAAAATCCTCAAAAAACACACTACATGTTCTAAAATGTAAAGAAGTTGAATGTTAAATGTAAGATATATATCTCATTCATAGTAATCAAAAGAAAGGACATGAAACTTATAAGGAGATTTACCAATCCAAAAATATAAGCAAATAGGAAACATGATTGGTACCTTATGAATTGGTTTTTGAGGTGCACAATCTTCATCAATCTCCTGAGAACAAGACCCCTCCTCATGAAAAATGCATTTAATGGATTAAACAAATCTACAAAACTGAACCAATGGCATGTTTAGAACAAAGAAATAGATTGATAATAATATGTTGAAAATTCTATTATGTTTAATACATGCAAAAGGACCAGTCCCAACAATTCTTAAACATACTTTATCTGATATGATAATAACATGCTAATTAAACTAATAAAGGTGTTATCTGCATTTAATTTTCCAATTACTAATTACACAAAAAACAAATTACAAAACTAACCCAATGGCATGTTCTTCATGTGGTACAAGGAAGATTTGGCTATGAAAAAAAAAAGTGAAACGGCCTCATCATTTTTATTTCGATTGGATAGAGGAGCGAAAGCTAAGCGCGAGAGAAGGTATGTGATTTCTTCATCTTTCAAGCATCTGGCATCATATTCGATTGCAAATTTCAAATGCATTGCATTTTATTTTATCATGAATGCTCTCTAAAATGATCGCATTCTACTAGTGTCGTGCCCTAGCCCGTGCTTTATCTCCATTATTTGATATTATTGGTGCTTGTGCTCAAGGATATCAATTCACTATTTTCAAATGTTTTGATCATTTAGATAGTTACATTTCCTGACTGTTCCTCTAGTACACAGTCAAGAAATGTAACTGTCTAATGATTATATGTAATGTTCAATGGATTAAATGCTTTATTCTTGGTAGAAGTGAATGGAAGGAATAGTGTGTATTAAATACAATCCAGTCACTTATTGAATGCTTTGGAGACTACTGGTTTGACTGTCCATGCACTACCAGTGACTGAGATTCATTAAAGGATACAAAACCCTTCATTTTGGGGTTATTGTGTGTGGATTCAAATGTAGGTTTGATTTGGTTAATGTTTAGAAGAGATCAATAAAGTATTTAAAGACAATCTTACATGTTTGGAGAGGTTTGAGAGGCACTTATCATGACTGTACCCTCACAAACATCGGCATAGACTGGTTTTACTAAGTTTCTTTTCTCTATTTTGAGGTTTCCTTTCTCTGCCGTAGGGGTACAGTTAGAGGGTTCATTGACAAAATGATCCTTCGAATGGTTACTATGAATATGAATGATTTGATCTAGCATATTTCTCATTTTACTTGAAGTTTGGAATAGCTTGTGCAAGTGTGAAAGTAGTTTTGATCATTTTGGTCGTGATTGTTCCTCTACACAGTCAGGAAATGTAATTGTCTAATGATTATATGTAATGTTGAATGGATTAAATGCTCTATTCTTGGTAGAACTGAATGGAAGGAATAGTGTTGTGTTAGGTTTCATTTATTATTGAATTCAATGGTTTCCAAGATGTGTTGAGGAGTTTGCTCCTTATTTAATGTTAACTGTTCCTGCACAATCCACTCATACAATAGTGAAATGCTATGTGGAAGGGATGGTTGATAGTGTTCCTTGAGGGAAGGGGGATTGTGAAAGACTTTTTATCATTGTATTATGTATTTTCAATATGTTTGGTTGCAGGGCAGACCAAGAAAATTAAGGATCACTCACCGATTGCATGATAACCCAGTTTTGAAGGGTCACTAGTTGAGGGGATAGTCAAGGTCCCGATGATTGGGCCATTGGAGGACCCTATTTCTTCATATTAATTTCTATTCAAATTAGATGCATGGATTTCTTGTGAACTATCAACTGCTATGTATCCTGCAACTGCATCCATAAATCTTCATATACTTCTCTACGGTTGTAAGCCACTTAGAGATCAAAATAGAGAAACTAAATCAAAATCATTCTTTGTCCTTTTTTTTTAAAAAAAAGTCTAAACTATCAATGATACAATATACATTTGATGCCCTAAGCTATCAAATATACAAATGGCACCTACCTAGAAGCTCACCAGGAGAATGAAGGATGACTCATTGATTGCATGATAACCTAATTTTGAAGGGTCGTTGGTTGAGGGGACAGTCAAGGTCCGGATGATTGGGCCATTGGAGGACCCTAGTTCTTTGTATTAATTGCTATTCAAATTGGATGCATGGATTTATTGTGAATTATCAGCTGCTATGTATCCTGCAACTGCATCCGTAAATCTGCATATACTTCTCTAGGGTTGTAAGCCACTTAGGGATCAAAATAGAGAAACTAAATAAAAAAATTTCTTTGTCCTATTTCCTTTTAACAAAGTATCAACTATCAATGATACAATACATTTGATGCCCTAAGCTATCAATACAAATGGTGCCTAGCTAGAAGCTCACGGGCTATCCATTTGATAACCATAGTCAACATTTCAAAAAAAAGGATATCCTTGAGCACAAGCACCAATAACATCAAATAATGGAGTTAAAGCACGGGCTAGGGCATGACACCAGTAGAATGCGGTCATTTCAGTGACAGCAATTTACAATGCGGTCCTTTGGCGTGTATTAAATAGAATAGAATTTTTAGCATATTATTATCATTCTATTTCTTTGTTGTAAACATGTCATCGGTTCAGTTTTGTAACTTCACTGTTGTATGAGTGGATTCTGCAGGAACAGTTAATATTAAACAAGGAGAAAACTCCTCAACACATCTTGGAAACCATTGAATTCAATAATAAATGAAACCTAACACCAACACTATTCCTTCCATAGTTGTAGGATACATAGCAGTCGATAATTCACAAGAAATCCATGCATCAAATTTTTATAAGGATATCCTACTAATCAATAGGAATTTTCTTGAGATGACCAATGATTATGCATTTTGATGGCAGTGTGCTAGTTCAAAAGGATAATATAAATCTGAAACAATTTTTTCTGATTTTCTCAAACTATAAATGTTGTTAAAGGGAAAATATTATGTGGAAAACCCATAAACCAAGCTAGCAAACGATTGTACATCAAATTATTTCTATATTCATTCAAGTATTGATATGCTTCAGCTACCTGACCTTTGAGCTTCATCTAGAGGAATGTGTAGCTTTAAGATAGAGTTACTTCTTGGGCCTTACAATAGGGTGGAATATGATCAAGATTTGTTTAGGTTGTATCTTTGTTAGTCCCATTGTTAGGTTCTTATAGTTCATGGTTGAATCTATTATGGTTGTGTAAGGGATTTGTAGATGCTTTTTCTAACATAGTTATTGGACACCATGATTGGAACAACTGGTTGTTGGCTATTGTACACATGAATCATATCTATCAATGGTTCTTTGTGTTCAAGAATTTTTTGATCAATCTTTGAGATTTATTGTCCCAACTTTAAAAGAGTGATAAAAGATATAGTGAGTGCTATCTTTTCCAAGTGTTTTGTGGGTGCCATTATCTTCTAGGAGTAATTGCTGGAACCAAATTATGTTCTTTGCCTCTAGTAAATATTGCAGACACAACCATCTTCTTGGTGAAGGGTTTCTTCCATCCCCATGAGGCACTATTGCATGGTTTCCATTCCCTTGTAGTATACTGAACCTAATTTAATTTACAAGTGTGCACTATTTTGGGTTCCATAATTTATGGCCCCTACACTATGGTTGTTAGCCTAATTAAGACAGGCCTACCTTTTCATATAATAAGAGGCCAACATGAAACAAACATCCAAAGGTTAGGGGGTTGTTCCCTGTCCATAATTTATTATTTAAGTGCTAAGTGATGATGGGTATATCGTGTAATTCATACCTAGTGTGTCTCTTTCTTTCTCTCCACATTTCACATTAGGAGTATATGTTATAAAATACTAATGAAATCAACTATAGGTCAAATATAATCAACATTGCAATATAAAGATTAAAATAGATCTTGAAGAAATATGGGAACCATTTTTGACAAATATTGTACAAATGAAGAAAATACTCCAAAGAGGAAATTCTTCAATGTGGAACAATTGAAGGACAATATTTTACTTTTATATGCACATCTGCAATGTTTTTGATATATTTCTAAGATAACAAAACCATAGAAAGAATAGCATATAGAAGAAAGTAAAGAATAATGATCATACTTTGAGATATTGTGGAAAATTAAAGGAAAGAATGCTTGGTGGGGTTATCATGAAATCACTGAGTGATCCTTCATTCCCCTCTTCCAGTGACCCTTCAAAATCGGGTTATCATGCAATCGGTGAGTGATCCTTCATTCTCCTAGCCTGCCCTGCAACCAAACATATTGGAAATACACAATACAATGATAACAAGTCTTTCACAATCCCCCTTCCCTCAAGGAACACTATCAACCATCCCTTCCACATAGCATTTCACTGTTGTATGAGTGGATTGTGCAGGAACAGTTAACATTAAACAAGGAGAAAACTCCTCAACACATCTTTGTTGTAAACATGTCATTGGTTTAGTTTTGTAAATTTGTTTTTTGTGTTAAATGCATTTAAATGGAACATTAAGCATAGTAATAATATGCTTAGTCTATTAGTAATTGCAGATTAAGTGCCCATAACACCTTTATCAGTTTATCATGTTATTATAAGATACTAAAGAAGACCTGCTATTTGTCAGAGAAATCTTCACTGTCCCCCACAATGAAGACAATGAAGATTGACCTCCTGCCCCACAACAAAGAACATTATAATAAGAATAAGATAGTGCCAAGAAACATTTTCACAAATATGAAACGTGAGGAAAAGTAATAACATTAACAATGCCAAGATTCACAGCATTAAATTTCACCTGCGGATGAGTTTCTGCAGTGGGTTGCCCAGCATCAAAAATATGTTGAGTTGCATTTGAGCTGTAACTAAGAGTATCATGTAGAATAGACCCTAAACTTTGAAAGCATTCTCCAGCCTGACAATTCAAAATTCAATCTAGGCAAGCATTAGTAAGTGAAATAAATTATAGACATCAACATCAACATCATCATAATCATTAGACATAAATTATAGACATCAACATCAACATAATCATAATCATTTGGACATATTTTATGGCTTAATGATAATATAGATTAGTGTTTTATTTTCTAATGGAATGTTGTTGATCATTCATGGTCTTGAAGAAACTTTTGATTGTTTTGATTCTCGAGTCTTGACATTGTTTCTCAATATGATATAGACTGACCACAAGATGGTTTAGTTGGTCCTCTCTTTCTATTTAATCATTTTTCTTCTTCATGGTGTAAGTGTCAATATGTTATAATCCAACCAGCATGTCATACCCCCACTTCTAGCAAACCTCACAGCATGCAAATCACAGCCAAAGACTTGGGTGATTAGCATACGCAAATAGAGATTACCCTTAGGAAACAATGATCATTAATATTCATTAATGGCGGGTGGTGATTCCTTGGTAATAAAGGCATTGCCAGCATTCATCATCTTAACCAAGTCATGGGTGGTGATCCTTGAAATAGCACAATTAGTAAAAGGAAATAACAACATAAGTCATGGGTGGTGATCCTTGAATTTGGAGTGAGGAAGAAGGAATATTGGAAAACAAAATATGGAATAATCAAGTTGGAATTGGAGAAGAATTTAGAAATAAACTTGAATTAGAAAAAAGCCAAGTTATCTAGTTCTTTGTTTGAGGCTGGGTTCCGATTCTACTTTTGTTCTCCTCTAGGTTCAACTTGGGTTCTTTTGGTAGGAACTTGGGTGCCTGGGCCAATCCCGGGTGCACCTACAGTATTATAAATATGATACACAAGGTATTTTATTCATAATTTTATAGGCTAACTCATTATTATGGTAACATGGGTATGACCACACTCCATGCCTTATAATGGTACCCGACATGGACTGTGGTTCAAATGAAGTTGAACCAAATATTGACCGTGATGGCTATGATCATGATGAAGATAAATATGAATATTAAATCCAAAATATGGATTGTAATTTGAATTTTTATTGTGAATGAAGAAACTATAGATTCAAGTTGACTCATTCTATGTTGTAGTATATTTGTTCCCTAGATCTACCATATTATATGTGTGTAGCCTGTAAGGGACATCTTCTGCTCATCCATGTATCATAGCTTAGTGAGAGTTCTTAGGAGAAATATAAGATGTCAGTGGGAGATGGAGAAACCAATATCAAAACACCACTTGAAGCCTTGCAATGTTGAGAGTGGGATGAAAGCTACACTTGAGACCCTATATAAGGAACAAACTTATTGAGCTTCACTTTGTTTCGAGAATAGTTTTATATTATGTACTAAACAAGGACAACCACGTGAAGGTGGAAGCTCATTTGGCCCCACCCCCCCCCCCCCCCCCAACATCACTCTAAATTCCCCGTTAACATCTAACATTCATTCATTATTTCATCCATTAATAAAATTCATCTAGCATCTAAAGTTCATCTAACATTCATCTAAAGTTCATCTAATAAAATTCATCTAACATTCATCTAAAGTTCATCTAACATCTAACATTCATTCACACATTAATAAAATGTGACATTCATTAATTATCACACGATAACATTCATTAACACATTATAAAATTTATGAACATTCACTACCACATAATTAAATTCATTGGCATATAAAAATCAGTCATTATCAATTAAGGTGCATAGATGACAATCATTTCTTTTTTTTCTTTTGATTTCTAGTTTTTAAGATGTAATTGTTAAGATGAGTATCGATATCATCATCATGATCATCTACCCTCTCATTAGATCTCAATGCACGCCTAGTTCTTTGTTGATGCAAAGGGGGGTCATCTGCAATAAAATATAAAAGGGTTAAATTAAAAACATTTTATTATAATTTAAAATATTTTAAACATTTTAAAGTATTTCAGTACTTTACAGGCCATAATTGTATAGCTCTTTACTTGATATAGTCACATCATCAACATCGAGGTCAGTTTGTCTGGCCTCAGCCTCAACCTCAACATGCTCATTAACAGCAGCCTCTACACTCTCTACAGCTGCAATACAAATTGTTACATTAATCCAAACACCAATTGTAATTAAATTTGTATTACTACACCAATCAATTTAAGATGTTTACTTGTATTACTGTGATGCACATCCTCATTCTCATCAACACCCACAGGTTGTGTACGGAAAGAATCAGCAGGCTGCATTTCAATTTCATACGCATTCATGTTATCATTATTTTCTTACTTAAAACAAATTTACTCACTTTATGTTGGAACTTAACATCAAATAAACTATTTGGTAAATAATTAAATTTGAAATATCATCTATTTAGCTTACTTACCCCGACGGATCCATCAATAGAACCTTGTGCACTTCTTATTCTTTATGCCATGGCTTTATAGCCTTATTGGAAGCCAATTCTCTTGTCCTCTTCTGTGAGACTTATATTGAACTCCGCGCCCTACATTTTTGCTCGGTATCGTCAAATTTTATTTTATTGTTTCATCAAAACAAAAAAATATTTCAAATTATAAATAAATATTTAAAGATCAAAGAATTATTTTCAGTGTTAAAAGCCATGTAAAGATTGTATTTTTCTAACACTTACAACTCATGTAGCAAGTTTTGAATAACCAACAGAGCCTAGCTTGTGTTGCCCGTGCTTTTGCAATCTTGCCTTTGTTGCCTTTGATGTGTCAGGCAATCTATGAAGAGATTGAAATATGTTAGTTCATATAAATATGAAGAGTATTTAGTACACAATTACATTCTTAACAGTATCACATACCTTCTTCTGTTCTCTGGTGGTGTATTTCCTTTTTTTACTTCAGTTTTCTCATTCGCATCCAAAATAATAGATTTCCACTCTAAATCGGGAATGCAAGGGGGGCGCTGGTAATGTGGGTTTTGGGTTAATGTACACCTGTACAAGTCCCTAATATACCTCAAACATATCCCAGCTCTTTGAAGGAGCTTACCCTTCTCAAATGCACGAGGTCCAAACAAGTTTGTCATACTCTCTACGAGATCATCCTTTAACTTTTGATTTTGGGTTTTCCACCTTTTAAAAAAGAAAATAGTGTTAGATTCAAAAATGGATGTAATGATAACTATCCTAGCAATGATATGAAATTAAAATAGTGGATTGGGGTTTTAGTTCGAATATGATGTTTCACCCTATACAGATGGTGGGCCCGAATATCCGCAAACACTCATCATTAAGTTTACTATAAAAAACATCATTCCCTACAAAATAATCATGGGATCATTAGTCGAAGAATATAATAGTCTAAAATAAGAACACAATAGATGTAAGCTTCTCATATTGAATGCAAGGTGTAATTAACATACGATTGTATAGTAAAAGAAAGGTCCAATCTTTAAAGTACCTGGAAGCTTTGCTATTTTGAAGGGAAGTCCTTCGGACACAAGCAATATGCAATCCTTCACTTTTCCCGTACTAGAAATACTAGTACATCCAGGAAAATCACCATCAAGTGTTGCATCCCCTGTTGCATAAATTGAATCCATTATGAAATGGCCCTAAGAAAGAACACTTTAAGGGAAATAAACATATATATAATGATAGAGAAAATAAAATACCTATACGAGTAGGTGGTGCCATGGCATCTGTGGTCATGCTTTGTGTTGCTGACATCGCAATATGTGATACATCTGAGCCTACCATCGTATGAGGCGGTGATAGTAAATGATCATTGACATGTGCTGAAGAATAAGATTGTTAGAGCATAATAAAACCAGTGATTAGCATGGACAATATTGTTAGAGAGTAAAAAAAATATAGTCCAACATGCAATCTACCTGAACCAGCTATAGTACCCTCATCATGGCCGCAAGGATCAAAATTATGCAAAAAAAGTTGTAAAAGCAACACATCCGCTTATTTTTTAATGACATAAAAGACTACTATAACATAAAAACTATTATTGAACTTTTGTTATAATTAAAAATTACATTAATACTTTCTCAGTAATTTTGAGATAGGTGCATCAGTTTAGTTGCCCTCTTTTGTGACTCAAGAGTCGAAGGGAATATAGATGCCAATTCAGCCAATCTATTTCCAATTTTGTGGAGGTATTTTTTAATTACAGAGGCCGGCTCATCACAAGCACCAAAATCAACAACTAGGTCCTTGTCAAAGGACTCCTCTTCAAGGACTGCGGATTCCTTTCCCTTTCTCTACTGACCACCTGTCTGTGACAACAATATTACTAACACTATTAGAATTAATCTGAAACAGTGATGAAAAGAATATAATAAAAAACTTTATTTAACATTTTGCTTCTATCTAATTTGTAGTTCAATAACAAAGAGGTTTACTTGCTGGGAAGAAGTGCATGCACGATCATCATTGTCCCCACTACATGGTTGCTCCATATTGTGGTCCTATGTTATTATTTAAAGTTAACCAATAATTAGAAAGGACTACATTAATAAATTTCATTAGAAGATGATGATGGAGATGAGGTGGATGGTGAGGAGACTCTCTAAATGTGGTTGGCAAAAAAACTCAATTATTTAATGGTAAATAGTATGTACCTACACCCTAATGATAGTGACATCATTTGTATCTATGCGATTCAAATTGTAATCAATAAGCAACTCTTCCCCTGCACTTATTGATTTCATCGCACATACAAATACATGATTTCCCTTGCGCGCCTCAAATATGAAATTGGGTTGCTTAATAGTTGACAGAGGTTGCGTGCTATTTATAAAACCTACAATATTCCCAGATGCTTTTGGCCTTCTGTCAATGTATATAGCCACTCTTTTACTTTTCTCATTGTCTTTTTGTTGAATATAATTTGTCGAGAGTGCATACCTACGCATACTTTTTTTATATTGAACAATTTGCATCCAACTTTTGTAATCGTAACAAGGTCCAACATACTCCATCAATTCAACAACTTTGTTGTAAGAGACCTTTATGCCATCCATGGAAAATAAGCCCAAACCATGTATTTATGATGGTGAAATATGATATATCTTGCCTTTAACACTAAAATCAATGTTTATTGGAGGAAGTTCCTTGGGGACCCATTGTTTTTGTAGATTTTGGTACCTAGAGGGCACCTCGATGTCGCCTTTTCTCTCATCATCATAAGAACATGACCCCCCTTGAGCAAGGAAAAATTTCATGCGTCTATTGAATTTCCTTATAGTCTTTTGACCTCTAGTTGATCTTCCTAATTCAGACATACTAAATGACTCACTTTCTTCGCTCGAGGAAGACACATCAGACAAATACCTATTTGCTACTACCTACACTCCATCAAATGAGAGAGATAGCAAGTAATGTGAGATATTTTGCAAAATGTGAAATACATTAATCTCTATAGGGTGTATTGACTTATACCTATCGATCCATGAGACTGTGTGGGATGCTCGTGAAAGGAGTCCGGGTACCTACATATGTAATTCAATTATCTAATGTTAGCTAAAAAACTCATGATACATATTGTGAGTTTGAAGAGAGTTCGTGCCATGTGTGATAGAACCTACTTTATCTAATATGGTGCGTTGTTAAACAAATTAAGGGTAGAGTAATTATTACTTAGTTTTTTGTAGGGGACAATGAAGATATGTCTAACAAATAGCAAGTCTTCTTTAGTATTTCATGAATTTTTACCACATATATTGTTTCAAGCCTTTGAGTCTTGGAGAAGAAGAATGGTGTAAGTTGAATAGATTAGAGTGAATGGGGTGTTGAAACATGGTGAATAGACCATGATGAGATGATACTTGATGTCATGATTAAGTTTCCCTCACAAACATCGGCATAGACTAGTTTTACTAAGTTTCCTTTCTCTATTTTGAAGTTTCCTTTCTCTGCCACAGGGGTACAGTCAGAGGGTTCATTGACAAAATGATCATTCAAATGGTTACTATGAATATGAATGATTTGATATAGCATATTGTTCATTTTACTTGAAGTTTGGAATAGCTTGTGCAAAGGTGAAAGTAGTTTTGATCATTTTGGTCATGATTGTTCCTCTACACAGTCAAGAAATGTAACTGTCTAATGATTATATGTAATGTTGAATGGATTAAATGCTTTATTCTTGGTAGAAGTGAATGGAAGGAATAGTGTTGGTGTTAGGTTTCATTTATTATTGAATTCAATAGTTTCCAAGATGTGTTGAGGAGTTTTCTCCTTGTTTAATGTTAATTGTTCCTGCACAATCCACTCATACAACAGTGAAATGCTATGTGGAAGGGATGATTGATAGTGTTCCTTGAGGGAAGGGGGATTTTGAAAGACTTGTTATCATTGTATTGTGTATTTCCAATATGTTTGGATGCAAGGCAGACCGAGAGAATGAAGGATCACTCACTGATTGCATGATAACCCAGTTTTGAAGGGTCATTGGAAGAGGGGAATGAAGGATCACTCACTGATTGCATGATAAACCCACCAAGCATTCTTTCCTTTAATTTTTCACAATATCTCAAATTATGATCATTACTCTTTACTTTCTTCTATATGTTATTCTTTCTATGGTTTTGTTATCTTAGAAATATATCAAAAACATTGCAGATGTGCATATAAAAGTAAAATATTGTCCTTCAATTGTTCCACATTGAAGCATTTCCTCTTTGGAGTATTCTCTTCATTTGTACAATATCTGTCAAAAATGGTTCCCATATTTCTTCAAGATCTATTTTAATTTTTATATTACAATTTTGATTAGATTTGACCTATAGTTGATTTCATTAGTATTTTATAACATATACTCCTAATGTGAAATGTGGAGAGAAAGAAAGAGACACACTAGGTATGAATTACACGATATACCCATCATCACTTAGCACTTAAATAATAAATTATGGATAGGGAACAACCCCCTAACCTCTGGATGTTTGTTTCATGTTGGCCTCTTATTATATGGAAAGGTAGGCCTATCTTAATTAGGCTAACAATCATAGTGTAGGGGCCATAAATTATGGAACCCAAAATAGTGCACACTTGTATTAAATTAGGTTCAGTAAACTACAAGGGAATGGAAACCATGCAATAGTGCCTCATGGGGATGGAAGAAACACTTCACCAAGAAGATGGTTGTGTCTGCAATATTTACTAGAGGCAAAGAACATAATTTGGTTCCAGCAATTACTCCTAGAAGATAATGGCACCCACAAAACACTTGGAAAAGATAGCACTCACTATATCTTTTATCACTCTTTTAAAGCTGGGACAATAAATCTCAAAGATTGATCAACGAATTCTTGAACACAAAGAACCATTGATAGATATGATTCATGTGTACAATAGCCAACAACCAGTTGTTCCAATCATGGTGTCCAATAATTATGTTAGAAAAAGCATCTACAAATCCCTTACACAACCATAATAGATTCAAACCATGAACTATAAGAACCTAACAATGGGACTAACAAAGATATAGCCTAAACAAATCTTGATCATATTCCACCCTATTGTAAGGCCCAAGAAGTAACTTTATCTTAAAGCTACACATTCCTCTAGATGAAGTTCAAAGGTCAGGTAGCTAAAGCATAGAAATACTTGAATGAATATAGGAATAATTTGATGTACAATCATTTGCTAGCTTGGTTTGTGGGTTTTCCACATAATATTTTTCCTTTAACCACATTTATAGTTTGAGAAAATCAGAAAAAATTATTTCAGATTTATATTTTCCTTTTGAACTAGCACACTGCCATCAAAATGCATAATCATTAGTCATCTTAAGAAAATTCCTATTGATTAGTAGGATGTCCTTATAAAAATTTGATGCATGGATTTCTTGTGAATTATCGACTGCTATGTATCCTACAACTATGGAAGGAATAGTGTTGGTGTTAGGTTTCATTTATTATTGAATTCAATGGTTTCCAAGATGTGTTGAGGAGTTTTCTCCTTGTTTAATGTTAACTGTTCCTACACAATCCGCTCATAAAATAGTGAAATGCTATGTGGAAGGGATGGTTGATAGTGTTCCTTGAGGGAAGGGAGATTGTGAAAGACTTGTTATGATTGTATTGTGTATTTCCAATATGTTTGGATGCAGGGCAGACCAAGAGAATGAAGGATCACTCACTGATTGCATGATAACCCGGTTTTGAAGGGTCACTGGTTGAGGGGATAGTCAAGGTCTGGATGATTGCACCATTGGAGGACCCTATTTCTTTGTAGTAATTGCTATTCAAATTGGATGCATGGATTTCTTGTAAATTATCGACTGCTATGTATCCTGCAACTTCATCTGTAAATCTCCATATACTTCTCTAGGGTTGTAAGCCACTTAGGGATCAAAATACAGAGACTAAATCAAAATCGTTCTTTGTCCTATTTCCTTTTGACAAAGTCTCAACTATCAATGATACAATATACATTTGATGCCCTAAGCTATCAAATATACAAATGGCACCTACCTAGAAGCTCACCAGGAGAATGAAGGATCACTCACTGATTGCATGATAACCCAGTTTTGAAGGGTCACTGGTTGAGGGAACAGTCAAGGTCTAGATGATTAGGCCATTGGAGGACCCTAGCTCTTTGTATTAATTGCTATTCAAATTGGATGCATGGATTTATTGTGAATTATCGGCTGCTATGTATCATCCAACTACATTCGTAAATCTGCATATACTTCTCTAGGGTTGTAAGCCACTTATGGATCAAAATAGAGAAATTAAATAAAAATCATTCTTTGTCCTATTTCCTTTTAACAAAGTATCAACTATCAATGATACAATACATTTGATGCCCTAAGCTATCAATTCAAATGGCGCCTAGCTAGAAGCTCATGGGCTGTCCATTTGATAACCACAGTCAACATTTCAAAAAAATGGATATCCTTGAGCACAAGCACCAATAACATCAAATAATGGAGTTAAAGCACGGGCTAGGGCACGACACTAGTAGAATGCGGTCATTTCAGTGACAGAAATTTACAATGGTGTCATTAAACATATATGTCAGTAATATCAACAAACGTGAATCCAAATATTTGGATACAGTGAATCGATATCCTTGAGCACAAGCATCAATAACATCAAATAATAGAGATAAAGCACTGGCTACGGCACGACACCAGTAGAATGCAATCATTTCAGAGAGCATTCATGATCAAATAAAATGAAATGCATTCGAATATGATGCCAAAGGCTTGAAAGATGAAGAAATCACATACCTTCTCCCACGCTCAGCTTTCTCTCCTTTTCTCCCGCTCCCTCTATCCAATCAAAATAAAAATGATGAGGTCGTTTCACTTTTTTTTTAATCTATACCCCAAATCTGTCGGAATTCCGATGGTCAATTAAACACCCATTGGAATACCGACGTCATCAGGGCCTATTACAAAAAAAAAATACCAAATTCGTAATAAAAAGTTACCCGTCGGAAACTTCTATCAAAATTCGGCCCCAAATGTAGTAGTGTGGAAATCCAAGCATGTAAATCAGAAAGAGAGGGCCAGAAAACCCTAAAACAAAAAATTGCAGCATTAGAGGAGAAGTCATCCACAGTTTTTGAAATCTCATCAAATGTATCAGCATTAAAACTAATCACAAGAGGTTTACTTATAGAAATAGCCTGCACAAGAGGAGAAGACCGAGATCCCCCCTACCAGCATGGGCAAGACCATGAATGCCAGTTTCAAAGGCAACCACATCCGCATAGGAGATCGCGGAACCACCAGAGGCAGACACAGCAGACCCCAAAACCCTCGAATGCCCACCCGCCAGAGAAGCCCCAAGCACAACCGCAGCAGAAAGGGCATCAGACCCGAACGGTAGGGTAGACGCATCACCAGCACGCACAGACATAGCAAGAGTTGTAACCCCAGATGGCATGGCCTGTGCGTGAATCAAACTGGCCAAAGCGAGAGCAGAACTGAACGCGGGAGCAGAAGTCATAACAGCAGAGTTGAATGCCGTAGAACATAGCAAGGTAGAACGTTGAATGTAGTGTGATATAATTTCATTTAAGTTGTTAATTTCATCAACAAAATAAAAATATAATTTCTCTCGTCCTTGTTAAAATATCGTAGGTACGTGAAGATTTTTTAGTGAAAGGAAGTCAAGGTGGCAAAACAACTTCTTGCACTAATTTTAAAAGGAATGTAATGCAAAAACTTTTCAAATCTTTATAGTAGTTATAGAAACCTAACAAAAATAAACATAAATCATACATATAATGTGGCTTTCAAGGGTACTGCCTCCAAACCCCCATCAGTATATGTAGGCCCAACCAGAAGCATCCCTTAAACCTCACAAAAAGTACCCCGTACAACCAACACTCCACTCGTTTATCAACAATAACCTTTTATAATAGAAAAAATTAAGACACCATTTTCCTAACATTGAACATGTTCCTCTCCTCTTCCAAAACCCCTTTGGACTACAATTCTCTTTGTAATATACTTCAAAGTAAGCTGGATACCACTAAGTTGCTCCAATAACTAAGTATTTCTGTGGACATTTTCTGCAAATAGGACAGCTTGAGTGCCTTGTGAGCCATGCATCTATGCAATGAGCATGATAAACATGCCTACAATCCATTACCATACGCAGTTGTTCATTACATTTGTAATCCTCAAGACATATCGAACAATTCCTGTCCTTCTCCTGAGAAAGGACTTCATGCTTTTCAGTAAACACAATAATGGGATAAGAATGGATCACCTCCTCCTCCACCCCAATTTCCCTGGACGTCGATGCATCAGAAATGATATCCACTCTTGGAGTGTGTGGTGGAGTGAGATGGTGAGGTACAGACCTTATGCATCTGAAATACACAAAGAATATGGCCAACATCAACACTATAATTCCCACTGTTATACCCACCGCATAACCGAATCCATCTGCATTAAACGCATCTCTGTTAGAAGAATCGGTATTGTTATTGTTGCTCCTAACTCTTACTCCAAAATCCATATGAGCAGGTCCAGATATGCTCGCTATGTTGTTCTACTTATGGGATTTGGGGTTTATGAACAGTACATGAAAAGCTACAAAAGAGAGGATTTCTAGGCGGCCAAGTCTACATTAGAAATCGACGTCCCGGCTTCAAGATGGCATCTTCTCGACATTAAAAAAACGATTACTTGTCGTGCTGAATGAGGTGTCACCAAAATAACATATATTAGGAAGGATGGTGTCATAATACAATTGTGTCATGATCAAGTAGTAACGGTGACAGATTTTTGGGTTAGTGCTTTCATTTTTCATGGTGTTTTATGTAGTTCAGGCTGTGGGTTCAATTTTTGAATGGTTGCAGTGTAGAGTTTTTTAAAAGGCTATAGTGAGGTTCGTTAAGTTTTACATTATTGGACAAATCTCTTAATTTATTTAGGTTGGAAAAAAGTAGTGATTTTTCTTTTAGATTGTCGGATTTGGGTAGCTCCCATATAAACTACATTGTACTTGGTAAATCTTTTAATGTGACCAATGACACTAGTACGACACACCCTCTCCTATCACCTGGACTAGGAGGAGACTAGGCTCCTAGGCTCTTGACTTCATGCCTACCACAAGAGGCTCTCACCGATCAAAATAGGCCCTAGCCCATAGTAATGGTGATGTTTTCTTAGAATCAATTTTATTGATTCGTATTTTAGAAGTAGCCTTTCCAACATAAGAATATTATAATTTTGGTGGGTCCTATTAAAATAATTTATAGAGAAAGATTCGCATGTGATTATTGTTGGTATCGTCAAATAAATTATTGACAAATGGAAACTTAAGAATAATTTATTAGAGACTTATAAATTTTATGACATAATTTTCAGTAAGTTATGTGTTTCTTATTTTTTCAAGAATAGAAACAAGGTTGTAGATCATTTAGCTAATGTTGGTATTAATTGGCTCATGTTCTCAATCTAGAAGAGTGATAAGTCAAAAGAATGGGAGAGTCTCTCCCCATTATATCTATTGATTTTTATATTCTTTAAGCTAATTGTTTGGCAAAAAAAAATTCCCTTTCTAGAGAAGTATTTATAATTTTGGTGAGTTTTAGGAAAATAATTCATAGAGGAAGATTCACATGTGATTATTGTTGGTATGGTCAAATAAATTATTCACAATTGGGAGTTGAAGACCAATTTATTGGAGACTTGTTTAATTGTGACATAATTTTCATTAAGTTACACGTTTGTTTTATTTTCAAGGAAAGCAACAACGTTGTATGTCATTTAGCTAATATTTTTATTGATTGGATCATTTTCTTGGAAGACTAATAAGTCAAAAGAGTGGGAGGGTCTCTCCCCATTATATCTATTGATTTTTCATTCTTTAAGGAAATTATTTGGTAAAAATAATTATCCCCTTCCTAAAGAAGAATTTAAATTTGATTTTGCATGCATGGATAAGAGCCTATATTTCACAATGGATTTTTCTTTCTTAATGACCTTCACCATTATTTACAAAGTTCTTATTTCATTAAAAGGTGTTTGCTCTTACCATCATTTGGCATGTGCAAATGCATTTCTACTATTAAAATGCAAACAAGCTTCCACATTATATTTGATGATTTGATATGTTAGGAAAGGTGTCTCAATCTTGCATCCTAATTTTGAGAACATCAAAATGTAATTTTTAGGCCATGGAGGTTATTTTTTGCTCAAAAAATTATCAATTTTCAAAAATCTCAATTGTCTTTCTATATTAAAAGTTGTAGCATTATAAAGTTGGGCATTTCACATCCTCAATGTAAGAACATATATGTTGCATAAGACAGCTGTGAAAAAATGTTACACATGTTGACCAAGAATATTCATAAACCTATAAGACTTCATTATGATTTCCATGAAGCATCTTTGAAGGGATATAATAAGATAAATTCAAGCATCATATTTTTTAAAAATAACTATGGCATTTTACATGATAGACTCTTATCACAAGTGTAAGCAATATACTATATTTTAACATAATGACTTTTCTTAGGAGTGTTGGAAATTGATGAGATTTGGGTGCTACTTTCAGGTGCTATTAGCTCATAATTTTATGATTCTCCATTTTTAGTTTCATGTATTGGTTTCTCTATCTATTGGGTGCTTAGAATGGAGTATAGAAAGGATATTTATAGGTATTATGATGCTAATATTATTCTAGATCTAAGTGAGAGTCTTGCCTTCGATAAAGAATTGTTGCTTAAAGATTTATAGAGAAACCAACATTGTTGACATGATTAATACATTGGTATGATGTTTAGAGGCTAATTTTTTTCTTGAACAAGTTTTCTCATGTTACATGATTATGTTATGGTGAATGATATTTTTTTTTTTTTTACTTCCTCTAGATTATTTTAGATTTTATTTTTTGTTCACTTATGCTCTTATATTGGTGTAGGTATCCTTTCTAGATCTTAGCTTCCTTTCATTTGGCATCAAAACTTGAATTTAGGTCCTAGATGGTAGGAACTTGTTTTTTGTACTAATATTAGAGTGAGTAAGAATGTGCACAAAAAAGTTTTTTGTTTCAAGGAAGAGGGTAAGCATGTCAAAACTATAGATTTTTAGTTGTCTAAAGTGAAAGATGGATGATTTTCTTTTATATTTAGATATTTAGATTACGGTATCTAGATCCAAGCTAGTTGCAATGTCATCAAATAATTGGAAAATGTTAGATAAAAATGCAAGAAGCCTTATCAAGTTTTTCTTGGCAACTTTTGTGTTGTTGAATCAGTGTGAAAATTCAGTGCAAAAACCTTTCAAAGATTTGGAGAACTTTTACCAAGCTAAATCCCTAGTAAATAATATTTTTGGCAAATTCATGTAACTATTTGAGCTCTTTTAGGAATCTAGCATAGTGGACCATATGGGGTCAATACAAATTGGATCTTTATTCAAGTTTGTGAGGAGCTAATCTAATAGCTATATATAAGTATAGGATAGCTAGGGGTGTTTAGAGGTATAGTTGTTTAAGATCGTGTCATCTTTAAGGCAATGTGCATTCATGTCATCTTTAAGGTAATGTGCATATGAGTATTGTAAGCCCCAATGAGGTAATGTAACTTAACCATTGCATGTTTTTTGGATCAATGAAATGAGGAGTAGAAGCTCAGTCTTAGATTTTTGTTCCTATTAGGAATTTAATTTAGAGGTGTCTTATTTTACAATTATGTGCATGTATATCTATTTATTTTAGATATAAATTAGGTAGTAATCTTATACTTATTTTGTGTCAAGCATTCATATGATATTTTTCCATCTAAGCTAGCTAGTAAAGTACTCATCAATTAAACTCATTTTTTGATGCATTAGAGTGTGACATTTCTACCCTACATTTATTGATCATATATGGCTTATTCAATTGAGATTGATGTCTTTAATGATATTCCATGATTAATATTGTACTATTATTGACAATAAAAATTAAGAATATTATCATAGCTAACATGCGGCCCAATAAGATTACATGCTTAACGGATTGGTAGCTTACTAATCTTAAGAATCCTATGCAACTAGCTTATATGATGCATATTTTTTTGCCATAAAATCATTTGGCTTAGATATTTTACAAACATTTAGCACTAAGGTTGTTTCCCTAACTTTTTGCCTAGTGCATTCATCCTCCCTCTTCCATATATTGCCATGGGCCTTATTCTACTCTTAAACTAGTATCTCTTAATTTTTTCATAATAAGGTCTATCTCTTAATTTTAGTCCCTCAATCTTACCTAGATCTCAAATACAAATTTCAGCATCTACTTATCTTTATTTACAATGTATTATGATACAATGCATTTATCCCCCCTTTTCTATATATTGCCATGGGCATTATTCTACCCTTATACTAATATCTATTAAGTTTGTTCATCAATAATGTCTATCTCCTAGTTTTACTCCCTCTAATCATATGTGCATCTCAATACAAATTTTAACATCTACCCATCTTTATTTACAACATGTTATGATTCCCCTTATTATATTTAGTGCTCTTATATCAATTGTTCCTACCACTTATTTGGCTAGTACCATTTCTACTCTCATGTATGTCCACCAAGGCCACATATTACATTTAAATTTCTTATAAGCAATACCTTTAAATGTAGATTGCACTGAGAAAAAATAATTTCTATATTTATGAGTATCAAAAGCTAAAACAATTTTTCAAAGAGTAATGATGAGAAGGAAAATAGGAATCAAAGTGGGCAATGCTTCATATGTTTCTTCTTTTCAACAAAATTCTTTTAGGAAGTTCACTAGGCTTCAACAATCCATCGACAATACGCGGAGGAACAATGGAGAGGGAGCGAGCAGGAGGAGGAGGAGTGGGAGAAAAAAATTTGAATTTCCAGCAAGAGGGGAAGCAGGATGCTCTTGGTCAGGCTGCAAATTCTGAACCTATACCAGGAAATGTGCAGGTCACTGAGAATGTAGCAGAAGAAAAGACTGATATCCCCATGCCAGACAATGGGGAAAGAGCTTGTGGGTCTAGCCTGGCCCATCTGAGAAAGGACAGCAGTCATGTCTTGGGACCAGAGGAAGAAAAAGGGGATAAATCTGGTCCTTCTGAGAAAAGAAAAGGGTCAACGAAACATCCAGGAGATCTCTCATGTGGTGGGAACTCGTTACAAGGTAAGGGGAAATGGAGTAGTCTTTTAGGGATAAAACCGACTAGAAAATCTTATTTCCCAAAGATAGATTTAGTGTCTGAACTAAATAAAGGGGTGATAGGTTTAAATAGTCCTGATCAAATCATAGATCATACTGTTGCTAGAATGGCCTCAACTCTGATAGGAAAGTTTATGGGTCCTAGGCCGAATATAGATCTGGTGAGGGCTTTTACCCTCCAAAAGTGGAAGCTCAAAGGGTAGGTGGATGTTGCAGCTATGCCGAAAGGTTTTTTTCTCCTTTTTATTCTCTAACAAAGAAGATCTTTCAAAAGTGTTGTCGGAAGGCCCATGGATGTGGGGAAAATCCTCTTTGTCTTTGTAGAAATGGACAACAAATCTGGACTATAATGATAATTTCTTTTTTTCTGCTCCTGTCTGGGTTAGACTTCCGAGTCTCCCTCTTGAGTATTGGCATGAGGGTATCTTGGTGGTGATAGTAGGGTCTTTTGGTGAACTGTTGACTGTAGATCCAATGACTGTAGCCCGAACCAAACAAGTGTTTGCACGGATATGTGTCAATATCCAGCATGATACTAACCTTCCTCAAGTCATAAATCTAAATTCAAAAGTGGGTAAATGGGCCCAAGAAATAGAATATGAATCCACCCCTTTCGTTTGCTTAACTTTTAGAAAAGCTGGTCATTGGGAAAATCTTTGTCCCTTGAAGATAGCCATAGATAAGAAAGACCACGAGTCTAAAATGTCAAAAAAGTGGGAATGGAGGAAAAAAAAGGGGAGATACAAAATCCCCTTGTTAATAAGATCTCAAACTCAAACACAGAGGAGAAACAAGCTCACCCACAAAGGGAATCAAAAGAAATAGAAGGGCCTAAGGAAGCTGCTATCCCTATTGAAGAAAATGAAATGTAGGATCATTCTATAATGGTAACCTCTTTGGAGGAAACTTGTGATATCTCTTTAGAGTCAGATCCACTGCTGGCATCAAGGGTCGAAGATAGCCTGAATACTTCAAAGGGGAGGGAGATCTACCAAAGTTCGTAGAAGGCTTTTGATACCTAGTATGTTCTAGAACAACTCAGTAGTGAAGCATCGAATGCTAATTTGTTAGAGCCTAATTCAAAGAATGATAGATCAAATGAACAGTATGATGACTCTAAAACAGTTGAAGCAGAGAACAAAAGTCCATGGATCAGTGTGAAAGAAAAAAAAATAGATCTCCTGCGGGTAAAGGATTAGGTTCCCATCCAAGAAGAGAAAATTGTAAGGATCAGACCCTAGCAACAGGAAAAAATAGTTCTAAGGCGACAAAAGGAGGCTTGGCATCTAAATCAAACAAAAAAGGGGGCCAAATCAAATATGGAGGAGTTCAGACAAGAGGACAACAACAAAAGGTGGATAGTGGAACACCTAAAAGAGAAAGGGGTAGAGCATCTAAGA
Source organism: Chamaecyparis obtusa (assembly GCA_027943335.1). Lineage (NCBI taxonomy): Eukaryota > Viridiplantae > Streptophyta > Pinopsida > Cupressales > Cupressaceae > Chamaecyparis > Chamaecyparis obtusa. The sequence continues at coordinate 46,108 of BSBK01009036.1, read as the reverse complement.
AAGAACAGAGAGAGCAGGAAGCAAAACATAACATAGTGGATGGGAGAGAGCTCACCATCGATCAGGTCTGTCCTCCAAATTTTTAATGAAGATTTTATCTTGGAATATTAGAGGTCTCAATAGTCCTCATAAACAAGATGTAATTAGGAACTTAGTTAGAGATTCTAAGCCTGATATTTTGCTTATTCAAGAAACTAAAATGGTTAGAGACAAGATTATTAAAATCAATTTACTAAAGAATGGGGATAAGTTTAGTAGTGACTCTGAAGGAGCCTCTGGAGGATTGGCTATCTTCTGGAATACTAAAAGCTTCACTTGCAACCTGTTGAAAGAGGACAAGAACTTCTTGGTAGTTAAAGTCAGCAGTATTAAGGATAATTTCTCCTGGACTCTAATTAATGTGTATGCCCCAAATACTAAAACTGGTCATCTCAATCTTTGGAAAAGGCTTCATGACATCAGAAAGGATTACCCAGATGATAATTGGATGGTGATGGGAGACTTCAATACACCCTTGAAAGAAGCTGAAAAGAAAGGAGGGAATAGTACCCAAGTGGAAAGCAGGGTAGATCTCATGGATTTCATAAGTAATGAAGGTCTACTGGATGTTGACCTTGAAGGAATTGATTATACCTAGACCAATAGAAGAGTGGGTGATGATCTCATACAGGTCAAGCTTGACAGGGTCCTTGTTTCTCATGGTTGGATTGCTAATTTTTCTTGCTCTCTCTCCTCTCTTAACCGTATCAGTTTGGATCACTACCCTATATCCTTTATTGCTAACTCCTTCAGAGGAAAAGGTAACACTCCTTTCAAACTAGAAAAAATGTGGATGACTCACCCTGAGTTCAAAAATAAAATAAAGGAATGGTAGAATATCAAAGTGGAAGGAAAAGCTATGTTCCAAGTGGCAAAAAAAATGGCAAATATCAAATCTAAAGTTAGACAATGGAAGAAGGGTGTCTTTGGTGATATTTTCCAAACTAAAAGCAAAATTCAAATGGACCTTAAAGAAATTCAAGATAAGATTCAGAGTATAGGGTTGACTGAAGATATTAGAAAAGAAGAAAATATTATCCTTGTTGATTACCATAATATCATATCTAAAGAGGAAACTTTTTGGAGACACAGATCAAGGTCTCTTTGGTTGAAAGCGGGAGATAGAAACACCAGATTTTTCCACTTAATAGTGATGAAACATAAGGCTATGAACAGAATCAACACTTTGATTACCCACAGGGGCACTCTCAATAAAGAGGAAGAGATAAGGAAAGATATGATGGGCCACTTTGCTTCGATTCTTTCAAGAGGAAAAGGTCTTAATCAAGATGATCAGAACTATTTGTTGAGCTCCATTCCCACGATGTTGGAGGCTGAGGACAATCTCTTTCTTAAGTCTATTCCAATGGAGGAGGAAATTAAAAAAGGCTATCCAGTCTTTTGAAGGTGAAAAATCCCCCGGGTCGGATGGCTTCCAAATGTTTTTCTTTCAACACTACTGGGAAATCATTGGAAAAGATATTTGTGGTGCTATGAAAGAATTCTATGGTTCTAAAGCTATTCTTAAAGAGCTCAACTCCACCTTCATAGCTCTGATACCCAAAAGATCAGGAGCTAACACGGCTGACAGCTTTAGGCCTATTAGTCTTTGTAACTCCTTGTATAAAATCATGTCAAAGGTTCTGACTACAAGGATTCTCAAGATTCTCCCTCGTCTCATTTCCCCCCAACAAAATGGGTTTGTCCCAGGGAGACAAATCCTGGACTTGATTATGGTTGTTCACGAGAATATTCACTTGCTGGAAAAATTGAGAAAACAGGGTTTCCTTATGAAACTTGATCTATCAAAATCCTATGATATAGTTGATTGGGAGTTTCTTTCAAAAATCCTTCAAGCGTTTGGTTTTGATGAGGGAGTGATCAAACTTATTATGCAACTTGTTACTACGGTTTCTTCTTCGGTGATTGTGAATGGGGGATCCTCTCCTTTCTTTAGACCTTCCAAAGGGTTACGTCAAGGAGATCCTATATCTCCTATCCTTTTTGCTATCATGGCAGAAATTCTTGGGAGATTCATATCCCTTCAGGTCTCTCAAGGTTTGATTTCGGGTTTACAACCTTCCTCCAGAGGAATTATTTGTTCTCATGAATAATTTGTCGATGATACGATTCTGATGGGAGAATCTACTATTAAAGAGGCTAGGAATATGAAAAAGGCGTTAAATGTGTATGCTAATGCAACAGGTCAACTCATAAATTGGGAGAAGAGTGCCCTATTTTTCTTCAATACTCTTGAAGCCAAAATGAAAAAAATCTATGCTATTCTTGGTTGCAAGATGGGAAGCATCCCATCCACTTATCTTGGTATGTCATTGTGCTTGAAACTATAGGCTAATTTCTGGAATGAAATCCTTGATAGATTTCATTCAAAATTGGCGGGATGGAAAGGGGCGATTCTCAGTCAAGCAGGGAAAGTTCAACTGTTGAAGGCTATGCTGCAAAACCTTCCGGTCTATGCCCTTAGCCTGTTCAAAATACCTCAAAAGTTTTTTGACTTAATAGAGAAGATCCAAAAAAGGTTCCTTTGGACAGGAGTGGAAGAGAAAAAGAGACTCAGCCTGGTGGCCTGGGAGAAAATTTGTAAACCGAAAAAGATGGGTTGGGAATAAGGAGCATAAATAATACTAATAAAGCTCTCCTAGCAAAGCAATGCTGGAGAATTTTTGAAGATGAGAAAGAATGGAATATGATAATGAAAAGGAAATATCATCTCAGTAATCTTGAAGGAATGCTCCAATCTCAAAATGAAATCCAGGGATCCTTCGTTTCGAATAGCATAAGTTAAGGCAAGAATCTTATAAGCAAAGGTGTTATTTGGAAGCTGGGAAATGGCAGAAAAATTCAGTTTTGGAATGATAAATGGATGTCAGAGAAGCCTCTTATAGAGAATGAAGAATGGGGGAATGCTATCCAGGATTGTAAAGATTCAATTGGTGAATTAGTGAGTGATTATTGGAAAAATGAAGAGTGGATTGACCTTGGGCTGAAGGATATTAGATTTAAAGAAGTGAATAAATAATTAAACAATTGATTTATCATAGAAAATGAGGTTGATAAACTTATATGGGGTCCAGCTACCTCTGGAAAGTTCTCGGTTGCTTCTGCTTCGTCACTTCTCATCCCTAATGAGGCTCAGCCTTTGTGGGCGCAGGTATGGAATAAAGACCTTACCCCTAAAATTAACATGTTTTTTTGGCTGCTTGTCCAAAACAAAATCCTCACATAGGACAACCTTATGAGAAGAGGGTTTCATATGCCTAATAGATGTGCCCTGTGTTGTCAAGAAGCTGAGAATTGCAATCATCTAATGATACATTGCTCTTTCTCTAGAGAAGTGTGGGACACAACTATATCTTCCCTTGAGCTCAATTGGGTGAAACCTAACTCTATCCAGGAGTTTTTCCAGCAGTGGCAGAGTCCTTTCTATGACAAAAATGCTAGGGATATCTGGAAAATTGTCTTTCCCCACTTCACTTGGCTTATTTGAAAGGAGAGGAATAATAGAATATTTAGAGAGAAAAAGGCTCCTCCTTCTTTGGTTGCAAATTCTGTAACCAGAAGTATAATGGAGAACTATAGAAGTATGGGAATGAAAGATAGTAGTCAATGGGATCCTCAACCCAAGAAGGACAATATTATCTCGTGGGAGAGACTTAAAAGTAGCCAGATTTAGAATCCCAGAGATAATGTTATGTGGACAGCTCCTCCCTTTGGATGGCTTAAAGGGAACTTCAATGGTTCGGCTAAGGGAAATCCTAGAAGGGCTGGAGGTGGAGGGCTTATAAGAGATACTACTGGAAACTGTTTGGGATCGATCACTATCTCGCTGGGTATCCAAACAAATCATGTGGTGGAGGCTGAAGCTACTCTTTACCTGGTTATGATGGCAAAAGATATGGGCTGCACGAAATTATGGATGGAAGGTGACTCCCTAAATATAATCAATTCTATAAAAGGGAATTCTGAGAGCTCATGGACTATAAAACACATCATTAATAAAATTAAAATTATTATGAATTCCTTTGAGGTGACCCCACAATAATGGGTTACACTTTTTTAGACATGTTGATTTTTGCTGAAATAACATATTTTTAATAAAATATGATTATTTATTTCTTGAGAGGTTCCATTTGAAGGAATTATTTACAAATGGTTAGCTCAAAGCCTCTTAGATTAAAAAAAATATTGATATAACATCTATACTCCTCATTCATACCTAAAATGGAGTCTCCTTCACACCTACTAAAATGCTGACAAAAAATCACTTCGACTTTATCTTTTGGCAGATCAAATGAATCTATTTGAAAAACTTATCTATGTAGTAAGGTACTACTGAGAAAACTCTTTCCAATGATTATAATATTAATATATATTAATTTTATCATGACTTTGTATTTTTAGTTTTACTAAACATAGATATTTCACCGTATGTTTACCTCTGTGTTTGACACTTATGAAAAAATAGTAAATGAGAGAAAAAAAAATTCTAAAAAATATCTATGCCCTAGGTATTGAAGTTCTCTTTCTATTCAAAAAAAGAAAAATGAAATTGGACAAATACACAACAAGTTATAAGCTATGTAGTCAAGGTATGTCAAAATTACAGTTTAGTCAACTTCAAATGTTAATAAAATATGAAATAATCATGATAATGTCATCAAACAAATTTCATGCCCTCCATATGGATGTTAAAAAACTAAATTTGAAATAATCACATTGATATCTATTTTAGAAAAAAAGTTATGTTCTATGAAAACAATGTAACTCTTTGAAAATGACATTTTCAACAACATACCAGTTTTCATGGGAGAAATAAAAAACCAATCAAATAAATTCAAAAATAAAAATAAAAAATATATTTAGAATCTAGACAGAAAATCCTAAAAGACTCTAATTTACTTCATCTTCCGATTCCAAACGGTTTAACGAGAATATGCATTTGAATCTTAAAGTTTTTTTCAAAATGTAGAGTTCAGTGTCCGTTCAGGCAAAAAAGTGTAACCCACTATTGTGGGTTCACCCTTTGAAGATTGCCATGTCACTCACGTTTATCATGAAGGCAAAAAATTGGCGGACAGGCTAGCAAATGAAGGTTCCTTGAGTGACGTCACCCAAAAGTGGAGAGGGGAAGCGAATCTAAAGGTTAAGATTACAAGTCTAATCAACTATGACAGAATTAATCACTATGAAGGAAAAATCACTTAGTTTAATGATGACAAGGACAAATCATTTACCGAGGAGGTCTGCATGTAAGGCGAAGTGTGGGATCATTACTCTACAGTTAATAAAGCACGGATAATGGGTTAATTTCGATAACCAAAAAAGAAAAGTTAACCAAAGAAGTAAGGCGGACATCACTGGTAAGGAGTCGAACCAACACATGAGAAAATAGCAAAAAATGGGTGGTGGTTTGAAGAGGGAGGAACCATCCGACTGTGACAAATGGAGACAGGATAGAAAAGTTTGGAAGAAACTGAAGAAAGGGGGGGTTATGCAGTTCATGAAGAAGCTTCACGGGCATGACAAACAGATCACTTCTTTGTTTGTGGATGGTTGGGCTAATGGACGTAAGGTTCATCTATGGGGCAAGTCCTTCACTCTTACTATTTCTAGTTTGGCAGATATTTATGGGTTACCTTTGGAAGGTACCCATTTCCATAGAGGAAATCATAGACTAGGAACTGAAGCTTTTACTATTTTCCCTAAAACTGATGATGAGAAAGCCCTTATGACTAAGGGAAATGGTGACTATGTGGACATTACCAATATTGATGAATTCTGGGCCAAAATTTCAAAGGCTATGATTGAATATTTTACGCTTGATGGGCGGTATTCCAAAATTTACAACTTCCATTTTGTGTTTGCTAACCACTTCAGGCATAATAGGAGGATTTCTTTCCCTTACTATCTTTTGAGTTCCTTGAACAACAGCATTACGGGACACAGGAAAAAGGCTAGTAACCCTATGCTGCATGAGGGCTTGATCCTTCTTATTTTCGACCACATCAGGTACAATATTCCAGACCCTATCCCTAAAAGGATCACTGGTAAAAGAAAGGAGAAGAATGAGGGGGAGATAAGCATTGAGACTAGTAAGAAGAGAAAGAATAATAAGGGTAAGGCCTATGTTGATACCGGTGGCAAAGATATTACCAGCATTGAGGATTTAGAGATAAGGAATCATTCCCAGGGGAAGGGTAACATTGAGGAAGATAATGAGGAGGATTTCGGTGAAGAAGAGATAAACAATGAGAAAGAGGAAGGGAATGAAAAAGATCAAGAAGAGGAAATGAATGATTGGCTAGCAAAGGGGAATGATGATAAGGAGGAGAATAGTCATGAAGATGGAGAAGAAGAGGAGGAAGCGGATGAGGAAGAGGAAGAGACCCAGGAAAAATCTTCTGAAGATGCTATGAAATATTCCCCTGATCATAATGGGGGTGCCAAGAAAGAGGAAGATGGCACTCAGGTGTCATCTATGGAGGCTGATATTACTTTTCAAGGTGCCCCTGTGGAAGAAAAAATGATCAATGTTAAACCAAACTCTCGGGATTGTAAAAACAAAGAGGAGGAAGGTAATGATGATGAGGGGTTACTGTGGGAATTATGGTTGGACAAGAGAATGAAGGTAAGGAGACTGGTAAGACCCCCTTTTCAAATGAAATTGATGAGGACAAGTGGAAAGATAAGAAGGAAGGTATGGATAAGACGACCATGGTGGAGAACAACAAAGAGGAACCTGTTACCCTCTTGAGGGAAACTACTTTGTAGGAGGAGGAGAATAATGCTGAGAGTCAGGATAAGAACATGGATTGGAAAAAGGAAATGCAAGAAATGAAACTCCAGATCCAGGAAATGGAAAAAACTATGAAAAATATGACTACTAAGCTAGGAAAGATGGAAAATAAGGTTCTTGATAAGGTAAATAACAAAAATAAAAATGAGGATGGCACTACTGAGATGAGCAAGATAGTTAATGTCAAGATGAAAGACTTAGAAGCCAAAATTAGCAACCATGACAATATGATAAAAGGTGTTCTAAGCCACAGCAACGAGGGTCTGAAGGTGACCATTATGAATCTGAATATGTTACATAACTATCTGGAAAGGAACCTATTGGAAAGAACTACTATCACCGTCGATGAGGATGCTGGCAATACTGGTCCGGGGATGAGAACTAGAGGGTGCATCCAGAGGAAGGTCCCAGAAAAACTGAAAGAACTGAAGGAGTTGCAAGAAACTATCCAGAAGATGGAAGACCTCCAGAAGAAGGTTGAAGAAATGATAACAGATAATTAGCTAGTTCTTGCTGGTAGTTGTTTTGTAGCTAGTTTTTTCTTTTAGTATCTACTATTGAACTGTGTGGTTGTTTGTCCTTGCTATTGTTTTCCAGCAGGTGTTTCATTTTGATAACTTTAATGCTCTATCTTTAAACTTTTTTGTAACTGGTTTCGGGTCCATGTAAAACCTTCTTTTACCTTAATCAAAAACAATCCATCGACAATGTTCTCAAAAAACATTATCACAATCCTTATTCATCCATTAAATACTTATAAATCGCATAGTAACTCATATAGTGAAGAAGAGTTCACTAATGCCTCTATATTGAAGGTTTGAAGCATAAAGCTCATACAATCTTAAGATGAAATAAGGTAACAACCAATCAATTTAAGAAACATCAAACAAACATGACAATATGGTATAATAAGTGTATCTTTGTAGAGCTTTGCACTTGGTGATTTAATTCCTAAGTGGGACAAGAATATGATTAATATAGGTTTTCATTCAAATTTTTAAAACCCACAACCAAGTGGACAACTCTAGTGAGTAGAGAAAAACAACCCACAAGCATTGAACCAGTGGTAATTGTTGGTTATGCAAGCAAAGGCATCAACAAAGACTATGTTGATACATTTAATAAAGTGGGGTATAAATCCTACAGCTTGAAGCGTGACAAGAAATAATGATCATTCAATACAATCCTAAGCTTTGGAAAAAAATATCTAGGAAAAAGATCCTTCTACTGGGAACATTACTCAAGACATATGTGGATTCGATGAAGAGCATTTGCTCACGATGAATTATATGCAAGAGGAGATGATGCACCTTTCTATCCAAAAACTATGGATTGATTTTGCAGGAAACATTGAGAAAAGTGATAGGCCTCCAATTGCACATATCCTTAGGATCACCAATCTTAGGTATGAATTTGATGTTTCATTTATTAAGAACCTCCCCGTAAAGTTTGGAACAGATATATTCCAAATAAACTTTATGCAAATCCTCTCCAATGCAGAGCTAAAGAGCCCTATAGAATTCATATGAAAACCATCACATTCAAGAGCCTTATTACCAATCATAGTGTGAACATCATCCTTGAGATTAGAAATGGAAACCAATTGATCACAAAAGGCTTGTTGTGAGGAATAAAGCCAACAAGGAACAACCTAAAACCATTCTTGCATAACACAATTCCATTCGAGAGAATCTTTCTATGCAAAGAAAACTTATTCGTAATGCTTACCAAAATATGAACAATATCAAACATTTTCTTAAAGCATATTTTGGTCATCCTTGATCTATTTGATGCCATTAGAATTGTGACAAGAATGGACTTGGAAAAAACTCCTTTAAGGCCCTACCATCCACTTTAAGCCAATAAAGCCTAACCTTATTATAAGCACCTCTATTAAATAGGTATCTATAATTCATTTTTGTTGTTGCAACTGTGTCACCCTCACTTGAGAGGTAGGGAAAAGGGATTCACCTCAAGTGCTTTTGTAGCCTTGCAAACATCTAATGAGGGCCATGTATATATATCTCCAAAAGATAGCAAGTTGGCATCTATAGATGAGCAAAAATGAGATGCACATCAAATGACTTTGTTCAACCAAACTATCCAACCAAATGGTAGAGGGAAACTTTCAAGATTTTAGATCTTCTTGATGTGGGCTAGTGAAGATTGATGACTCAACAAAGAAATATTTTTAAAACTAGGTTTTGCAAGTCCAAGAGAACTCCACTTGGCATTCAACCTTGAACATAATGGGAAAGTAGCTTGACAAATTGACATTTGGCAAGGGCTCAACTTGTAGAGAAAAATTATTAGGGGAAAGGACCCAATACCTACACACCCTAACTTCACACACCTATAGATTAGGAATGGTATGTCAAATTTGACAAATTGTTTTGTTGTCTTTATACACGAGTTAACTACTTAAAGCTAAGGTTTCACCTTATGGGTATTCACAGATCTCTCTATAGCAACTATCAAACACATAGTGGTCAAAAAGTGGTCATTTCAAAGTGTTGCACAATCGCCACTATGTTCTTGCACCAATAGTTGTTCACTCAAAAATGTCAATACTTGTGACCAAATGTCCCAATAGTCTTTACAAAATGTCCCAATATTGGTACACAAATGGGTCAATTACCAATCAAAAAGCTAAAAAATGATCGGCTATTAATACATGTGTGATCAACTATTAGTACATGTATTATCATTTTTGGGGCTGGTTTTAAAATTAGTAATTAGGGGGTCAAGATGACAAAAAAGTCACAATTATTGGACCCCCTATCAATTACTAGTACTCTTCCCCTAGTAAAGGGAAAAGAAATTATGAAGAAAGCATAGCACAATTGAGGTGTTTAAAGACTCATATCAAAGCCAACTCAAAAGTTAATGAATAGGAATAATGATGAAGCTTGTGTTTGGAGTGGCTATAGGAAAGTGTAGAATGAGGAAAAGCACCAAGAAGAGGAAACAAGATGAGAAAAAATAAAAATTAAAAAAAGGAACCAAAGGGCACTGATGCAAATGATTGGAAGAAGGATCTCAACCACCTCTCAAAGGACTAGGAGCTATTTTCAATTCTAAATGATCTATTGTTTATTTTTCTCTTGTTACATCTAGTATGTTGTTATTCTTGTTGCTATTATGGTTAAACTTTACAATATTATTATGTTGTGTTGTGATTGTACACACTAAAATATGCACTTCTATGAACCATTACATGCAAAGTTGCTCAAAAATGAGGCCTCACAAAGCGGCTCATAGCTCTCTATGCATGGAGTTGCAAGGGACTATGATGTGTTTTGCTCTCAGCTAGAGCTACAAGCTTGTGACATTGCTAGTCAACCATACAATGAGAGATTCAAGTAAAGACAAGGGCAACAATGTCAATATCTCCAAAAATCCAAATATGCAATGCAATGCAAACTAAGAATGAGAATGCAAATGTGCAAGTTATGCTATGAAAATGGAAGTACAAACTAAGCTATGAAATGGAAATAACAATGGATTACAAGTCCTTCCTATTTAGACTATGTGAGCTTATTCTATTGCATAAAAGAAGATCTACACTAAGAATGCCATTATCATGCAACTAAGAAAGGAAATATGCAACTACAATGAAATGCAACAAGTCTTCAATGTCTTCAAACTCCAAATGCACCTAAAACCTGCAGCATAACATTAGCATAAAACATGGATATACAAATGAAGGAGAGAGCTCTCCTTTTATAAGAAATGAGGTGAAATGGACCATTGAGATTAAGAGGCAAAAGTCTTAATCAGCGGTGGAGCTTGAAAGAAGAGCAATCCATGTGCACAAGCATCCTCCAATGAGAGTGAAGTGTTGACTTTTGAGCCTCATGTGAGACAAAAAGTGCTTTTTCCCTTTTTATAAAATAGGAATAATGTTTTATTTGTGCAACTTAGGATAAGAGGAAAGGTGGGCTTTTTATTTAATCAAAAGGGGAGGAAATATTCCTTTTAATTAAATAAAGACTTAGGATAAATGGTTAGCCCCTAGGATAAAAATCCAATATATGATCGAAATTAGGATTTGATCAAGAAATTGATAATGTTCAAAATATTGATTATTGATCAAAATGATTCAAGATTGATAAATCAAATAAATGGGGCCCAAAGTCTAGGCGACCATTTTAGGGTGCATACAGTGATGACTAACTAGAACTATATGTTTTCTACTTTTAGGCTAAAGAGGTCTTTTTGGCACTAGAAGTTCATTGTGATATTGCTATCAAGATTCAACTGTGTAGTTTTTTTGAGTCAAACACATTGACCCATGATTCATGAGTAGTGGTTCACATGAACCCATCTCTCATGGGAATGGAACCATGAGAGATGGGTTCGTGTGAACCACTACTCATGAATCATGGGTCAATGTGTTTGACTCAAAAAAACTACACAGTTGAATCTTGATAGCAATATCACAATTTGAGTTGTTGTGGAAAATATCTCCTACTTATCACTAGAAGTTCATGTTAGATATTAGTATGGACAAGTATAGTGTTATTGATAGTTTAGAGCTAATAGATAGAACTTTTTATATATTTTTTATTAATTTTGTTCTCTAATAAATTTTGTGGCTTCTAACTATAATGACCTAAAGTCTAGTTCTCTACTTTATGTTGTAACCTGATTGCTATCTAGGTTCAAGGCCCTCTCCTTGCCATCTTAATCAAAAATACTAAATGTGTGTAAGTCCATTCATAAAGCATACTTTCAAAGTGAGTTCTCCCCATGCAATGAATCATAAAATAGAATGATCTACTACCCAATTCACACTATAAAGTCAAAGGATGGCTAAAGCAACATCCACAAAAATTTCAAAATGCACACCTCATATGAATTTAGAATAACTTTTTTGATAGGTTCACTTTGTTGAGACATGTTAATGGCTAGAGCCACATCCACAAAAGTTTCAAAATACATACATCATGAATTTAGAATAACTTTTTAGATAGTTTCACTTAGATGAGACATGTTGCAAGGCAACCAAACCATTAAGACCAAGCCTCAACTTTGACAATCACCCCTACCTATCATATAATTTTTTATGACAATTTAGGCATTTTAATACCTTGCTTTATACATTTTAAGATAAAGAGTAATTGTTTTTTTTTTAATTAGGAATAATTTAATTTAAAAAAATTAAATATTTTATTTTAATAATATATATATTACATATAATAAATATTTTAATCTTCATAATATAGTGCAAATAATCTAATTACTATTTTAAATGTATTATTATATCTAATTGAAAGTAACTATTTTCAAATTCTTAGTAATATGATTTTCTTATATAGATATAAATAACTTACAATTAGAAAATAAGTATAAATTAATAATATATGCAAAAGTCTTAAATTTTTAAATTTATATTTTTTTATTTGAATAATATTTTAAATCAATAATAATATACAATAAATCATATGAAAACCTTCATGTATGATAAAAAAAAAACATGAAATTAAAAAACAATTATTAATTATTAATATATGCAAAAATATATATTAATTAGGAAAGTCTCAAAGTTAATATAATTATAAATATATTTATGTTTTATTTTAAAAAGATTCCACATTGAAGAAAAAATTTTACTTTAAAACAATTAAAAAAAACTAAAAGAAATGTGAAAACACAAGAATATTTCAATATAATAGTACAATTTGATAAGGGAGAGACTAAAACATTCAAATATTTTGACTACACAGTTCAAAAACTAACAACAAACATTACATTACAAAGCACATTTGAAAATCAATGTATTCTCATTAAAATATTATATTAGATTCAAATCATCTTCCCCTTTTACCTCTTCTTCAAAAGTTTAAACATCAATATTTCTATTTTGATGAACATTTAAAATTTTGCCAATATAAAATTAGTCAATAGTAATAATAATAATAGGACAAGCATTCTAAAAGTAGAAATATGTATAATCAACACAAGAGTTCAATTAACTCTACAACCTTTTATTCATTTTCCTTTTTCAAATTTAATACATTTTACACATTAAATCAAATAATAAAATGCAGCTTTATATAGGTTAACTTATCAGCACATGACTATTGTATACATAAAAATATGGAAAATGAAATATGCTAAGTTTAGTCGAAGCAATATAATTTAAGTATGACAACTGTAATTATCCTAATATGTGACAATGAAATGTTAACTTGCTAACTCATTTTCTCTTAGAAGCTTAACCCTCACTCTTTCTCTTAAAAGCATTTGAACAGAACCATTCTACGAACCTCTATCCAAAAAAAACCTGAAAAACATAAACATTTGATGAGATCTACCTAAAAAGCTCTATCAATAAATTTTGAAAACAAGAACTCATATCTATAAACATGCTCATAGTCTAACAGAACTAAAATGATCCAAATTTTAAATCTGACAGAACTAAAATGATCCTCATTTTAAATCTGCAGAACTAAAATGATCCTCATTTTAAATCACTTGACCTGTTCTCTTCCAGATAAAATCAGTCTGACAAATGAACCAAATATTAGACGCCGACATTTTAAAAATCATCGTAGATAATCCTCTGGACTAAAGAGAAATCATCATCGGTGATTCCTCCAGATCAGATTTCAAAGAAGAAGATCGAAAATAAAACCCTCGCCAGACAAACACTGAAGAATACAAAAGAATTTTAAACAGAGCTTCAAATCTTCCAGACAGCTGGTGGTGTCGAAAGACACCATATTATTACACAATCTCGATCTAATAACATCAGCCGCCGAAGCCATAGAGGGTTCTACCTTGCCTCTTCAAGGCATAAACAACGTCCATGGCTGTGACGGTCTTCCTGCGAGCATGCTCTGTATAAGTGACAGCATCTCTGATAACATTCTCAAGAAAAATCTTCAAAACGCCTCTGGTTTCTTCGTAAATGAGACCGCTTATCCGCTTCACGCCTCCTCTCCTTGCAAGGCGCCGAATGGCGGGCTTGGTGATGCCCTGGATGTTATCTCGCAGCACTTTCCTGTGCCTTTTCGCACCTCCCTTTCCCAAACCCTTTCCTCCTTTTCCTCGGCCCGACATTTTGTCACTCTTTCCGATCTGCTGATGAAAATACTCTGAAAATGGCTATTGCAGAGGTTGCGTTTGGGATTTGATCTCCTGTGTCTTTTATAACTGCCTTCTGTCAGGTGTGTCAAATTTGAATTCGTTTCCCGCTCGAGTATTTTCAATCTTAACCGTTGAATCCATCGCTTATCCGTGGCAAGCACTGCATCTGAATTTCCACCGTGCGACTGGCATCCCGAGAGATGTTAATTAGAGGGGAAACTATAAATGAAGCGTGTATGCCATATTTCTTAGAATGGATCTATGGGTCTATGCATATGGAAAGATACGCTTTGTGTCAATCTTTAATTTGTTTTACACTTTACTAGTATATTATTAATTGCATCTTGCTGTGAAATGGGTATTGCTAAAGAGTTTTTGAAGGTTAAGTGGAAAAAATAGAGGTTTATAGGCATATGAGGTCAATAGGTAAGTCATTTAGCAAATAATGTTGTTCAAATCAATTTTGTGTCCACTTACATGGATCCAAACATGATATGACAAAACTTTTGAATCGAGTAAATAATCAAGCTACATTACCAATATGGTCTTGTTATGTTTGCAATAGGGGGTGTAAGGCATGCAAGGGCGCGAGGTGGGGGATAAATAGAGGGAGAAAGAGTGTGAGAGAGATGGGTGAGGAGATATAGTTAAGGGATAGAGATGGAGTTGGATGTCCAGAGAGAGAGAGAGAGAGGGGGTGGAAGGGCTAATTATTAACTAAAATAAATATTATTTATATAATAATAATAAAATTCTAAAAAATTAATAACATAAATATTTAAAATAGTTAAGAATAATAAAATATCTTAAAAAATTATAAATATTGTATAAGTTAATATGGTGGTGTGGTTGTTGTACCTACCAATGTTCAAACCCTCGTTGGGCCATTGTGATCGCGAGCTTGTGCCTTCATTCATTCAATGTTCTCACAATTTGAACCTCAACTTTGTTATATGGGGATGAGGTCCCCTCTTTGTGACCTTGTCATCTCATATATATTATATGGGGAGGGGGAGTAAAGGGGGCGGGGTGCAAAAAGTAGAGATAGGAAGGGAGAAATAGGGAGTGTTTCTGTGTGAGTGAGAAGGGTGGAGGGGCATGGGATGGGGGATAAATAGAGGGAGAAAATTGTGAGAGATGGTGGTAAGGATATAGTAGGGGAATAGAGATGGAATTGGATGGGTCATAGTAGGATGGGGGATATGAAGGGAGTGAGGCAGGGAAATGGAGATAGAGCGAGGGGTGCAAAGATAGATATGGATATGGAAACATGAAGTGTTTGTGTTTGAGAGTGAGAGAGATCTGTATATAGAGAGATAGGGAAGGAGACATAAGGAATGTGTGACTATGAGTTGCTAAGAGAAATATGGATAAATTAAGGTTTAGATTCTCTAGCTCTATATTATTTAAAAATTTAGTTATTAACTAAAAGAAATATTATTTCTATAATAATTAATTAATTAAATAAAATATTGTAAAAAATCAATAATATAAATATTTAAGATAGTTAACAAGGATATAATATAAAAAATAATTTGTATAGATATTGTATAAGTTAAGATGGTGGTGGGGTTGTTGTGCCCACCAAGGTTCAAACCCCCATTGGGGCATTGTGATCACAGGATTGTGTCTTCACTAATTCACTATGGTCAGGTTTGTGATCTCATATGGGGATGAGTTCCCTTGTTTGTCATCTCACCAACTCATATTTCTTGTACAGGGAGGGGGGAGGGGGGAGGCGAGCAAGGTGCAAAGATAGAGATAGGGAAGGAGAAACAAGGAGTGTTTGTGTGTGAGTTGGGGTAAAGATATATATATAGAGAGAGAGAGAGAGATCTATGAATATAGAGATAGGGAGGGAAACATAAGGAATGCGTGAATGTGTAAGTTACTAAGAGATATATGGATATAGAGATAACATTATATTTGAATCTTTGTCACTATATTATTTATAAATGTAATTATTAACTAAAAGAAATGGCATTTGTGTAATAATAAAATTATTAATAAAACTACTATAAAAAAATCAAGAACATAAATATTTAAAATAGTTAAAAATGATTTAATATCAAAAATAAATTTTATAAATATTGTATAAGTTAAAATGGTGGGGTGGTTGTGCCCACCAAGGTTCAGACCCATGCTGAGCTATTGTGATTGTAGACTTGTGCCTTCATTGATTTAATGTGTGTGTGTGTGTTTGGGCCTCACTTTTTTATATGATGACGAGGTCCCCTATTTGTAACCTCACTGGTTCATAGCTCTGGGTCAAAAGCATTTCACTCAGGGTCTGAGGGCATGTCGTGCCAACATCATCAATCAAGTTAAAATGTTTTCCAAACACCTTTTTAAAAAAAATAAAAGAAGATAAAAGTTTAAAATATAATTTTGCACAAGAATTTAAATTTTAATGAAGCAATAAATAATTATAAATTGAACTACTTCTAATACATTTTTTTATTTCATAAAATAGACATAAAATTCCACGTTGTAAATTGTAGACACTTCCTAAGGTGTCCAATTCCACGCTTACTTAGCACCCATTTTAGTGTGTGTTGATTCTTATATGTATCACATGACTTTGTTATGTATTTAATTAATAAATATGTAAATAGGGTCCTCTCTTAATTTAATTTCTATGAGGGCCCTTAATTATAGGTGTGCCCCTTTAATTATTTCATTCATTCAAACACCACTTCCATACATAAGCCATGTTTTATCATGGGTGGCCTTTTGTATTTATTGTGATATCACACCTTAATTTTGTGCATGTTTTGGGCATCTCCACATCCAAATTGACCCTCGACTCAAATGTAAGCCCATATTGGATGGTATAGGGTGACTTGGTGGGTGTGGGGTGAGTCAACTCGCCCCAAACCTTGGGAGTTGCCATCTACCCCACAAATTGGGCCCAATTTTGAATGGAGTAACAATCTTTTAATTTTATCAAGATGTTCAAAATTTTGTCAGCATCCTGAATAAGATGAAATGGTGTTCATCCTATTAATGAATGGGGGAAATATGAGATCCACTTCTAAATCCAATTTCTCAAAGGAGAGATCCAAATTGATCAACCAAAAGGTTAATGCATAATCGAATCAATCTATGGAGAATATGAAGGAGGAAGAAAACCTTATATTTCCCTATAATGGAATTGTGCTTGAAATCTGAAATAATTGAAAGGCAAATACTAACCTCAAAATAGGGCAGACCTGGAAAATGTTGATTTATGATGTCTGTGTGTAGTTTTGAGCAATTCTGCAACCTGTTTCGAATTGGAAATGCTGAGACGAAGAAAACCCATAAAACTTTTATCTTTCTAACAATAGGTAGTCTTTGACCCCGATAAAAGGTCAAAGGCTACATTCTTATTCTGAAGGTCTACTTTGACTTTGTTCACATATCTCAGAAGTTCACCGAAAAGGGTATCCGAATCCAACCTCAGATCTGAAGTTCTGCACCTATACCTGCAAGAAAAAAAGAGTTTTTTTGTTTGTATGGGGGGTTTTCCTTGGTCAAACCCCAATTTAGGAATTAACCTTGAAATTGAATTGAAATTGTAATGTGCATAAACAAGGTAAAATGAAATAATTCATGTTGCTTATGTTGAAGTCCTTGTAGAGGATTTGAATCCTCAAATCCACAATTAGGGATGCTCCAATGGATGTAGAATGAATGTAGGATGTCTCAAATCAATGGCATTTGATATTCAACACCAATCTAGAATGGATCTTTGCATATGAGGAGGCGTGGATGAATGTAGAAGGATGGATCTTCAAGGGGGCTCCAAAGAGATTGAATCCTTCAATGGCTAACAATGGATCTCCTTGATGAATGAATGCTTGAACACTTGAATGCTTGAAGGCTTTCTTGAATGCTTGAATTCACTTGCTTGCACTTGAGAGCTTGAGAGATTGCTTGGTGAGAATGGATGTGAAAATGAGAGAGGAAGGCCTCCTTTTATAGTGAACTAGGGCACAAACCTCTAGAGAAGGCTAACATTGGGAAATTAAATCTCAAATTAACCTTAACCCCTAGAAATGGACCCATAATAAATGTAATTAAGGATTTACCATTTCGAAACCCGAAATGGTCGACCCAGAGGTGGGAAAAAGAATCTTTCTGAAACCTGATACCCAAAAATCAAAAAAATTTGAAATTTGAAATGTGGGTCAAGGACGAGGTAGACTCTGCCCTAGGTTAGATTTGAGGTCGACCCTGACCTAGGTCAAAGTCGAGGTCAACTTTTACCTTGAGGTCAAAAACCTTAGGACCTTAGCCTAGAATGCCAGGAAATGTAGACATGAAGTGGAAAATAGGTGCAGAGGGAAGTAGAACGGGGGGAAAAGCCAAATACATGCAAAGACCTGATCAAGGCACTTAACATGACCCCAAATCACTTACTTGGAGGGCTAAATGCTCTTATCATGGAAGTGCTTCCATTTTAAGATGATACATTAAGCCCCCACTTTAGCAAGAGTATGGACTCGATGCAAACTCTTGGTAAAGGAGATCAAAATGAAAATATAATATTATCATAATCCAAGGGACAAAGATAAACCTTAAGCCCCCAAGGACTCAAGTCTTCGTCGACTCCCAGATCACAATAAGAGATACATCTCTAGAGAGATAAAGAAAGGGTGTGATTATCTCGCCCAATGATAACTTATGTCCCATTGTGAACCACACAAGGAAATGGTGCAACTGGAAAGATGGAATTGAACCACCTAGTGAATGTGGGTACTCACTAGTCAACCCATCAAGGATTCATCCTTAGGAATATTCTATTCCATAAGAATAAAACTAAAAACAAAAAGAGATCCAATCTTAAGGACACCTCCGACCTTAAGGGATCAAGAAATATATATATATTTGAAACTGGAGGGATCAAGAGATCCTAAAATATAAATCCATGCTTTAAGGATTAGTTACTAATCCAAAAAGGGAGAAAAGTATCTTGAAAAATAATATGTGTGTATCGAAAAGTGCATGTGTGCAACAGGTGAGTAGAGCGTATGCCCCCACATTAAAGTCATTGTTGACACTTTAACAGGAGCAATGGCTTTAATGAAAACATAAACAACTCCACTGATTACATTTCCACGTCGAGATGCCCCCAGATGAAGACAAATCAAGGGAAATATCACAGAAACATACAAAGAACACAGAAGGGATCTACCTATTGTGGAGTCAGTATGATCATAAGATAATATATATATATGATATTATTGCAAATGAATTGACATCATTCCCCAAAGAAAGTAGAACTACGATCACAAAGGAGGAAAGATCACATAAGATATACGAAGGAGAATCTTTTCAGACCACGACATGGAGACCAAAAAGAATTAGTGCCACCACATCTCGAATCCAAGCAGATTACACAAGGAAACATTTACAAACAATAGCACAATTACAACATAACATGGAACCACACATAGAAGAATAGAGATACATATAGATGAATTTGAACAATAGTTTTGATTCCTTTATCACCTTGTACCAATTGAGTAACAAGGATCGTATAAAAGAATCTAACAACATTTAGCGAACACATCACGGGAGAAGCACAGTACAACAAGAAAAACACACAACAAAGCTACCAAGAAGGACAAGCCGATCAAGCGTGCCACCTACTCTCCCCATCTCATTGTATATCATTTAGGGAAGGTGCGTAACTCACAAGAGGGACTATATCCAACATAGTAGGAATGATAGCCAGTTCCAAACAAGGATCCTCTTGAGAATCACAATGTTCGACACTAGGTGTAAGAGTTAATTATGATGAAAGCATATTAGGTAAATCAATGTCAATGTTAATAGTCTCATATTCATCATTAACATCATTAGTATCATCAAGAGTATCTTCTTCATCCAAATTAATCAAAATAGGATCTAAGATACAAATAGAATCATCATAATCATGCATCTTAACATCATTATTAGTAACAACTTCTTCTAACACATCATGCATAGATTTATCCAAAGAAGGTAGAGATCTTTGAAGAACAGAATTATGAGCTTTAGCATGAGCATGACACTTCTTACAACGTTCATTAGCAGATCGATTACATTTTGATTTATTTGAAATAGGTTGAGAACTAGGAGGAACAATCACATGATCTTTCACAGGGTCTTTAGGAAGATCAATAGGATTATCAACAATAGGAGGAACAATCACAGGATCTTTCATAGGTTCTTTAGGAAGATCAATAGAAGGAAATTGATTAACAGAAGTAGAAGCCATAGTTAAAGGAGGTATAGAAGGTATAGGCAAAAGACCATGATCAAGATCCATAGGAGGTATGCTTAATTCAAGAATCTTATGATGTTTATAAGCTTGATATGAATGAAAAAGATTATCAGGTCAAGGAGGACATAAATTAGGTAATGAAGGCCAAAAGAAATCAAGAGTAGCACAATCTCTAGGCCTAGAAGGTTGATATAAAGTATGATTAACCGTCTTCACTTCTTCATCATGAACAAATTTAAGACACTTATGGATAGATGAAGCAACAACATGCATGGTATTCAACAAAGGAAAACCTAGCTTAACTTTAAATTGATCAGAAGTAGGAACAACAACAAAGGTGGTGTTCACAATTTTTCCACAAAGTTCAACCGGTAAAGTAATAGAACCAAATGATGGATAAAGAAAACTGTTACAAGTTTGAATTCACACATTCAATGTATCATAAGAATCGTGTTGTAAGATTTTCATAAAAAGATTTTCTTCAATAATAACATTGACTAAGGATGTAGGATCAACAAGACAACCACGAGTAGGTTTCTAAGAAATCCTAGCATAAATGTAAAGGGGACCATCAGGAGCCTTAATAATCTTAGAGTCATCAAAGGTAATCAAAAGTTCTTGAGGTCTTTTATTCTTAGGTTGTTGTTGAGGTTTAGGTTGAGTTTTCATTTTAGACTTAAGTTTTGGTCGAGGTTGAGATTGAACTTGAGGTTGAATCTGAGGTTGAGGTTGAGATGGAGACACAGATTGACCAACATGCTCCACTTGATTAACAACATGATTAAGATCATCCATCTTTGAATCATACATAATTTCCATAGCAGATGGCTGAGCAATGGTATTAGTATCATGCGTAGGTAAAGGATTCGTATAGATTTGAAGGTTTTGATTAGGAGGAGAGACAGATTTGTTCCCACTCCCATTAAGATTATCAATAGATAAGGCATTAGAGTCAATTAAGTCTTGAACCTTATGTTTTAAAGAATAAAATTTCTCAGTATCATGACCATTCTGACGATGATATTGACAAAAAGCATTTTGATCAAAAGATTTAGATGCAATCATAGTAGGTAAAAGAGGTTGAATAGGAGGTAAAGTAATCATATTAGCAGTTAACAACCTATTCATAATAGCATGTAAAGATTCAGAGAGGAGTAAATGTACAATTTAATCGAAAAGCAGTGGATGCAGAAGTGGCATTGTAAGATGCAACAACAACTTGATCAACAACTACATTCACTTGTTTGTTTATCTTGACATAGTTGTTGAATTTTTGAATTTTTTTTGGATTAGAAGCAGCATCACTCTTATCAACTAGAACATGAGCCATTGGAGTGTTGCTCTCAAATTGACTCACTTGTAATTGATAATGATGAAGCACTGCACAAAGTTGTTGAAAAGAGGTAAATTCAGTAAGCAGAATCTTATCTCTAATATCTTTTTGCAAATTTGAAATAAACATACGTTGAATATCAATATCAAGAACATGATAGGAAATCTGAGCATGCAAATGCTTAAATCTACCAATAAATTTAGTTAATTTTTCCTTAGCACTTTTTTTACAATGCATCAAATCAGTCAAAGACACTTGCAGGCCACTATTATTTTAAAATTGTTGAATAAAGGTATTAGCAAGTTTTGGAAATGAATCAATAGAATAAGGAGGCAAGGAACAATACCATTGTAAGGCTTTGTCATGAAAAGTTCTAGCAAACAGTTTGGCTAAAATCCTTTGGTCATGAGCATAATCACTACAAAGGATTTGGAATATTTTAGCATGATGAATGAGATCTCCTTTTCCATTATAATTCTCAAGACGAGGCATATCGACTTGCTGAGGAACAGGAGTATGAATAATATCCAAAGACAAAGGACTTCCCATGTCACATGTAGGAATACTAAACTTGTTTTGAGTTAAGGAAGCAAGTTGTTGTTGTAAGGATGACATAGTTTGAGCCAAACTGATGATTGTTGAATCATTAGAGGAAATAGGAGGAATAGCAACATTAGACACACTAGGTAGAGTGTAAGAAGCTACAGGAATAGAAGACACAACTGGAGGAACACTAGGAACTACAGTTGGAAGCGGATTGAAATAAGTAAAAGGAACATTATGATATGAAGGTTGTGATGTAGGAAGGGACACAAGAGGAACACTCATAGGAACATAGGGAACCGTCATAGTCACCAAAGAAGGAGTATAGGTAGGAATACTAGGTAAAGGATTAGATGGAGGTTCTACACTAGTGATAGGAGGAATCAACCCTAAATCGTGAGCTTCTTGAACTAAAGGTTTAATATTTGAATGCACAAGGTGAGTAATACCACACAAGAGGTTAACACCTTGATCACTATCATAGAGAACTTTCTTAAGAGCCTCTATAGCTTGAATAGAATCTTGATTATGGTTCTCTTGAATAAGCCAATTACCCATTTTATCTAGTTTAGTTGAAAGTTTTTGGACTTGTTTAGGGGGAAATCTTAAAGCATCATCTTCATCATGAGATGAGTGAGAATAGTTTTGCTCCATTGTAGGATTGGAATCATGAAGAATCAAATTATCATCTGGAATCCTAAGGAAAGGACAAGAAGGTTCAGGATCAAAGGCACCCATGAGTCTATGACTTCTTCTAACCAGAATGTTATAAGTAGGACTACTAGTAGTAAAGCTCATAAACCAATGCAATGCAAATGAACTAAACTAAGACCACATAAAGCATGAATATTTTTGTATTTTTGAAATCTAATTAGCATGCAAGATTTAACATAAAAGAGAAATCTAATACCAAAAGATAATATAATATCTAACACCAAAAAGAAAGAGAGTAAGCTAGTCAGGTTCACCAAAATGAATAAGATGAAATGGTGTTCATCCTATTAATGAATGGGGGAAATATGAGATCCACTTCTAAATCCAAATTCCCAAAGGAAAGATCCAAATTGATCAACCAAAAGGTTAATGAATAATCGAATCAATCTATGGAGAATATGAAAGAGGAAGACAACCTTATATTTCCCTATAATGGAATTGTGCTTGAAATCTAAAATAATTGAAAGGCAAACACTAACCTCAAAATAGGGTAGATCTAGAAAATGTTGATTTATGATGTCTGTGTGTAGTTTCAGGCAATTCTGCAACTTGTTTCGAACTGGAAATGTCGAGACAAAGAAAACCCAGAAAACTTTTATCTTTCTGAAAACAGGTGATCTTTGACCCTGATAAAAGGTCAAAGACTACATTCTTATTTTGAAGGTTGACTTTGAATTTGTTCATAGATCTCGAAAGTTCATCGAAAAGGGTATCCGAATCCAAGCTCAGATCTGAAGTTCTGCACCTGTACCTGCAAGAAAAAGAGAGTTTTGTTGTTTGTATGGGGAGTTTGCCTTAGTTAAACCCCAATTTAGGAATTAACCTTAAAATTGAATTGAAATTGTAATGTGCATAAACAAAGTAAAATGAAACAATTCACCTTGCTTATGTTGAAGTCCTTGTAGAGGATTCAAATCCTCAAATCCATAATTAGGGATGCTCCAATGGATGTAGAATGAATGTAGGATGTCTCAAATCAATGGCATTTGATCTTCAACACCAATCTGGAATGGATCTTTTCATATGAGGAGGCTTGGATGAATGTAGAAGGATGGATCTTCAAGAGGGCTCCAAAGAGATTGAATCCTTCAATGGCTAACAATGGATCTCCTTGATGAATGAATGCTTGAACACTTGAATGCTTGAAGGCTTTCTTGAATGCTTGAATTCACTTGCTTGCACATGAGAGCTTGAGAGATTGCTTGGTGAGAATGGATGTGAAAATGAGAGAGAAAGGCCTCCTTTTATAGTGAACTAGGGCACAAACCTCTAGAGAAGGCCGACATTGGGGAATTAAATCCCAATTAACCTTAACCCCTAGAAATGGACCTATAATAAATGCAATTAAGGATTTACCATTCTGAAACCCGAAATGGCCAACCTAAAGGCGGGAAAAAGAATCTTTCTGAAACCCCGATACTCAGAAATCAGAAAAACTTGAAATTTGAAATGTGGGTCAAGGACAAGGTAGACTCTGCCCTAGGTCAGAGTTGAGGTTGACTGTGACCCTCAAGGTCAACTTTGACCTTGAGGTCAAAAACCTCAGGACCTCAGCCTAGAATGCCAGGAAATGCAGACAGGAAGTGGAAAATAGGTGCAGAGGGAAGCAAAATGGGGGGAAAAGCCAAATACATGCAAAGACCCGATCAAGGTGCTTAACATGACCCCAGACCACTTACTCGGAGGGCTAAATGCTCTTATCATGGAAGTGCTTCCATTTTAAGATGATACACATCCTTCAATTTTTTAGCCCCAAAATGGCTTAGTGAGGTATAAAATAAAGGCTACCTCCCTCATTTTGGCATCTTTTATCTCCCTCAAGCATTCAAGGTGCGATTAAGCATTCAAGGCATTTCATACCCCAATATTGTTTATTGTGACAAGCTTCACCAACCATTATACAAGAATGGATTTTGTGATGTCCTTTTAGGTCTTTGTGGAATCATGTTATTGCATTAACACTTGTGATCTCAACTTAAGAACAGTTGCACTATCAATGTATAAGAAATCTTATTCTAAGATCTAGTCTCTGCTTTATATTAGTATGCTTTAATTTCAAATACCTTTCAATTTAATTTCATGGTTAATTTCAAAATAGGGGTTTGACTTATCAAAACCCCTTTCCTCCAACATTTTCCTCATTTTTTATGTCTAGGTGATAGGTGGCACAATTTCAAAAGAAGCCATGGATAGGTCTAATTGAGAGCTTTAGTTTGACAGGATTTTCAACAAAATTTGCAAGCTCTAAGGTGAGTTGACTCACCCCAAACCCCCAACTAACCCCATACCCTCTAGGTCACCCTAGAACTCTTACTTTCAATTCAAATTTGGTTTACAGGTTTTTTCTTTATCTCATCTTCCCAAATCTATTCCCAAAATTGGGTTCTCAATTTGTTATTTGTCTATGTATCTAGATTTCACATTCTCCATCCACATTTGCATAGTCATATTTTATAACAACGAAGGATCACTGCATCCACTTAGTTCTTGAGCCTCCTTGAACCTAGTGGATCATCTTCCTTCAAATGTAAGAGGAGATATGCCCAAGCTTCCTAGTTTGTTCATACATCCTAGTGAACATTATTTGCTTCATTACTATAAATAATTAAATTAATTTCAAATTACAAACTATTTTAGAATCAAAGTGTAAAGTCAAAATATATAATGGTAAATGTTAATTTAAATCATGTTAATGGGCCTAAGAGGGTTCAAGCTCTAGATGTTATAAGGAATCAGTCTATTTGGAAACCTCCTGAAAAAGGATGGATCAAAATTAACTTTGCCGGAGTGTCAAAAGGCAATCTGGGATGTTCAGGGGCATGGTATATGGCCAAGGATGATGAAGGAAATATTATAGCATTAGGGGCTAAAAGGTTGGAGGATGGCACAAATAATTTAGCGAAATGTCTGGCGGTTGGTAATGTCACTTTGTTGGGACGAAAGCTTGGAGGCAAGAGACTACATCTGGAAAGTGATTCACAGTTAGTGGTCAATGACATCATTAAAGGGGAGATGGACACATGGTACCTCAATAAACATATCAGAAGAATACAAGACTTGCTGGGAATATTTGTAGAATTTAGGGTTATGCATGTTCGAAGAGAAGCCAATTCATTGACAAATTTGCTATCCAATGTTGGGGTTAAAGGTTCATTGGAACAAAAGTTTGAATTTTTTGAAGATTTCACTAATTTATCTAGGGAAGATTTATTTGTTTTTAACGAGATTCATAAGTTGTGTCATCTTAAGGGTGATGAAGTGTTTATGCAACTTGAGGTGTGTGAGATTATCACAACACTTGAAGAGTACACTCATTAATAGATTAGGGGTAAAGGAAGGACAACAATAGATTTCCAGACATTCGCATGAGTTGGTAAAGGTAAATATTAATGACAGGGTCCTCATGTTTGGCAACTTTAGAAGTTTTGAAGGTTGCTTTATAGAGCCTTAATGACATGGAAGACAGGTGGAGTTCACGAAATCTGTGTAAGGAGTTGGGTGATATTTCTTGGTCGAGAATGGAGGCTAATTTTTTTTTGTCATCGCCAGGAAAAACCCTAGGATTTAGAGGGGTATATCTGTCACGCGGATGAGACACATTTTTAAGATTGATCATTTGGACTTCTGGTCAGCCATTTGCAAAATGATGGGGGAATAATTCTTGAATTCAAACCTTTGACTGCAAATAAATTTGGATATTTCTTCCTTATTTGTTACTCTGGCCTTAACGGTGGGTTCTTCTAGGGAGGAGGTATTGAAGGTTTTGTGAAGGTGTCAGGAGTCGAAGTGGGCTAGTGGCCTTTTCCCAATCATATAGAACAAGGCCCATGGTGCTTAGTTAGGGGTGGAGATGGGGAACTGCAACCATTGGTTTTGTGGTCTTCAAACCACCCAATGGACAAGCATTTTCCATAGGTGAGGCAAGGATGGAAGGATTTGCTTGTATTTTTGCGAGGAATCGATGAGGAGAAAATGAAGGTGGTGGGAGAAAGGAAGTGGAAGAGGAAACCAACTCCTTGAAAGTCGACAGCTCTAGTGGAACCCGATGGAGTGTCTACAGTGTGGAGGTAGGTTCAAGTTAGTGGGTGAGGTTCTGGAGGAGGGAGAGTTGGGCATTCTCTGGTGACAGGTGAAGCGGTTTGTGTAGGAGAAGGAGTAGGGGTTGATGTCAGTCTTTTCCTTGATGTGCAGAGAAGGAAGGTGGTCGAGGATTTGGTGGCTGGTAGCAGTGGTTTGGGGGTCGGGGGCAATAGTGTTTTAGAAAGAGCGTGTGGTGGTGACACTACTCACAAAAGCCATGGAGAAATACCAAATTTTACCAGGGAAGACATAGCTCACTGGTTTGATTTATGCTTTCTGTTCCAAGCCTCGACTTTAGGTTTTATCCATGACGCTTAAGATGTCTTTTTGGATTGCATATTGTAAAGAACTGAACATGTTTTTGGAAATTGTTGAATCTCTATCCCAGTAAGAGATCATGTGAGATTAGTATAAGGTTGAATGCTTTAGCAACGTATGGTTTATTGCCTGGGAGAGGCATCGACTATAAAAGCTTTTCTGAATATTGATACAAATATAATTATTATATATATATAAAAAATGTTAATTTAAAATATGAAATTAATAACAAATGATAGTAATCTTGTTCTAGACTTATGAGAGGGATAATTATTTGGCATAGTTTCACACCTTGAATTATTCTCATCAAGCACATAAATATAACTAAGGGGATAATTATCTAGTATGCTATTGCATACAATATTTATGATTGGAATTTATAATAAAAACATGTTTGGAATCTTACAATAGAATGCAATAACTACACCAATTGTGAAAACCTATTGAAAATTCATAGAGATTTTATAAATTTCTTAGTATGTAATTAAAAGTCACATTAAAAATAAATGATCAATTAATTAAATTAACCATAAATAATCACTTTAATAATTTAACAACTAATTGAAACACTATGGCTCTCCAAACCAATGTGAAAAAATCACCAAACCCTAGATGGAAACTCGACGAGTGGAATTCATATGCGATAGCTCAGAGGAAGGATTTCAATGCTAAAAAGGGAGCAGGGTATACCAAGGCTTCCTCCTCCCAAATATATAAGGCATACTATAAGCATAAAGGTGCATCTACAATGACCTTAGTTGAAGGGAGAGGAAGATAGGGATGCCTCTTCTCTCGAAAACATCACCAATCACATTTCATGACAGGGAATAGAAACAATCTTTGGCCCACAATCTTCTCGGTGGAAAAGATGAATAAATAATTTTTTTATCTTCAAATGCACAAAATATGTGCCTAAGAACATAAATATGGGTTATCAATCTCTAGGTCACAATCAAAAGGAGGTGAACCCTAGTGAATGGATAGAGGCTAAATCAAAGAAGTGGAATTGAAATAATTTTCAAAAAAGACATCAGAATACATGAATCCATACCATAAATTATTTCAGTATATTGGCCCCAAAAAATCCTGAAGGTATTATCCCCTCTCATCCTAGTACTAAGGCGTGGGAGGTCTCGATTCTAAAGGAAGCAATAGTAAACATGAATCAGGCTTGATTGGAAAAAACTAAGGTCATGTGTGAAAAAATATGGAGTCTTCACGAGATGGAATGGTTTTGGGAATCCTATCAAGGAAATAGCGGAATGGTTAGTATATACCTATCGAGAACATGTAAGTACAATAATTCTTCACGATGGTTATTTCCTTTATAAAATGCAATTTGGTTAAGGTTAAAAGCAACTTCCTTAAAAATGAAAACCCTAGTTTAAAAGGTTTTAATTTTACATTCATAAACTGGTAGCAAAAATTTGATCCGAGTAGTTTAAAAAATTTAAAGTAGGAAGGGATATCTGTTTGCCAAGGATACCGATAGAACTAATCAGCTCAAAAATTTTCAAAGTGATAGGGAATAAATTAGGACAATACATAGGTATGTTAAAGATGGACTTTCCTCAATTCGATAACATAATCATAGTTAACATGGATATTTGTGTGAAAGCCTTAAACCTATCTTTATCCTTAATGGAGGGGAGACCTATAAGATTCAACCAGAATTCTTGTCAATCGAAGTAAAGGTAGAAGTGGAAGAAAAGCTAAGACCAGTAAAGCAAGATAGATCACAAGAGAATGATGGGAGCCACAATTTATTAAAGACAACTAAGTGATTATTCAGAGGCCTTATAAGAAGGGGAGATAATAGAGGAAAATGTATCAAATAATAATCCTAATGACAATATTATTCCAAGCAAAGAGAGAATGGAGGTTAAATTATGTACCAATTAGGGGGGTTTGTGTTAGTGGGTCTAAATAAGAAGACAAAGGATCAAGGGGATATCATGGAGAAGGCAAATACTCAAATTAATGGTGTTCCCCAAGAATCGACAATAGCCACTAGAGAAAAAGAGAACCATCTGATAGACAACGTTGCCCAAGTAAACTGGCATACAGAGTCATATAGAAGAATGAATAATACAACCAATAATGCAAGAACTCTAAAAATAGAGGCAGTTGAAAGAGGAAAGGAAGATATTAGCATAGATCAATACAATTAATCTTTAAAGGATATAGGTAAACAAACAAAAAAATGTGTGAAGAAGTAAACATGGAGCTAAAAAGTATAGAGGAAACCACCCTTGAGATTGAGGGGAGGAGCATAGGAAATTAGTTTACTATTAATCTGAAGACTGAAGAGGAGCTGATGGAATTAGATAGGGAAGAGATCGAGGAACTAAATGAATTTTTGGGCCTTAATCTTGTAGAAGAAGATAGGGGCTAATTAGAAATAATAAGGATATGCTTGCTAATATATTGGATGATCTGAATAAAGAACTAGTCAAGAGGCCCATGGGTCAAAAAGAAAGTAGCGAGGAAGAAATTGAAGAACTAAGAGGGAGGGAGGAGGAGACAACTATCATGGAGATTTCCTTTAAATCAAATGGTAAAGATTAGGCTGATTGTGCCAAGGAGATTTAAAAGAGAGGAAGAAAATCATTAAATAAGTTAAGAGTTAAAGATGCATTGACAATTGGCCAAGCCAAAATAACTACATTATGCGTTGGGAAGGGGAAGGTCCTTCCCTTAGTGCAATGAATTTTATAACATGGAATGTTAGGGGCTTGAATGCCCCTAACAAGTAGCACATACTTAAGCGCTTTATTAGGAAAAATGGGTCAGACATTATACTGATGCAGGAAACCAAGTTAGACATAAAAGACTTAGTTGGATTGAAAAAGAAATTGGTAGGTTAGGAGGTGGAGGGAGAAGCGGCTAGAGGAGCCTCAATAGGATTGAGTATATTATGGAACCCTAGGAAGGCTAACTTTACAAAATTAAGGGGGGAGGTTATGGATCAAAGGAAAAATTAAGAGTGTTTGCAGGGCTTTGGACTGCCTAGTTGTTAATATATATGGGCCCTCTAATCTTCAAGAAAAAGTGAAATCCTGGGGGGAAATTGATACCTTTATTGAATCATTATGAAGACTAAACTTTATTAGAGGTGGGGATTTTAATGCCATACTAAATGAGAAGCTGAAAAAAGGGGGTCTAGGTTGCAAATCTCAAACTATGCTGGCTTTTAGGGAATGGAAAAACAAGAACAAATTAATGGAAATCAACACTAATAATGGAATCTTCACATGGTCTAATAGAAGATTAGGTTTTAGCAATATCACTGAAAAGTTAGACATATTCTTCTTTAAATGGAATCTGATAGACTTCAAATTTAAAATGGAATCCTCCATCATTCTAGCCTCGGGGTCAGACCATTATCCTATCTTCTTATGGATAAAAGAAACTAGAAAACCTATAAGATGCCCTTTCAAATTCGAGAAAATGTGGTTAAAGATGAAAACCTTATTCCATAATTGGAATTATGGTGGAAAGAGGAACTTGTAGAAGGCTCCAAAGTATTTATCTTTATGATGAAACTGAAAGCAATCAAGAGGCATCTAAAATAGTGGAACGAGGAGAATTTTGGCAACATCTTTGAGAAAAAAGGTAGGGATAGAGAAATAAATTGAGAAGTTAAATGAAGAAGTCTTTGAAAAGGGGATGAACCAAGATAGTTTTGAGAGAGAAAAAATGCTTTTAAATCAATATAAAGATATACTTGCCAAAGAGGAAATCTTTTGGAAGGGGATATAAAGATATAGAGAACTATAGCTTTTGGAAGGGGATAAAAATACCAAATTCTTTCATAATAGTACTAAGATAAGAAAGAACACTAATAGGATAGAGAAGCTCAAGAACTCTAGGGGAGAGATCATTAATACACTAGAAGGGATTTTGAAAGAGGTGGAAACATTCTTCAAAAACCTGCTAAATATTTCTCAGTAAGAGGAGCTTAGGAAAACCTCCTTAGCCATATTCTACCCATTACCACCAGGGAACAAAACAAGACTCTGAATGCTAGGATAAAAAAAGTAGAAGTGGAGGCAACCCTTAATCAAATGCACCTGAATAAATCCCTAGGACCAGATGGCTACCCAACCTTCTTCTACCAGAAATGTTGGTCCTTCTTGGGGGATGGCGTAACTGAAGTTCTATAAAGTATTAGAAACTTAAGAAGAATTTTGAAAGAGATAAACAAAACCTTCTTAGCACTTATCCCTAAAAAGGAGAAAGCATCAACCCTAGATGAATACAAAGTGATATCCCTTTGTAACACCATATCTAAGCTCCTAACAAAACCAATAGTGAATAGATTAAAACACCTACTCCCACAAATCATATTTGAGGAACAAATAGGCTTTGTGTCAGGTAGATCCATTTTGGATGGTATTATCATAACTCAGGAAGAAATTCACTCGGTTCAAAATAACAAATCCCCAAGTATGATGATCAACTTAGACATTAAGAAAGCATGCAACAAAGTAGATTGGAGAGTCTTATGCAGATGCTTGAAGGCCTTCGACTTCTCTAATCAACGGATAAACCTAGTGTTTGAATGCATTTCAACCCCTAGAATCTTTGTTTTAGTCAATGGAACCCCCAAGGGTTTCTTTGAGATTTCAAGAGGGTTAAGACAAGGAGATCCCCTGTCTCCCTTTCTATTCATTATTATGGTTGAAGCATTAGGAAGATCAACCAATAAAGAAAGAAAGGAAGGAAGATTGAAAGGGGTCAAGATAAATAGTGAGCTAGAACCTACAACACACCAACAATTTGTGGATGATACAATTCTTTATGGTAGGGCAGAGGAAGAAGAGGCTAGAACCATTAAGGAACTACTAGTAGAATATTCACAAGCTTCTAGCTAGCTAATCAATAGAGATAAATCATAGGTTTTTTTTTCTTCAATATAGAAGAGTACATAGAAGCTATAATCCTTAATCTATTGGGTTTTAAGAAAGGTGAACTACTGAGAAAGTATTTAGGGATATCGCTAGATAAGGCTAGGAAATTTGGGGATTCATGGAAGGAGATTTTGGCCAAGATAGAGAATAGGGTGTTATCATGGAAAGGAAAATGGATGTGACAATGGGTATAGTGACAATAATGAGATATGTTCTCTTAGCAATCCCTATCTTTCAAAT
This sequence comes from Chamaecyparis obtusa, assembly GCA_027943335.1. Lineage (NCBI taxonomy): Eukaryota > Viridiplantae > Streptophyta > Pinopsida > Cupressales > Cupressaceae > Chamaecyparis > Chamaecyparis obtusa. Next base: position 13,763 of record BSBK01009036.1, on the reverse strand, counting down.
GTCTTGTTATAGCATATCAACTGAAACTAGGAAGAAGTTAGAACAAAAATTATGGATATTCTTTTGGCAAGGGTCGGCAGAAAAAGAATAGTCTAGCTCTTGTAGCATGGAATAAGATACGTAGAACAAAAGAGGAGGGGGGTGCCAATCTTAAAATCCTAAAGGACCATAATTTAGCATTAGGCGCTAAATTAGTATGGAAAATGATTAAGGAACCAGACTCTAAGTGGGTGAAAATTATCAAATACAAATATATGGATGGTGAGAACCCTCTCAGTATCCTTCAACATGAATCCCCTCCTAGGGGCTCTAAGATATGGAATTTTATCTTAGAGTGTAGGCCACTAATTAACTATAATGTTTCATGGAACATTGGGGATGGAAGAACGACCCTATTTAGGGAAGATTCCTAGGGGGCTATCAAAAATTGGAAGCACTGGTGGGTGACCGAGGAGATATCAACTCACTTAAGGAAAGGGTAGGAGTCCATGTCAGAGACTATATGGTCATCCCTAATGGTAACCTACCATTAGGTTGGAGCTGGAAGCTTGATGAAACCTTAAACATGCCAAAAGACTTCATGAATAGGCTTAAAGATATCCTGGAATCTAGGTTAATTACTCCCAGCCCTAGGGAGGATAGGATTGTCTGGGTGGGATCAAAATCAGGAGAGTATAAATCCAAAGATGGATACCTATCTTTACAAAAGAAGAAGAATTTTTTGAAAATAGAACTACTGGTAGATCTGTGTTGCAATAAAGACTGCTTGCTAGATGCAGGAATGTTTACATGGGTGGCTCTTCAACATAGGATACTAATAACATAATGGTTCCAAAAGATTTTCTTTCTTGGACCTTCTAGATGTGTTATATGCAAAAAGGAGGAAGAATCAGTAGACCATATTCTCCTTAATTATGAGTATGCTAATAAAAGTTGGGTATGACTACTAAACAAACTTAATTGGAAGACAACTTTTCCAAATGATTTAAGGATCTTATTTCAGTTCTCACCTAGAAACAAGGGTAAAGACCTATATGGTAATTTATGGATGATTTCCCCATCTCTTCTAATCCAGGAACTATGGAAAGAACAAAACAGGAGAATCTTTAAGGAAGTAGAATTTCAGTATGACCAAATTATTAATAGAATAAAGGTAGGTATTGTGGAGATAACAAATAGTAGGAACAACCTGAAAAGTCAGGATTGATATTCTCTGAGTGGGATGATAAGATTAGAAATAGATGGGTAGGCCTAAAGATCCCTCCCCTAGGTGAAATGGAAAAAAAAGAATCAGAGAAGAAGAGGAAAGTATGCAAATGGATAGCCCCAACAAAAGGATGGCATAAATTGAACTTTGATGGAGCCTCAAGGGGTAGTATTGGAGTTGTAGGGATCAGATGTTGCATACATAACTGGGAATGTGAGCTCATATTAAAAATAGCTAACCCTATGGAAATTAGGACTAACAATGTAGCAAAATTTTATGCCCTGTTGGAAGGGCTTAAATCATGCAGGAGTCTAGGTATTGATAAATTAGAGATAGAAGGAGATTCTACCATATTAATTAATGTTGTTGGAAAAGGGGAATCCTCAAATTGGTAACTGGATGGTCTTGTAAACCAAATTATAGAAATTCTAAAAAAGATAAAACACTACATGATAAACCATATTTACAGGGAAGGGAACACTATCGCAGACTTGTTAGCCAATCTAGGGGCGGATGGGGAAAATTTAGGTATAGGTTAATAATAGGACAATATTTTAGGATTAGCTTAAAAATAATTTTAAAAAAGAGTAAAAATAATAATAATAAGAAGTAGAGCAATTTTACCTTTTAAGGTCTTATCAATAATTAATGAAGGGATCTTAGGAGAAGACTCTTACTATAGGCCTAGGCTTTAGTATATTAGTGAGGGTGTCTTAGAGTCTTATTTTACCACTTCAATTGCTCATACTGATAATACATAGGTTGTGAAGAATCAGGCTGACAAAATCAGTATGGAGAATTATAAACTCCCATAAGAAATCAGTTAGGAATGTTCCCCTTCAATCTAAATTCTTTTTTATTATTATAGGATAAGTTTTGATCCTCTAAGTGTTACTAAACTCCTTAGCAGATAAATAATACCATAGGGCCATAGGAAAATAGGATGACAAGACAACAACCATATTAAATGAATATTCAGAAAGAGCATCCTTACTCTAACATCCCGATCACATTACTCGATCATAAATAGCCAAGGCTCTGGTACGTTACAAGGCAAACTATTCATAAATTTTAGCGGAGAGGGATTTTCATACACAGGAAATAGAAGTGATATAGTAAGAAAATATTAGAAATAATGGCATGTTAGAAGCACAAATAGATGGCTTCTAACACAACCAATAAGAAATTCCCTAGTTTAAAGGCACGAGTTTAAACAAATACAATATGAATGCAATTGACAGCTAGAGATGATCTTTAATTGATGTGAAATATACAACAGGATAGCAATTGCATTTAATTCATTAGTAAAACACTCGTTGATTGGAGAGAATGTCCTTTAATAGAAAGGGTTAGTAGGATTTCCTAATGTATCATTCTCTCAGCAGCCATTTGAAATTATAGACTACCAGACACTGAGCTATGGAGACTCCTATCAAGCTAGGAATATCCAACAAGTAGATGGCCTTTGATACAAGAGTCACCCTGGATAAAATAAGGAAAATAGTTGAGGTTAAGAACAAAGTAATATGGAGAGTTATCTTGTAGAGTTTGGGTGGCCAATTTGTCTAATGTAAGGATAGATTCAGAGCTAATCCTAACATTCTGGCGATGTTGATTATCATCCTATGCATATATTTAATGACCGGTCTTAGGTGGCAAAACTGTACAAACATGTATTTATTAAGGAAATTTTGGTAGACTTGGACAGGGTCATGGTCAATATAAGAAATGATCTTGCGATCTCAAGGCCAAGGAATTACAGTAGGTTAATGACTAGGAATAGGCCAATTACCACCCATTTGATCATTTACTCTGAAGACCTTAAAGGGTTCTAGGTGTAAAGACTAGTTTATCAGAGAAATTTGGAATTTATGATGCATTTTTTCAAATTCGCAAACCCTCACGTGAGAACTGGTTGGAGGTCTATATAGTAGCATAAGGACTAGACGAGGATCCCAACTTGGTGAAAGATTTGGAAGACCTGCGTGAATGCATTAGGATAAATGGGTGAAATGCATATAGTTTTTAGGTTTTACTTTTTGTAGCAAGTCTTGTAAGGCCAAATATAGCATACGACCTTTTCTTAACACAAAAAAATTATAGTAGTTAGCCTCAAATAGTATTAATAGCATATTTGAAAAACTTATCAGGCTATTATGAACTTAAGAACAACACTATAAAAATGTATTTTGGTTTGCTTAAATTGATATAAATTATATCCTAATTAGCAAGTTGTATGTTTCTCCCAAATTCAGATGAATATATATATGCCTTTCCTTATATAGACATATAAGTATATATATTTATTTGTTATTTTAAATAGGTATGCTTCCACATAAATAGAGATATGTTTCAAATATTAATTCACAAATGTATTTGTAAGTCTCTTGTATATGAACTCAATTGTTCAACGTGATTCAAATATTGGTTTTTCATGTTTTGTTTCACTCTCCTTGATGGAATCCCTTTGAGGATTTTTTTTCTTCAGTAATTCCACTATTAAGGAACACGCCTATTGTTCAAACTGTCTCTGCATAAATAGGTAAGGTAAGGTATACTTTTGTATCATCTTAAAATGGAAGCACTTTCATGTTAAGATCATTTAGCCCTCCTTAGGGGGTCTTTTGGGCCATTATCACGTTGTCCTCTATTTTCTACCCCTTTTCCATCTTTTGTGCCTATTTAGGACTCTGATTGGGCCTCTCTGGGCACTGTTTTCCCCACTTGGCATATTTTCTAGGGGTTTTAATCCCCTAGGTCAAGCTTGACCTCAACCTTGAACTAGGTTAGGGTCAACCTTGACCTTGAACCAAGTCCCCCTTTTCATCGAAAAGTGTGCCGAATGCGGGGGAAACTTAAAAGTTTATTTTTCCACTTCTGGGTCAGTTGTTTCGAGTTTCAAAGTGGTGACTCTTAAAATATATTTAATATAGGTCCACTCCTAGGGGTATAGGCCTAATTGGAATTTATTTCTCATATGTCAGCCTCTCTAGAAGTTTGTGCCCTAGACTAGTATACAAGGAAGCCTTCTCCTCTCATTTCATCATCAAGCAATCATCAAATCAAGAAGCAAAGAAGACAACAAGATCAATAAATCTAAGGAGGATCATCAACATCCATTGTTCTACATGCTTTCAAGTTTTCAAGTCTTCTTCTCAAGCATTCAAGTTCTCCATTGAATATCAAGGATTCAAGTATTCAAGAATTTGAAGGGATTTGGTTCAAGCATTCAAGATTCATCATTCAAACCCTAGATCTATCCATCATGGTGGTGTGACCTTCCTTCAAGATCCTTTGTGCATCCTCAAGATTCATTAATTCTTCCTTCAAGGTGGATTCCAAGAATACAATCATGGAGGTTTTGATTTACATTTAGGGTTTTTAATGTTGAGTCCAAGCTTTCATATTAACATACTTGTTTACATTTCAAATACAATTGCATATCTATTAAATATCATAGCTTCATTGTTAGATCTACTTCTACTACTTGCTAGCATTCTCCATTTCAGTTTTGATTTCAAGGTTAATTCCTAAATCAAGGTTTGACTAAGGTAAACCCCACCCCCAACAAACAAAACCATTTTTCTTGCAAGTGTAGGTACAGGTACAGAATAGCGAATTACAGAGCAAATTCAGATATCCTTTTTGGCAAACTTTTGGGATCCATGAACAAAATTTCCGTCGGAGCAGTGCAAGTCAAGGTTGACCTACATTTGGGTCAAGGTCGACCTAGCTCAGAAAAGAAAAAGATTTCTAGGTTTTCTTCGTCTTTGTATTTCTGTTTCAGATCCGGTCACAAAATTTCTAGAAACTCAGTACATACACCAGAAAATAGGTTTCTAGATATGCTATGTTACGAGGTATGCATTTCATTTTATCTAATTTCATTATCCTTTGCAAGCATTTCCATAATTATATTCCTTATCATTAGAGTTTCATGTTTGTGTTAAATATTGGTTTAGGGTCTCTTTTATGTGCAAACCCCCATTGTTCTAAACCCTGTCCATATTTTCCCCATTACATTTTGGTGAACCCGTTTATGACAACTCTTTCTTTTTGTTGTTAGATTTGCATTTTATGTTAGATCTTACATGCATATAAAATTAGATTTCTTTTATGCTCTTGCATTTATATTTCAAAAAAGAAATTACAAAATTTCTTTAAAAATACTAAAACATTTACATTTTTCATGCTTGTAGTGCTACTTTGTGTTCAACATGTATGATTTTTGTTTTGAATAATTTGATGAGGCTTTTATTGCAAAACAGGATAGATCCCCTAATGAGGTACATGGAAATGAGGATGAAAATTGTTTGAATAAGATCTCCATTGATCCTATTCCTATTTCATCCTCCTCCGCAACCTCTTCAATTGACCTTTACCATAGGGTGTGTGCATGGTTACCTTCATGTTCCACTATTTACAACATTGATGCACCTGGAATGTTATATCCTAAATATTCTATTCAAGCTATAGAGGCCTTTAAGAAAGTCCTTCATGATAGTGATCAAGGTGTTAATCTCCTGTGTGGTATTACTCATCTTGTGCATTTAAATGTCAAACCTTTAGCTCAAGATCTAGGACTCACTCCTCCTGTCACAAGTATGGAACCTTCTTCCATTCCTTTACCTAGTATTCCTACTTACACTCCTCCTTTAGTGACTACATCTCTTCCTGTGAGTGTTCCACCGGTGTCTTTACCTACCTCACAACCTTCTTACCACAGTGTTCCTTATACTTATTCCAACCCTCTTCCAACTATGGTTCCAAGTGTTCTTCCAGTTGTGTCTTCCATTCTCGCCTCTTCCTACACTTTTTCTAGTGTTCCTAATGTTTCTATGCCTTCTATTTCTTCTAATGATTCCACAATCATTAGTCTGGCTCAAACTATGTCCTCTTTACAATAAAAACTTGCATCCTTAACTCAATCCAAGTTTAGTATCCTTACACGTGACATGGGTAGTCCTTTATCCCTAGACATTATTCATGCTCCTATCTCTCAGCAAGCCGATATGCCTCGTCTTGAGAATCAAAATGGTAAGGGAGATATTGTCACTCATTTTAAAATGTTTCAAATCCTTTGTAGTGACTATGCTATTATGATATTGACTAATACTAGTCTTCCTACTTTCAAAACTTTCATTAAGAATTTGTGTGGCGGACCTATTACTCTTTTGGATTATGTGAAGCATTTGGTAGATGATACCCCATTTCCTAATCTTCCTAATCCCAATCCTATCCTTCCTAATCCAAATCCTAATATTTCCACTCCTATTTCTTCATCTGCTATTCCTAGTTCTTCCCACACTTATGATGGGGCTCAAACTATGGTTTATGATGCATATGTGCAAGAATCCTTTGATTTACCTTCCCCTTCTTATCTGATCCATGATGATATTAAAGGGAAGAGAAAAGAAACTTCTTCTAAACTTATCATTCCACCTTATATAACATTTTCTCAAGATCACCGTGAACAATTGCCTCTTGTAGAATCTTTACAAGATATGTACACCACATGATACAATATGGTGGCTAAACAAGGTTATAAGGGTTTAGGGCTTGGTGTTAATGAACAAGGTATTAAATATTCGGTTCATCTATCCCCTAAACAAGATATGCATGGTCTAGGTTTTCTGCTATCTCAATTTAAGGTGGTTGATTTTGATCATCCTCCTCCTCTTCATGTTCTTCTTCCAACATCTTCCTTAGATCACCATGATACCCCTCAATATGTGGCTAAGAAGGTGTATGTTTAGTTAATGGATTCTAGAAGAAAATCTTTAAACCTATGTCGAACGATGCTCTCTCCAAGTACAAATATCCTCTTCACTATAGTAATACATGTTTACTTATTGATTGTGTGCATTTAAAGATATATGTTGGAGAAAGAGCTGCTTTAGGAATTATATCTCACTCTCATGCGGTATTACAATTTCTTCATAATTTTACCTCTCATTCTTCTATAATATAGATCTTTTCTCCTCTTGTCTCTTGACTAGGGGGCAAGAGGTATTTCTCCCATTTTTCTAGGATCCATTATGCTCTTAGCATGTATTTTATTTTGAGCTTAATTGGTTATTCTTTCTATATTTTATCCCTATGGTTTTGTATTATGATATATTTCCTTTACTCATAATTATCCATAGCTCTCTTCTAGTATTCATGATACATTTTCTAAAGACATTTTATTTGCAAAGATATCTCTTTGTTATGGCATATCTTGGTATATCCCTTGCTTTCATCTCTGGGGGAAAGGTTTTCCTTCTTTCTCTTTGTCTAGGGATCTACTTTCCTTAGCTTAGTGGCATTTGTTTATTCTACAACATTATTTCATTATATTGACTAATGTTTTGGCTATGGATATCCTTTTATGTGAGAGGTTGTTGTCCTAGGTCATCGCCTCTTATTTATTTTGCAAATTATGTTCTTTATAAATTATTTCCCTTGCTGTAAGGTTATATTTTGATTCCTTCATTCCAAGATTCCTCTTCCTCTTGATCGCAGGGGACTTGTTCATTGAATCTTTGGTCCCTCTTTGCTTTTCTTGAAAGATGATATTTTATCCAAACCACTCCTCTATGGTGGAAGTCTTGTTGATAATATCTCTTTCTCTTTGAGGATCCTTTTTCCATAAGTGATATATCCTTTTTCATGATTATCTATGTTCTTCGATGTAAGGGTCAATACTCTTTGCTAAGAATATAGTGAACATTGTTGTTAACATGATATCTCCTTACTTTGTGAAGTAGGTGTCCTCCTTCTCTTCCTTATCATGTCTATCAGGTAGCCACGATAAGGAGGGGGGCATATATAGGGTCTCCCTTATGGTATAGTTTACATTTTGCAACGTGCTAAATCCTCAGAAGGTAACACATATAAGTTGCTAAATCCTGAAGAGACACACATTTTCAATTTCAAATATGCTAAATCCTTGGAAGGTAATGCACATAAGTTGCTAAATCTTGAAGAGACACACATTTTTCAATTTCAAATATGCTAAATCCTCGGAAGGTAATGCACATAAGTTGCTAAATCTTGAAAAGACATGCATTTTATATTCCATAGTGATACAAGAATGCAGATCTATGGGTATTTCAAAAGCTGTCAGAAGATGCATTACAACTACAAAGCATAGTTTATGGGTGAACTATCAGGTTTGGCTACCTATTGGGCTCTCCCTCCTTGGTGATTCACGGTAAGGTGGGCATCTTACTAGGCGAGGTAATTACTCTCTCTCTCTTTTCTCTCTTTCGCTTTCATGCTAGTAGGATTAGATCATGAAGCTATTTTATTTATAGTGTTGCTCTTGTCTTTCTTATGTGGTCATTTATGCTTTTATGATAGCTTTCCAAATATGATATTAGTATAGGAAGAATTTCTTAGCAAGGTTTCCCTTGCTAGTGGATTTGGGTTTATTTTGTACTAACCCGTCTTTGTTTTGTGTCTTTTATCTTTGTCTTTATTTTCTCTTTGTTTTCATACCCTTGTGTGTGTATGTTGAGTTAGAATCCTTGGGTTGGGGGCTCATGTCCTCAAGTAAGTGATGTTCTACCTCATTGTGATCCACTGGAGTCTTTCTTCTAACTTTACCATGAGTATGTTTGATTTCCATACTCCCACTAAAGTGGGGGCTTAATGTATCATCTTAAAATGGAAGCACTTTCATGTTAAGAATGTTTAGCCCTCCTTAGGGGGTGTTTTGGGCTATTATCATGTTGTCTTCTCTTTTTTGCCCCTTTTCCATCTTCTGTGCCTATTTAGGACTCTAATTGGGCCTCTCTGAGCACTATTTTCCACACCAGGCATATTTTCTAGGGGTTTTAATCCCCTGGGTCTAGGTTGACCTCAACCTTGACCTAGGTCCCCCTTTTCATCAGAAAGGGTGCCAGATGTAGGGGGAACTCAAAAGTTTTTTTTCCTCTTTCGGGTTGGCTATTTCGAGTTTTGAATTGGTGACTCTTAAAATATATTTAATATAGGTCCACTGCTAGGGGTATAGGCCTAATTGGAATTTATTTCTCATATGTCAACCTCTCTAGAAGTTTGTGCCCTAGACTAGTATATAAGGAATCCTTCTCCTCTCATTTCATCATCAAGCAATCATCAAATCAAGAAGCAAAGAAGAGAACAAGATCAAGAAATCTAAGGAGAATCATCAACATCCATTGTTCTACATGCTTTCAAGTTTTCAAGTCTTCTTCTCAAGCATTCAAGTTCTCTATTGAAGATCAAGGATTCAAGCATTCAATCCTTTGAATGGATTTGGTTCAAGCATTCAAGATTCATCATTCAAACCCTAGATCTACCCATCATGGTGGTGTGATCTTCCTTCAAGATCCTTTGTGCATCCTCAAGATTCATTCATTCTTCCTTCAAGGTGGATTCCAAGCATACAATCATGGAGGTTTTGATTTACATTTATGGTTTTTAATGTTGAGTCCAAGCTTTCATATTAACATACTTGTTTACATTTCAAATACAATTGCATATCTATTGAATATCATAGCTTCGTTGTTAGATCTACTTCTACTACTTGCTAGCATTCTCCATTTCAATTTTGATTTCAAGGTTAATTCCTAAATCAGGGTTTGACTAAGGCAAACCCCACCCTCAACAAATAAAACCATTTTTCTTGCAGGTATATGTACGGAATAGTGAACTACAAAGCAGATTCAGATACCCTTTTGTTGATGTTTTGTAGCTTTAGTCGAATAAACACTACGAGTCAAGATATGTATATATATATATTTAATATATATGAGATGTATATATACTTATATATATATATATATATATATATATATATATATATATATATATATATATATATATATATATATATATATATATATATATATATATATATATTAATTACATAATAATGAATAGACATGTCCCATGAAGGGACATGTCTCTTCTTGGCTCATTCTCAATATAAATGCAAGAGATTGTTGTATTCGGAAAACACATAAAAATGAGGAGTGTTATTACATTTGCAATGATCCCAAAATCTTAACATGGTATCAGAGCGAAGCCTAGGAGGAGGTTGTTTTCAGCAAAGACTGAAGTCAGACGAAAGATTGAGAAACTTGAATCTATCAAAAATGTGAAATTAATTTTGAAGATACAAAATATCAATGAGCCCTCCAACGATAGTGTATTTGCGTTGGTAGGTGCCGATACAAATAATGATATATGCCTTCATGACATGTCTTCACAATTATGCTCGATGACTGTTGATATTTGGAAATGATTTTTGATGTATATAAGCACATGTCTGTATATATACTAGTGTGATTGGTGCTCGGGCTGACTGATATCTATATTGCTAAGCTACGTGATTCCAAATTATTGTGAGCCCAGTATAAAAGTGTCGACCGTCCTTATAGCATATGCATTGCCAATAAAAACTCTACTATATACAATATCCAATCCATATCTAATATAAGATATGATGTGAATGTAGATCAATGCCAAAGCTGAGATCCATGAGTATAATAGTCACCTGATCGAATTGATAATCCATGATTGATGACTGCTAAGTCTGGAAATTGCTCAGATCGTGTTGGTAATTATGTGCTAATCATGGACTTCATAGGTTTGACCAAGCAATGATTGTAATTAGTGATTTTGAGTATAGATGCCAAGGTTCTGATTCCCCAACTGTTATTGTAGATATGGTTTCACAGAGGAATTGAAGATATTTAAAGAATTGGGATTCGACACAAGCATGCGCTCGACTTGGGAGATCGTTATTGATACAGTTTGGCATGTTATGGTGATATTCATCACTTTGTAGAGTGTCTACCTCCTGTGCGAGATGTTAATGGATTCGACTGGGAGACTCACTGTGCAAACTGGGTTAAATCTACACTTTTTGGAATGATTATCCTTGCTGAGGATTAGATTTGGCTCTAGATGAGATGGAGCCATCGGTGGCAGTGAGTGATGTGGACTTTGTGTTCACCTCCATGTGCAGGCGAGCATGCGATGTAGGGTGGCAATTGAGCTCGTTGTGATTATAAGCAACATGTTGTGGGTGAGATGCCTCATATGCATAGTCCATGTTAGATGCAATGTGATGGGTGAATTGTATGTTGTTTTTGGAGCCCTTGCATCAGAAAAACTTTACGCGATGATAATAGATTATGTTGTGTTCAAATAAATTGCGGACTAGTTTGATGTTGTGTTAATGTCATCTCCAATGTTGACTGATGATATGAGAACTCGATGGTGGATTGAATGAGATGTGACATGGAGGTCTGAGCTACGAATGTCTTGACTGCGCGGTTGTCAACTTTTGACTGCATTCATTATGTGAGGTCATTTATATTGTGGATGGGGCCTCTATTGCAAATTGTGAATGAAACTTGTGTTGACTGTGTTTTGAGTACACAACAATGCCTCACTCCCATGAAAGAAGGGAGATGTTAGAGGAGAGGAACTATCAGAGTTAAATTTTGAACCATCCTTAGTGGGGAGATGATTCAAAAGGGAGATGTCTCTCAAATAATCTGAGAAAGTGTTTTCTAATTTGATGTATATGGATCTTCATTGAAGCAACTTGTATCAAGGATGTTGATGCATAGATAAGTATTTACTATCCTTGAGTATTACATTTATCTACTCATTGTAGTCTCTCTCTTATTTGCATTTCTATACGTACTATAAGAGCTATTTGCCTTGATCTTTTCCGAGGATTCTCTTGCAGGAAAATAAGTTTGATATCAACTTCAGAGGGAGTATGACACTTCAAAGGTAACTTTGGATGAAAATGTTAGAAGGTCGATATCACATTTAGAAGAAATCTAACGAACTATCAGAAGCAACCTTGGACGAGAAGGATAAATGTTGATGTTAGTACTCAAAGCTTCAGAGAGAGTCAATACAACATCTGGAGGATATGCCTTATTTGATTTCCAAGGATCTTCAACATAAAAATAAGGAGTGCTATTACATTTGCAATGATCCCAAAATCTTCATCATATTAATTTAGAGGGAGTAAATCTTATCGAGATGGTTTCCCTGGTGACCAGGAAACTATAAAAGAAAAAGAATTGTGATTCAAAAGATGTAGTTCCATGTATGTGAGCTAGAAGGCCTTTATGCAAATATCCAGGTCATGATATTCCTAGATAGATGGTTAGGCATTCAAGAAAAGAGATTAATGCAGACTAAAGAACAAATAGATGACTTGCTCGCAGAAGGTTGATATTAGATTCAGAGGGAGTATGATAGTTCATCTAAAAACAACCTTGGACAAGGAGTTGAGGAGGTTGTTACAAGACCTCGAAGGAAGCATCAAGAGGAATATGATCATAAGATTTAGTCCCATGTGTGCTGCTGAAATGCTTTATGCTAGCTCCTACATAACTTGGGGTTCACCTAGAGAGATGCAAACTATATAAGAGACATAGTGCATAAGTATGCTATTTAGGGAACATTATCACTACAGAACATGTGGCTGATATTCTCATCAAGTTCCTTGCTAGAGGGAAGGTTGTGTATCTTCGAGATAAACTTGGTATGTTGGAGAATGAGGCCTTAGATGAAAAAAAGTTTCAATATCTGTGATCTTTTATCTTGTATGTTATTGCATTCTTCTCTTTGAGAGAGAAGTATAAGGTGAAAGCCCTTGTTTCCACCCTTTGGGATGAGCCATAATAGATCCACCCTCTGAGATGAGTCAAGGTGGATTTCATGTGTGTGACTCTTGGACTTATGGGCCCTCCTGTGAACATTAAAGAAAGGTGACGACTTTTCGACAATGAACACTTGTATTTGATTGATGTTGTGAGGTGATGACTTTGCAACGTCTCCATCAAGATGGATATCATGTGACTTGATATCCATGGACATGTCATGATGGTTAGGATCTCTTAGACATCATGGTAGATATCATAAGGCTGATATCATTAAATAAACCATAGATGATTTAGAGATCTTCATGGTGGATATTATGTGATGTAATATTTGTAGACATGCCATGATCAGTCTATATGGTAAGTATCACATATGTGATACTAGTGCACATACTATATTAGACATTTTGAGTACTTGGTGAATATAATGGACTTGATATTCGGAGACCATTACTCTGAGTACTTGGTGAGTATCATGGATTTGATACTTGAGGACCATTACTCATGATAATCATTTTGAGCAATTGGTGAATATCTTGTGAGTTGATATTTGGGGACCATTGCTCTAAGTACTTGGTAAGTATCATGGACTTGATACTTGAAGGCCATTACTCACTATATTAGTAAAATGAGATATATATATATATATATATATATATATATATATATATATATATATATATATATATATATATATATATATATATATATATATATATATATATATATATAAAGTGATTATCTATACTCACATTGAGTACTTGGTGAATATCATGGACTTGATATTCGAAGACCATTACTCTGAGTACTTGGTGAGTATCATGGATTTGATACTTGAGGACCATTACTCGTGATAATCACTTTGAGCAATTGGTGAATATCTTGTGAGTTGATATTTGGGGACCATTGCTCCG